>CM076091.1:3279158-3493158 GCA_038088585.1 Chrysina gloriosa
CAAGTTGCTTCTGGATGAACGTACGTAAAGGTCGACGGATACGTGCAAGAAAAACTTTCGGAGTTGTGTCTCTGCTTCCTATTTTACGTAGAGAAGGCAAAGTCAGTTGCGATGTATAAGTTTCAACTATGTTAGTCTAATGATGACGAGAGACAGAGACACAATTTTCAAAGTCTTGCACAAGTCCATCGACCTTAAACTACGGCATGACACAGATATCGACAAATAAGTTGTTTATTTGATAATTATCTGAAGGCCTAACATGGATCGTGCATAAAAATCATAAAACGTGCAGAAATCACATCTTTTGCTTTATTTGGATTTAGAAGCGGCAGGAAATTAGTTTTGGAAGATGTACGAAAACTA
Source organism: Chrysina gloriosa (assembly GCA_038088585.1). Lineage (NCBI taxonomy): Eukaryota > Metazoa > Arthropoda > Insecta > Coleoptera > Scarabaeidae > Chrysina > Chrysina gloriosa. The sequence goes on from CM076091.1 coordinate 3,279,525, forward strand.
GCAAGATAAATTATAAGGTTTAGGATCCCATACCTGTTTGAAATAATGATGTTTGAATCGGCAAAACACAACCTTTTAAGCTTTGATGTTACCAGTTTGATATTATACATTCAAGAAAAATCTATCGTTTGGTTTATAACAATTTCCAATACTTTGCATTATCACATTTCCCTCTATCGCATTAAAAAAAAACAATACTATACGCGTATACATAAATTTTGAAGTATTGGCAGAGTTATACTAAGAATCTGTTGAATATGGCCCGAATACGAGCTACAAATCGTTGTAGGTTTTTCTTTGTGTTTGATTGGACAACAAAAATGTTGGAATTTTTCTTTTTCTGTAACAATAATTTTTTCGAAGAAACAAGCCTTTGATCGTTAATCAGTCGGGAACGTATAAGGGATAAGGGAATGCTCCCTTTTTTAGTAGAAGTGTATGATTTTACTTAATGTATATACGGGGTGTAGCAAAAGTATGGAGATACCAAAATATTTCGCTGGAAGTGAACTAGCATGTAAACAAAGCAAATGTCGTGGATTCTGAAGTCGAAATCGGATTCTACGTCCTCGAACACGAATATACAGTAAATTTCGTGTAATTTATAACATAATTATTTTGAATTTTCAAACCTTGGATATTTCGAAAAACATCAAAATGATTGAAAATGTGACTTATTACACATCGAATTAAAGCTCTTCTAATGCAAATGACGGATAAAATATTTTCCGATACGAAAGGCGTTTTATTAAGGAAATATTCAATGGTACAATGAAGGATGGTTCTTGGCAAATCGCTTTTGCACGATCTAGCATCCAAGAGAAACAAATTTCATGGAATCCGACGTCCAAATCGAATTCTATACCTTCGAAAACACACAATGTTTCGTATCATTCAGAACATAATCATTTTTTTCTGAATTTTCAAAACTTGGACATTCACCAATGTACCTATACTTATATATATATTCAAATTTACCTAAAAGTAGCAAAATTACAGAACTTCATCTTCTCAAAATCTATCAGGCTTTCAAAAGAAAAGAGTTTACCCGTTATCCGATTAACGGGAAGAACACCGTGCTCTTTTGGGAAGCAAACAATTAGTATAAAAAATCGTTGCAAGAACGAAGTAATTACGAAAACATCAAAGAATCTATTCAGACCAAACTAAATAACAATACATCATATCGGAAATCCTGTACCAGCAACGTTCGTTTCGGCCCAAACTTCCAACAACTCCACCATCTCTTCGCTGAGCTCATCCTTGTAACTTCCGACTTTTCCTTTCCTCATGAAAGACGTTCGTTTCTTCTCGTCGCCTGGCTTAAGCACCTCCACGACGTATTCGTAATTGACGGATCGATTCTTCTTCATTTCGGCGAAACTGAGATGACGTAACAAGTTTTCCATTTCCCCGTCGGGAACGGGAGTTTCCAGGAACGAGGCGACCTCGCGTATGACCGACGGCAGATCCGTTATCATGTCTTCGTATTTAACGAGGAGCAAATTCGGGAGATGGCGATTGTTCCAATAGCTTAGGACGCCTTTCCAATAAGGTGAATACATATCTGAAATAAAAGCACGCAGAGTGTACAGATGACTGCGTTGCTTTCGGAGTGCTTACAGAAAATTGGTGTTTTAGTTTCGTTGGTGAAACTAAATCTGTGATCTTCCGAAATTGTTTAATTTAATGGGAATTTAAAGCAATGGTAGGTCTTGTGGTAGACGAATTATTTCCGAAATGAGGAAAATTAGCAAAAAACATCAATCCACCCAACGTTCCTTCTAAATATGTTTCGAATTTGATGTCGCTGCTTTCAAAAGAAAGCGAACTGGATATCTCCTCAGAAGGCTTTGTTGATATTTCCAGCTTGTCCTGAGTCCTGATTTTAACTGGACTGTTAGCAAAATGGGAAAATCTCGCAAGAGCTGAAGACACTTAATAAGCTTTCCTTGTACATATTTGTCAAACTTAAAATCGTTACATTGAGCAAAATGTGCCTTCTTAAGCAGTTTTATTAATGTCTCCTACGTAACTCGGAATTAACTTCTGTTTTTGGGTGAACTATTAATAGAATGAAAACAAAAACCGTGGACCACGAAGAAAATGAGAAAAGTCCACAAGACATTGGGCCACTCAACATTTCTTCTATATATGTTCCGAATTTCAAGTCGCTGTTTCTCAAAAGTAAGTAAATTAGATATCTCCCAAGAGAGCTTTGTCGATCTTTCAAGCTTCAGGGACCTTCTAGTTCAGATTTCGATCTTAATGTTAGCAGAATGGAAAATCGCGAAGGAGATCGGGACACTTAAGGTTTCCTTACACGTATATCTGACAAACTTGAAGTCATTATTTTCAACATTGAGCGAATCGTGCTTCCTCAAAAACAGCTTTATTAATGTCTCCGACTTAGCTTGGAGTTAAGTTCTGTTTTTGGGTGAACTATTGCCAAAATAAAAGCGTGGACCACGAAGAAAATGAGAAAAGTCGACAACATGGCTTCGAAGGCGTTTCAAATTTTACGGATTTTCGAGTTAAGATTTTGACCGAACTGGTTGGAAAATGGAAGAACCCCCACTGTACTCTGGGTCACCTGTTACTGATTCTATGCATTTCTCGAATTTCTCAAATCTGACTTCAAAGTTAAGGGAATTGTACATCTTCAAAGATAATTTTGTTGATTATTCTAGTTTTAGGAGGATTCAAAATCCAGATTTTGATAGAACTATTAACAAAATTGGAAAATCCGGCGAAAGACTAAGAGACTAAAACATCCTTACGTATATTTCCCGTACATAAAGTCCTTATTTCCAACAATGGGCGTATCGCCCTTCTTTAAAGGCAGCTTTTCTGATGTCTCCGATTTAAAATAGACTTAAGGTCTGACTTTTGCCGAATTGTTTCCAGATTGGAAAAAAAGTGTGAAACATTAATCGCTCTACCACTGTCTCTATAGTAAATGAAAAATGGTTTCAACAGGTTATTTTTTTAAGTAGAATATCTACATAACTTTCTATTGAACGAATTTGAAACAGTTTTCTTTGAATCCTGCCTAAGTAACGAACCTTTGCTTTAAGTTGGTCAATAGAGAGTTATGTAGATTTTCTTATTTTCTAACTATTGCTATATATGCATTTTCTAACTTTCAAATCGCTCTTTCCAAAATTAAACGAGTTGTGTGTCTTTGAAGATAACTTCTTCGAATTTTGATTTTAACCCAACTGTTTCCGAGACTATAATGGCCCGACATTTCAACATTTCAACATTTCAAGCTATTTGATATTCTTCGTATGTCTATTTCATGTTGGAGGAGACCAGTTTCAATGTTGAGCAGGTTGCGTAGCTTTCAAAATAGCTCTGATAACCTTACGAGAATTGGAACCTATAAATTCTGATTCTGTCCGATTTCTACGATTAGATGAAAAAACGCTGAGAATTCCCAAACTATGTGTATTAACATTCTCTCTCTCTCTCATTTCTTCCAAATCGCCAGTTTCAAACTTTAGCGAATCTTTGAAGGTACCTCTGGTAAGGATTTGAGTTCTGATTCTAGATGAGTTGCTTTTAAGATATAGATATTCCAAAGGATATCTTATAAATAACGCCTAAAGGAAATTGTAATTGTAATTTAGGCCATATGACTTGTCTCATTTTTATGTACCAAGACCAATAGGTAAATCATTTTCTCCAAAAACTGTGGATCGTCCCTGGAATAACATTGGAGGAGGGAAAGAGAAGACTTAAAACGTTGATTTTTGTGGCTGTAAGCCAATTACAAAGAAGAAGAAGAAGAAGAAGAACTATAAGAACACGGCATGAATGTATCTTATTGTTAGTTTCTGATCGTTCCTCGTACATTTATTCAGCATTTTGCACCGATATCGAACTAAAGTCACATGTGGAAACTAGGATTACGCCGTAATAGTATTTCAATGAGATAAATCAATTATCTTGAACAATAAGTATAGTAGTAATTACTTATCTGTATAATCCGAGAGCGTCCTAAATACTTACAATTGTCTGTTATAAATAACCTGAGGAAATGCTCCAGTTCCAACATATCGAGCTCGAATAAACGGACAAAGTGATATAGGGAAACTACCACGTCCTTGACGTTTCTCGTAATGTAAATGATCTAAAATGGAAATAGAAATAAGAATAACGCCTTCGTCATTCTTCATACTTCCAATGAGCACCTTCGGTTTTCTAGCTCCATTGCGTATTTGTAAAGGTAGTAATTGCCACGGTAAATGGGATTTTATAAACCTTCTCGCTGGATCCTCGTCCAGTCTGGTGATAGGATCCTGGACGATGAATTCGGTCAATTTATGTGGAATTATTCCCTTAACTCTAGAATAGAAGTTTCTATCAATGTAAGAGGGCGTAAACCGAAATTAGCAAATCATTCTCACTCTATGTATTCGTATCTTTCAATTAGCACCTGACGTTTGGCGTTGTCGAAATCCAAACTATTAACTAGAAGCCATACCATTTCTTGGACCCAAGTGGTACCTGAAGATAATTCCGTCAAGAAACTTTCTTGGCGCCTCGAAATTCGCTTTGTACAGGCTTAACTATTATCTTATCAATGAAGGAACGTTAAATTGATCGTTTCTTTAGTTTACCTGATTTTAGAAAGCTAGTCACCCATACATCATCATCCCTGACTTCGAAACTTTCAACTCTATCTTTCCAGTCGGCGAATTGCTTCGGAAAAACAAACTCGCCGAACTTCTCTTGGTGTGGAAGCAATTGCACTGCTCGTCTTAACTCCCCCATTTTTATCTTAAATTCCGCGTTCATCTCGCGCCGAGTTAACAAACAATACGGCGATTAAAAGGAACTAACTTCGACTACGATACGTTAGCATATCTCAAATAAAGTAGATAAGTAAATTGTTTTAAATTGTGTTCTCGATACGTACACAAACAATCCAATACATCGGTATTGGAGGTTTGTTGATTTTGGAGCGCCCGAAACCGATGCATGTACAAGTATAACTTCGCTAAACCGGACACTTCAGTAATTCGGACTTTACTACAATTTGTGTCATTCACCTCCATAATCCGGACACATTTAAAATCGTGTGAAGTAGTACATACACCCTCTGTCCCAAAAGTAACCGCAATAGTTCGAAATAAAGCACGCTATGTATGTTATGTCCACAAAAATCATTGTATTTATTCGAAATATTCTCCATATGCTACAATACATCGATTTGCACGGTGAACGAGTGCTTCAAACGACTTTTTCATGTCGATCTCTGGGATGGCCTTTAGGATGCCGGTCGTCGATCTTTGAATGGCGTCTACGGATGCATAACGAACGCCTTTCTGCTTCAAATGAAGACGAGGGAACAGGAAATAATCGCATGGGGACAGGCGAATACGGTGGGTGCTGTATCGAATATATTTCATTTTTCGCCAAAAAATCGGTGACAATCGTTGCTCGATGACACGGTGCGTTATCGTGCAGTAATCTCCAGCTGCCTGGCTCGCGATATTCGGGCCGAACACGACGAATGCGACCCAGCAAACGCCTCATAACATCGAGGTAATATGCACCATTAACCGTTGAGCCGTATGGAACGAACTCCTTATGGATAATTCCCTTCGAATCGTAGAATGAAATCAGCATTGACTTGATTTTCGACTTCTCCATTCGTGATTTTTTCGGATTTCCTTCTTCTGGTGACCTCCACTCTGCGCTTTGACGTTTGCTTTCTGGTTCGTATTGAAGGCACCACGTCTCGTCACCAGTCACAATCGTTTTCAAGAAGTTTTCATCTGCACGGGCTCGTGCAATAATGTCTTTGGAGTGTTCGATTCGAAGCGTTTTTTGGTCGTCGGTCAATTTGTGCGGAACAAACTTCGAATTGACTTTCTTCAAACCAAGGGTTTCAGTCAAAATGCGCTGAATAGTTGTTTTAGGGATGCCAAGCTCCATTTCCATAAATCTCACTGACGATTTCTTCGAAATTTTCACAAATTCGCGCACTTTTTCCACATTTGCCTCGGCCAAAGTTGTCGAAGGACGACCGGCTCTTTCGTCATCGCAGCATTTCATACGTCTCGGTTGCAGTTTTTCCAAGTTTAAAACAAAACTTAATATTGACTCGTTGTTCGTGACTCATTTTCTGACCGTTTACGAAAACACTCTCACAGGATGCGTGATGTATCAGCTGACTATGCACCAAATGTCATGAAAATTTGTCAGATTGGTAAGGAAGAGTCCCACAACAATAATCAATCAACTATCAAGAGATGACGCCACTGGTTTCTGATTTATAGATGCATTGCGGTTACTTTTGGGACAGAGGGTGTACGTACAATAAATGCATACGTTCCCCAACTGTTAATTTCATTAAAAATATCTTTCTTGCTTTACTTGTGTATGTAATCCGGACAGGGGGAAAATCCTATCTGTCCGGTTTAGCGAATTTATACTGTATATCCATTCGACTTCGATTAAAGTGAAATTGGAAGAAAAGATATTTTCTTTCGTTAACGATTTCATCTTTTTCCGTTCCAGAAGCCACATCGATTGCTACCGACCAACCTGTACGTGGTCCTCTACAACTTCAAGTCAAGACATCAGGACGAATTGGATCTGAAGGCCGGATACAAGGTGACCGTGATCGACACTTCTGATCCAGACTGGTGGAAAGGGAAATGCCTGGGGAGAGTTGGATATTTCCCGTCGAAATACTGCTCGAAGTTATCGCCCGGAGAAAAGGCACTGCAGGTAAATCGAAATTACGGATAGCAGCAGAAAATGTACCTTTATCGTCGCCCACTCCAAGCCGCCAATATCCGTGGGTCGAAACTCCTTTTGATGTTTGTCATGCGTCGCTAGTTATTGGCGACGTTTTATATAGTGACTCTTTCTGAATAGACCACCCGCCAACAGCCAAACACCTTAACCATTCGACCACGCTCACGTTAACCACCTAACAGTTAACCAACAATGCTTATAGCGAAGTCAATCCGGGGCACACTATATATTATTTTTTACTATCGGTGGCTAATTGTTTCTAAAGAAATACTTGCCCATGCAACACTTAACAAATTGACAGCATCGAAAAGAGTTACAGCTTTCGTCAGACTGGTTTCTTCTGGAAGTTCCATAATTTGCATCAGCATTTCTTTTCAATAGAATTGCTTCAGACCGACCGTTAGACCACGCCGGCTGGAGGAGAATTAATAACTAACTTCTAACTGTTCCCTCTTTAGCTTAACGCCCAAAAAATTGAAGAAGTACCGAATTAAATCCGCCTGTAATGGACTTATAATAACGAATGTTTGTTCATTACCAGCAACAGTTTATTAACACCACGTTTTTCACATGTTTGAACGGAGACTTAAGAAATTGTACATTACAACAAAGTTTCCCTTATGAGCTAGTTCATTATAGGGGATTCCGCTGTAATTAAAATCATCGAATAGAATTTATGATAGAAACTTCTTTTGGGTTCTACCGTGAATCAGTAGTTGATGATGAAAATCTGGCTGATTGTCGATTTTTGAAGATAACTGTATCAGATGAGATGTATTAGAGAAATTGAACCTGAGCATCTGTTCGAATCGGTTCAAAAACCATATATAATTTTTGCCATTTATCGTTTACCTTTAAAATCTTGTTGGTTGTAGATTTTTGAAGATAACTCGTAATCAAATTAGATGCAAAAGCGGTTTCGAACACCTGATTCTGGTCAAATCGTTTCTAAACTGCGGAAATTCCCAAGGACCCCAAGCAATTTATAATTTTTGCCATTTATGTTTCGGATTTCAAATCTTTATCTTCCAAATCTAGCTGGTTGTGTATCTTTGAAGATACCTCCTGCCAGCTAATTCTTCAGGAATTTCAATATCTTTTTTGAATTTGCGGAGGGGATTCGAGTTTGAGATTACAAATTGAGAAAAACTGGTTCGATTGTAGTGCTAGAGGCTACTAGACTATTGCTGGAGGCAGTTGTGCGATCTGGAATATTTTGGGCTTTGGGAATGGTACTTCGAGGACGAAGTGTTTGGATTGAAAACGGCGGTTCAAATGTCGAAAATCAGATTCTTTGAGGGTATTAAAACTGATTTAAGCAAATAGATTTTTACGATTAAGTCTCGTTCAACCGACCTTTGCTTATTCGACATGCGCCTCTTGTTGCCCGTCTAGCATTTGACCCTTGTGTCAGTCATGTTACCTTGTACAGAATTACTCTATCGTATTAGATTTGATGTAAAACCTCACGTTTTGGGCGTTTAATTTGTGTCAAATTATCCGATACTTTCGTTTATGCCCACAGTTGCCTATAGGCAACATTGTACAAATATAATAAATAATTCGGGCATGAAAGGGTTAAGCGATGGCTTCGCTTATTCGACAGTTTCGCTTATTCGACAATTTCGCGTATACGACACTCCCGCTTATCCGATAATTGAACCTACCTGACGTTCTCCTCATCGGTTTATATCAGATAAACGAGACTATACTGTAACACTGCGATCGCGAAAGGCTGCGAGGGAAAAATCGAACCAAGACCAAGGTTTGAGAAAATGCTTTGCATTAATAATAATAATAATAATAATTTATTTATTGCCCAACAGCCCGAGAGCTATTTACAGAGCAAAATGAATACAAAACAGTATCAAATATGAAGTTTGCGATACAAATATACACACTATATACCAAATAGTACAACAGAAAAAAAAAAAAAAAGAAAATAAATTAAACATAAGAATTATGCGGTGGATATACCGATAAGTCGATGTACAACGTGATCAACTGCAAGTATCTGAAGTTGCTAGTAAAAATCCCTAGACTTGTTCTTAACTAGTTCATTTTTGCAATCGTGCATTGGCTACACCTCTGCTGTCATTTGTCGTCACACCATTTGCTGTCATTCTTGCCGTTATCTTTTTTATTATTATTACTAAACTGCATTGAATACATTGTGCTGTAGTTTTAATAAATAATATTTCAAATATGTTTATTTTCATTACCATAGATAGTGTAAATTGGTGTAAATTAACATATCGTTAATTTATAAATCTGAGATAACTTTGCTTTGACCCACATGTAAATATAAAACATAACCAATACAACCAGAAATTCAGGTCAGCCAACTGCACAGTGGTGCTAACATAAATTTTGTATAGCCAACCTCAGACGCTTTCAGTTGATCACCCAGTAATTAGTGCCACTATTGCGCAATATTATATATCTACTTTTTATTAGGCGCGATTTTGCGTCTGCACCGTAGTTATTCGGCATTTTTCTTTTGTGCTTCCAGGTCACACATAATCTCCAAGTATCAGACGGTGATAACGGATTGATGCTTCTAAGGGACCAAATAGTAATACAAGTCGGCGAAGAAGTCGACGGTATGGTGATGATCCGTTCCGGAGATAACCGCCAGGGCGTTTGCCCGGTGAAATTTCTTCAGGAGGTGTGACAGCTGTCCGAGGTAGCCTGTCAAGTCAACAATAACACGTGCACCTGCTTCACTAACCCGCATAGGACCCTCGTAAACAAGACACAACAATATCACGCAAAACCTTCTTCAAATCCTCCGACCTACCGACAGAACGGCATCGTTAATAACAGCACGCAAAAGAACTGGAAGAAAATCACCAATAACAACAACAATAAGAATAAGAACGTCAAGTCGGGAAATTCGTTGCAATATTACTACAATAACATCAACGAGAACTCGTCGAAGAACAATTCGGGATATTTGACGAAACAGACGAACGCCTTTAATGATGAGGTGAAGAAAAATCAGCCGATTTTCTTCGCGAAAGCGCCGTTCTCCTCGACGAAAAGACCGCTTTCCATAAGACTATCGACGCCGAAGCATCACGTGGTGAATTTCTTCAACAGGACCTTCCGCAGCGACTCCCAGAAACGACCGCTACTGTTGAACACGCATTACTCCGAAAATGTGAATTTGATGAACGAATTTCGACCTAATTTTCAAATCATCCCCGGCAAGAACGGATTGCGGATCTCTTCGATCTACACGATCAGCGAGGACGTGGAGAAGTTTTCGATAAAGAATTCCCTCTATCGGAACAAGAACCTTTACATCTCATCCAATAGCAGGCCACTTTTTGTAAGAAAATAAAAGCGAATAAAGGAAAGCAAAAAGAAAGTACATACATACATACATATATATTGTAATAGTCAACCTAAAGTAATACAGATCATCGTAGTTCGACCTATTTTTATATGTGTTAGAGTTAACCTATGAGATACATCAATTGAATGTGATTCAGCACGTCCTACACACAATGCATATTACTTACACTTACGTTTAGGAACACATCGATACAAATTAAATGTTAAATGTAAAATGTGCACCTCAAAAAAGCGAATGGGCTATATCGCAGAATCGAAATTAGCGAAATGTTTCGGTAAAAATTTAGTTTCTTTTGCTTTCGCGGTCACCCTACCCCGGGTTAAAGATATCTGCGAGGATTGAATCAATATTTAAAAATCTCAATAAAATAAAATTAGGATGACTCTCTATAACGATCTAATTAATGAGTAGCTATCAAGTAACTGTGCAAAAGCTCACTAAGTAAGCACATGCCAATAATCCGAGAGAGCAATTATGCCTTGTTAATTGCGAACCGCAACCGCAGACTACTTAGTTTCGTCCTTATTGGGACTCGTCAGCAATTAACAAATTAAAATCCCCCAGATATATATGTTGGAGGAATGTAATTTGTCAATTGGGGACCGACTATAGCAGGGGTCCGGCTTATTATTGTTGTGATAAATTGGATATAAAAAACACACAATGATAAAAACTGGGATTTATTTACTTGCTAGGTAAAGCTTAATGACAAGTATAATACGCAGAAAACTCACTGAAGTGATCAGTATGGCCCCAAGGCTGGAAAGTTTGGAGACCCCTGGACTATACTGTCTGCGGTTGCTGTTCGCGATTAACAAAACATAATTCCTCTCATGGATTATTGGCATATGCTTATACTTACAATTAGTGTACTTTTGCACAGTTACTTGGTAGCTAAAAATATTAAGGTTGACGTGTGCAATCATTTTTTCCACTATGATACAGATTTTATTGTTTTTTTTCCTAACCTATACGTCCAGACTATATAAAGAGTCATACAGATTTCATTTTAATATGAATCAATATTGATAAATGGGCCAATATCCTGAAAACATCATAAGGGGGTGAAAAGCAAGAGCAAGATTTTCTTTCCTTAATTATTTACCAACGAAGCATACTCGTAAATGTTTGGAAGTACTTGTATGTAGGTTCGAGAAACGACCCCGTCTAAACCGGGGAACCCCGCGACGTCCGGAATTTTTAGGGATGTAAAGGGAGAAATAAATTAGTAAAAAGGAATCACAGTAGATAATGAAAAACTTTATTGTTACGATTAGGGAAATTCTAGTTTTCTTTTTCTAATTATTATTTCTAGTTAATTAACAATTCTTAAATAATCACTATAACTTCAGGGTATCCGCTTCTACAAACCTGGCATCTCGTGAATGGGGTACGAGGGATGCGTCCTACTCGGGATCAAAATTCAGGGTGCGACGAACCCCTCGCCCTGCAATTCTCGTCCAATCCCCCTATCAGCTATTTAATTAGGACGAATTATAAACGCATAGGTTAACTTGCTCCGAATAAATAAGACTGTCGTCTGAAAGTACGTATTTGATACGTAACACTAATCACAAATTTTTAAACGGGCGAGTAAATGACAACTCCCTCACTATTAACGCGGTGATTCCCAAAATCGAAGTCCCCCTCCCCCTCAACCCCTTACTCCCCTATCTCCCATCAAAATGAAGTAACTTCCTAGTCCTTACCGCTATCGCAATTTCACAATTTCAGATTTTGAGGATCAGCCCCTCCCCCACCACGACCAAGTATATATATATATATATATAAATATAAATATTATAGTAAACGTAATTCCCTCTCCGTTAAGATGGTCCCCGCCCCTTCCTCCCCCGATAGGTGAAATATGATCAAAAAAATTTCTTTGCATTTTCTTTTTTTTACATTTTTATAGTGAATATTCCGAGTATCAAACCCCCGTTACGAAGAAGGGAATTCGATAATTCGTCTCTTCGGTGTAATACATACCTAAATACATATAATATAGGCTCATCCATCACCGTGTTAGAATTCGCAAAAATCTGAATTATGTGTTAATACGTATATATGTTTCTTCCTTCCTTTGTCTACTTTTTCGTTTTCTTTTTTAGTAAACGTGTACTAAATGCACTCGTTGTTAAAGGATAAAGATGATGTTATACGTGTAATATCTGTTAAAAGTTGTGTTACCTATATTCATACATAATGTAAATCACTAATCCTGAATAAAGTTAAGCCAAATAAGAATTTATAGTTTCTATATGTATTTACTATTAACATTGATTGTAAGGACTCTGATGGTGGTTGTACTAACAATATATCACCATAACATACAAATTTTAAACAAGGATGACAGTCCCTTCGGTAAGTCTGTGCTGATTGATTTATTGCATGTTAATAATGGTAATAATAATATAATTTATTTTCTATATTACACTAAAGTGTAGGAAACGTCATAGTCTAAAAACATACATAAAGTATAAAAAGTCATTAATTTCATACAAAACTATTAACAGTACTTAAAATTTCTCTTAAAACTATTTAATAGCCATAATCATAGGGAAAAATAGTGTGCCATTTTGCATGAATGTTTAGTGAATAGGAAAATTTTCCGAAGAATCTTACCGAATGAACTGCAATTTCTTAAATTCTATTCGTGTACACTAAACTTCCCCTTTACAATTCCGAGGCGTATTTTTCCAGCCAGAGTTAGAACATGCTGGAAGAATAGCGAATCCAGATACTGGACCAAGAAGTCCTTGTTCGGGGAAGCGTATCGGAGATGATCTACAAGGAGAGAGAGAGAAAGAAGAGAAGTCAAACCAGAAACAACCACCAGCGAGTGTCGGATGTGGTGTTATAAGAGCAGCAAGTTATATTTGCTAGATGTGGATAAAATAGATTTTGGCCGGAGATCGAGGGTTAACCTCCCCTGCGCATCCCATGCTCCATCTTATTTGATCTCAAAGTCACGGCAACGTTCTTTATTCGTTCTCGCTCGCACTCCCCCGATTTTAGACCCTATTTAAATATTGGCCGAACCCGTATAACAATAACGTGAAAATCCGCAAATTTTTAAACATGTTTTCTCTGAATGTATGGGATATTTCAGTTTGATAATAAAGCGAAGCCCCTCCTTGTTCCTATCACTTTCGGAATATTAATGATTTTATTTATGCAGTAAATTTAACGCCTAATTTTAAGTTGGTCGTACTGACCAGGTTGGTAAAGAACGACGAAGGATAGTTAATCGTGAGAGAAGTTAGTTATGATTATTATGTTATGAAGACGACGACTGAATAAACGGCTTATGTTTATTTATGTAGAATCGGGCATTAAAAAGGATTATTTGTTGTTTAAGATTTGTATCCTCCAAATGAGTACAGAGGTTCGATTCTGCTGCCATCTATTGACGACTAAATTTCAGGCGCCCCCGAGTTGTCTCATTAATTTAAGGTTTATATCTTGACTAATTCACTTTTCGAATCTTAGATACAGATTCTTAGTTTTCAATTATAGTTTATACAGGAACTTGGGTTTCCCCTTCCCCTTAAACAGAAACGGTTTTATCCAGGCTGCGCTTAAATGAGACCCAAAAAAGTTGAATTTATGTGTAAAATCAAATGAAATAATTATTGAAATAAACTTAAATCCGTATTATACCCGGGATTTCTTTTTATTTATTTATTTAGAAGGAAGAGTTTGAAAATTCCCGCTATAAACTGCATATGATTGGATCATAATTTGGAACTTATCCCCACTTCTTTTTCTTATTTCATCCAACAGCACCCACTTACGGGGAGTCACGGGAGTGGCACTAATATTACGAAACTGGTTCCAGTTTAGGGTGCCCCCTAGACCGACTGCTAAGAACTAATTAGCATATACTGACGATAAATGTCAGTAGAGGCGCTACTTTACTTGTGTACTATTGCATTATGTTTTCGCCATTTTATTTAGTTTGTTTTGGTTTTTGGTCGTGTTGAGAATTTGTAGCATTTTTCGAGTTTCTATTTCCTCTCTGCCATTTTACCATTTTATCAAAACCAGTTCTTTTCAGAACTCTAGGAAACGTCAAATACGTAAAAGTAACAGCCACAGATTAATCTGTAGTAACAACTATTAATCTGTTATTTAAATCTTTTTGTAGATACTAATCGCCCCATGGAGAAGCAGTATTTGCGAAAGTGTGTTGTCGAAGGATGTTTTGATCAAACCAGTATACGGTAATATCACATAAATATTTTAGTACAAAATGTAAGGTATTGTTTTAGACACAAATTTCCTGCTGAGATAGAAGTTAGACGTATTTGGATAGAGCGAGTAGGGAACGATGCTCTTCAGAATTATAGGGACACCCAATTAGCAACCACCTACATGTGTGGAGCCCATTTTGTAAATGAATGTCAAGGCAAGCGGTATCTTCTAGGGAATGCATTACGTACTATCAATATGCCAGGTATGTAAAAATTGTAGACCTTGTTTGCTTGTGTATTTTCTAAAGCAAATTGTTTAGTTAATTAGTGGAACAGGAAGTTCATCAATAGGTCATATAAACCTTATCGTAATGGTCTATATAAAGAACTTTGGACAATTTCTAAAAATGCATTTTGCAAGATGTAAATAATAAGCCTATTGATTTAATTATGTACCACTTATTAATTTATGGTTTCAATAAATATTGTAAATTATTAAACTAAATGACTGCCCCATACATACAATTAAAGATTTTATGTGTTTAACAGGATTTCATGGAGAAGCAAACATTGCGAATTCTTTTTATAAAAAGGCACTATGTACGTCTTTGTATCAAAGAAATGTAACACTGATGCCATCAACTTCACAGTTTGCTCTGTCAAATGAAGCATCCACATCCCAGGTACATGAAATATTGGCAGAGAATACATATGTTGCTAATTCAGGTATGTTTGAAATAATTATAATAGATAAAAGGCCTTATAAAATTTTTAGAAAAAATTTAATATTTTACCCAAAATGAAACATGGAAATTCATGTTCCTTGATTAGAAGAAGGTATTTTTAGTTTATACTTATTTATTTATTTATTTATTGGTGGTGGAACTTAGAAATGTATATACATTTTAATGCATGTTTTCTGAATATTATTGACAGTATTATTTAGAGGTATTGCTGTAGAAGTATTTCTTAGAGAAATTTGTTATGCTTAATGTGCTTTTTGGACAATTGCATATGTACATGTATATATTTATGCTTGGAATAAGATTGTAGAATTCTTAAAGTAATACATACGATGAAATATAGTTTAAATTTGAGATTGCTTAAGTTATGAATAATTATATAATTGACAATGTAATGATGCTTTGCAGAATAAAGTTTCCTAAGTAGTATAGATTATATGGGAACATTGCGCTCAGTATTAATAACATATAAATTTAATTGTTATTTGCAGCATGAATAAACTAAAAATTATATAATATAATCTATATTTTCTAAAATAATTGGTATTAATACTGAGCCTAGCAAATATCAAAATATTGAGGTAAATATTTGACATTTTTTTAGGACCCAGTAAAATGCGTAAGAGAAGTCTAATGTCTCTAACAAAAGAAGGACAAGATTTATACAAATTTGGTGCTTATTATAGAAAAAAAAATTTCAACGATTATCACGAAAATTAAGCAGCAGTAAGAAACAAAAACAATATTTAGAACGATTCAGTTCATCAGACAGTTTTTCTAAATTAGAAGCAAAAATTAAGCCCAACCGTTTATAAATTTTTATTAAGTCAATATTCAACTTATACAAAAACGACAAAAGGAAGAAGATTTACAATTGATCAAGTGTTCAGTCAGGGAGTAGGGAAATTAATGCAGTGTTTAATTGATTCTGGTAAGTAAGTGAACATATATTGAAGAATGTATATTTTTATGATTTGTTTTGTTAGGCTCATTAGTTGTTCCAAAAGAAGCGGAAGGCACTGCTACATTATTTCTTTTTTAAACGACTTGTTCGACAGTTGCAATGGTAGCAGGAAATTTGCTCAGGGTGGGCATAAACTACGCTGTCGTATCAGTTCGGATTCTGGGCATTTAGCTTTTTGGAACAAAGCTAGAAATATAGTTGAGTCTATGTATTTTGTATCACCAGTGACAAAAACAATATCGAGACCACCATCACTTAAAAACTGGGTACATACACTGAAGGGCTTGGAATATTTGTGGGCAAAATTCAGTACTCTTGGTTTTGAATACATGATTCCCCGAAATTTCAATCAAGATGGACTTGAAAATTTCTTTTCTTCAGTTCAAGCCATGGTGTTAGAAATGTTAATCCTACATGTGAATTATTTATAACCTCATTTAAAACACTTATTATAAACAATTTCATGTCGTCAAAATCTGTATCATCTAATTGCGAATCAGATTTTTCAACTGGGGCATTAAATAATTTGCATTTATTTATACTTGATAATGTTCAACCTGTCCAATTACCTGAAACTAACATTATTTTACAAAAGAAGTTATTAGTAAAAGTCCTCCAATATACCTAGAGTCATACATTTCTGGATATGTTGCTAAACAATTATTTAAAAATATTAAATGTAAAACTTGTTTAAATAATAATATGACAATGTCGGAGGAAGTATCACATCATTTATTAATTGTTGCGCGAAGGTATTCCCACAAATCCTTGCTTTTACCATCAACAAAATTTATGTTAATATTTAAAGAATGTAGCAGCCCTATCGCAGGAATACTGCCAAAGATGTGTTTAAATAACTTAAATAATATGATTATTAAAGACGTATTGTGTAACATAAACTTTGATAATATCTATTGTTCCATCCACCAAAATGTTCCTGAAGATTTTGTAAATATATTAACTACTTTAATGATATTTTCTTGGACCAAAAGTGTAAATAGAATACTTAATGGACGTGATAGTAGATTTAAAGGATCAAACAATGATGATTTCGTAAAAATGCTAGCCTACGAAAAATCACTAAAAAGAATAAAGAATTTTTAACTTAATTTTGTATTTTTTTTATTTCAAATATCTCGTAAATTATTTATAAATAGGAGAATTCTTTCTTAGGATGTATTTTAAAATAGTATTTTTCACAAAAGTACTCGGATATAATGTACCAAAGTAGTTTTGTGAAAAATATATTTTAAAATACATCTAAAGAGTCTCCTTTGTTTCTATTTAGAATAAACGTGAAATTGGAGTATTTTGAATTTGGCGGTTGACATTTACAGTGATCTACTTCACTAACTTGTTGAAAACATGGCTATTAGTTCGTTGCAGGCGATCTAGATGGCGCTTCTATAACACCCAGCTATTTTTCAAAGAGTGACCGTTCTCGATAGGTTTATCTCTGCGGGGAGTTGTCGCTGTAATAGGAATCTTTAGTTCAGTAATTCCAAAACATTTCGTCAATTTGACCTCGATTATGTGCAACTTTTATTCCGAACCTATCACTTAATTAAATCAGCGATAAAATTACAATAGCAATGTCAATTTTATAAGTAATTGCGCTTTCGTAATTAAAATAATTCACAGTTTAGGAACCACTGTAATAAACTGTTTGGATAATATCAAGGTTATGTTGTGACAATCACTGTCAGAACTTTTCAAAATTATAATCAGTCGTTCGAAAATGAACAATTCAGAATCTCCTGTGCAGTTTGTGCCTTTCTCGTCTTTCATAAACACCAGTTTCTGGACTAAATTTACTACGCTTAAACTAGACGTCCTTAGATTAGACGAAAGTGCTAAGAAGATATGGGGTTACTACAGCAATTTTTACTCTCGAAACAGGCCTATTCTCGAAGTGGAAAGCATCTCGTTTAACAGGTAAACTCGACGATTAAATCCCTAGCAAAATCCGCTAACTTGCATGATTTTTCCAGAGAGACCAGCTGTATGAAATTCAATTTACCCTATCACGGATTGCTGATTAATAAGAATACGATCGAGGAGTTTAAAGCATGTGATAAAAAACAACTCATACAGAATATAGGGAAGATTTTGGAAGATGACATTAAGACAGGGCGTGCCGTAAAGCAACCTTCATTGTTAAATTTATTTTTTATTTTATCATATGCGGTGCTAAAGCGTAGTTTTTGAGTTTGACCTTGTTGTAATCCAGATATTTGCAGGATTTGAAAAATTACAAGTACTACTATTGGTTTGCATTTCCTGCCTTAAGCAATATCAAACCAACATATTTGAAATCATACATAATAGGGAATTGCACAATAAAAGCGAGGTATGCAATTTCGAAATGTGATATTTTAGAATGTTTGATGTTGAAATTAATTATTGCTTTGCAGCTAGATACTTTGTATAAGCAATATGACAAATTAGATATTGATAATAAAACTTATTTTCTGGTGGAGTCCAAAAGCAACGTTAAAGTTTTGACATTTGCTAGTAGGATTTCCACCCCAAATAATTTGGGAAGCGTTAATGATTTCGATAATATTCTGATTGCCTTCTCTGATTCTCCATCACAACCTGGACTGGGATGGCCGTTACGAAACTTGATATTACTTTTATTATACCACTGGTAAATATAATACTTATATATTTAACTCTTTTGATCCCTGCAGATCGGTAAACCTATCTGAAGAAACAAAGTCTGTACTCCATTCGCGGGTCTCTGCATCCGTTATAACCTTATGACCCAGTATAAAGACACACACATTCTCTCATCTATTATTTTTATGCAATATTAACCAAATTTTCACAATTTGTCAAATATTAATTGGAAACCCAAATTTAGCTTTGCTAATAAGACGAGAAGCTACAACTGCATTTACACAAACAACTAATATTTTAGCCCATGTCTACAAAACAAAGTGTTAAAATTTCTGAGTTTCCGACTTAATCGCCAAGGGTCAGAAATCAACTGCAGTAACAGCATCGTGTGGGAAATTAGGATGCCGAACATCGACAAATCAGGGTTATTTTCTAGTACCGAGGCATCCTGGATCGGTTTCGAACCCAACGAAAGGGCTAAAATGGGACCCAGACTGTCGAATATGAAGGAGAGCATGGCACCGCAAAGGTATCAGTTGAATTTCTATTTTTGCGTTACGAACTCTATTCTTGTCTCGATTCCAGCTTAGTCAGTATAACTAACAATTTAAATTTGAAATTGATGAAATGGAGATTAGTTCCGGATTTAGATCTCGATAAATTGACACAAATGAAATGCTTATTGTTAGGAAGTGGAACGTTGGGTTGCGCAGTAGCTAGAGATTTATTGGTAAGGATAGGATCGAATCTCCAAAGGTCACCCTCTTTGATTCTGATGGAAATGTATCGTTTTGACCGTTTTCGTCGTTCGTTGAATATTCAAAATCCGGCGTTTTGGAAACTAATCTGCTAATGTCCTCAAGAGCCCCATATAAGAAATCATTGTTATGATAGAATATTCTTCCAGTGTTGCGAAGCATATGAATGACACAGGGCAAGAGACAAATCTATATGGAATTTATGCTGGTGTTAGTGAAACGAGTCTTAAGAACTTAAGATATACAAGATTTTGAAATTATTTACATCAGTTACGTTTGAAGTGCCCTTTCACATGTGAAATGTATAAGATGTTAATGAGGTAACCACACACATAACCTTTAATAGGAAGTGACACACTGAATATGATACCACTCCATCCATAGTGTGGCTCTACTGACGTAGTTGCCTTGTAAGATGCTGAAAACCGTGAAAACTATCCCTGAGGACAGAAGTAGATTAGATTCGGAAACGTCGGATTTTAAACATGCAATGAACGACAGAAACAGCTTGAAACAACACAATCAATGGTGTACCCCATCATTCATAATAACTAATATACATTTGGCTAACTTGCCATTCATCGACGATTTCCCCTTTAATTTTTTTATAGGCATGGGGTGTGACCACCATAACATTTGTGGACGGTAGCAACGTGGGATATGGAAATCCGGTCCGTCAGAATCTCTACACCTTTGAGGATTCCGTGTCAAATAAGCCGAAAGCAACAACTGCTGCTGAGAATCTCGGGAAAGTTTCCCTGTGCAGTAAGTTTCCAACCGAATCAGTATGTACCCTGACATTCTAGTCCAGATAACTTTAATTGTGCTCCTGCGGTTTTAGAATACAAGTGGACACGAACTGTCGATACCCATGCCCGGCCATCCAATCGGTGAAAGTTTACTGGCAGAAACGAAAGAATCTTACGAGAAGTTAAAGGGACTAATTGAGGAACATGATATTATATTTTTACTGATGGATTCTAGGGAAAGTCGATGGTTACCAACCGTCATATGTACAAGTTTAAAAAAGGTTAGCTTTCTTTTTTAAATCAACTACTACCCCGTTTACATTAAGCATGCAGTGTGGAGGCTATATTACGAAAAAACGAGATAGTTACATCACTGGAGAGAGTGAGAATTCCTTCCTTTATTTCTATATCCCCTAGCATCATCAAGATACTGCACGATACATTACAATAAAACATTATATCAACATTGTTTCCCTTTTTAGATCACAATCAATGCCGCTTTGGGTTTCGACACATATCTAGTAATGCGACATGGTGTCAATAGTGATTTGAAGAATGAAGTTGCTCCTTCGAATATCCCCGAACACTTAAAATGCATTCCAGGGAATAAGCTCGGTTGTTATTTCTGCAACGACATCACAGCACCTGGTGATGTGAGTTCTTGATATTTCTTCTTTCGATCTGTTTTTACATAAATACCAAAAATGTTCAATATTACAGTCTTTAAAAGATCGCACCCTCGATCAGCAATGCACAGTCACGAGACCAGGGGTTTCCAATATAGCAGCCGCTTTAGCAGTTGAATTGGCAGTTTCTCTAACGCAACACGAAAAAGGGTAAGACAATTTTTGGGGAATTATAAAAAAATTAAGAACAATGAAAATTCACAAAAGTTAAGCCAACCTCTTCTTCTGATTAGTACTTTCAATGTACTTTCCTATTTATTTCCACCCTTACGCCTTCAAGGGTTAAAAGAGGTATACTTCGTTTACGTTAAGAATACAGTGTGGGTATAGATAGAGCTATTAAATTCTTGAATTTCATCGGTTAATAACGACACCCAAATTACACCTCATTTTCATTGTTGGATTGCCTTAATTTTCTTCTTTACTGTCATGACAGAATCATAGATGTGGATAATTCTGAACCAACAATGAAAAAGTCATTGTTGAACTGCTTTTGTGTGTGTGAGGAGGAGGGGGGGTTAAAATAAGTACCACCCTTAGACATAATTTTTAACTTTATTCTAACCCCATTTTGCACCCTCATTCTCCACGTCAAGTATAGTGTATATTTAGTGCCAACTTATGATAGGAAAGTAACTAAAAGTATTCTGCAGGCGTGCCAATTTACACTTCAATGTTCTTTTCTTTATTGTAGTAGCATGACTGTTAAATCAAAATTTAAATTAAATTAAAATTAAAATTCAAAATTTGAACCAACCTCGTTTTCACAATTAAATCCCAAAAAAAAACAGTCGATAATCTCCAATTCTTATCAATAATTACTGGACCCCGAAAAATTAGGAGGGAGGGAAAGGGGTGACAAGTAAACCGTTCCTACCACCAATGAACGGGGTCCATCTCCAAACTTACGCGGGGAGGGTTGATTTGCAGCCGCGTTAATGCTATTCGACGAGCGCTTACGACATACCTTACTGACGTAATTGACAAAGGGTGCGAGAGGGGGCAACTTCCCTGAACTCTCCGGGATCTAACCATTACACTTTAGAGCTTTAGCACCGGCTTACTACACGACATCGAAGCACGAAGATGTAAGTAGACACGACGAATGTAATTTGGGAATTATCCCCCATTCGATCAGGGGATTTCTATCGATGTTCAACCACGTACTTCCCGCCACGGAACGCTACAATCAATGTATAGCTTGCTCGGATATCGTAATCAAATTGTACGAAGAAAAAGGCTTCGATTTCTTACTTGAGGTCTTCCAAGATTCTTCGTATTTGGAAAAAGTGACTGGCCTGGATAAAATGTACAAGGATTGGGGAGAATTGGAGGTATGTATGTGTATGTGTATGATATCGTAGATGTCAGCTAGCGCGCACGGCCGGTAATCTAATAGTGCGGATATTTGAGCGTTGAGTTGAACATATTATCTTAACATTTAACCCGCACCTTTTTAATTTGAAACCGCCCGCATTAATTTGCGAAATTTGAGAATTTGTCTCCTGAAGGAAAAACCACCCTATTTTTTTTAGATGAAAGTTTCAAATTCATTTATAACATCAAACCAGACTGTATACGGGTTACAAAAATGTAATACTGGCGGTTTGGCAATAGTCTAAAAACATTGCATAAATGCAATCCCGGCGGGTTAAGAGCTGTATCTGTGTGGATGCAACCGCGGTTAATTCCCCATACGGTTTTAAAAACGCAATGTTGTTAGCGCTATTTCTATAGAATAAAATTGAACTTTATTCAATGAATGGCATTAAGAGATACGACTGTATCTGCTACGGAAACTTCGATCCATAACAATTTGAGTTGAGGGTGATTGTTTTGTTTTTGTTATAGGAAATGGTACTAAGCGAAGCAGAATCTGCATAGAAGAACGATTGGCTAAATAACACAAGCATTTCGTCTGTTTTAAGACAAATTTTGCACGAGATTTTCCCCCATCTGATTCCGACTGTTTAATTTATACGTGTATTAGTTATAAAAGATTATTAATATATAAATATTATTATAAAAATAATATATATGTTTAAAAGAAAATAATATAATATATAATTGGCAGGAATTCTTCTATTTTTTTTCCTCCTATTGTACAGCACAAGTTACGGTTTCAAAGTTTACAGCCCAATACATTTGGCCGCAAATGTATCTCCGTCGACGTTTCGGAAATTTTTAGTCGAATATTTGCTTTCGGTTCAAATTTATATTCGGCAATAACTAGAGTTTGTTAAAAAAGTGGAATTTTATTGTTCAATAATAAATTATAACTGAATAATAAAATTTGGAGTGACAGCGTGAAGCTCTAGTAATAACGCCGTAAAGCAGTAGCGGGTCATTTTCTATACTGCAAATTAATATTGTTTCTTTGGGATATCGGATAGTACAAAGAGCTAAGTATTAATTCAAACAAATAGCACATTCTAGTAACGTTTCAATATTAATGAAATAGCATCATCAGGATTAAAATTAAAACATACAATAAACTATCAAAGAATGGTCACAGTAATGTACATCGAAACTTAAATCTATTTGGCGAAATGTATCACTAATTACTTTACACATTACGTTTAAAATTTAGAAATTTAGAATAATTTATTGTGAAAAGCGTATATGTATATAAATATTATCGAGCAAGTTTGTATCTGCTCTGTATTGCGATTCACAGTATACTCAGATACTCAAACATACGTGAAGCCAAGAAAGTATTTGAAGCCAACACGCATGAACGTGAAAGTGAAATTTACCCTTTTATGACACTATATAACATCGGTAAACTTCTCAATTAAATAATTGTGCGGCCGATGTGATATTGTGTCAGTAATAGTACACCACAGTCCTTACAATCACTATCAATTATGATTCTAAATGCACATGTACGCTTGAAATGTGCTTTTTGTAAGTTAAAATTTCTGTTTCATATAATTGAAGGAAAACCTTACAACTTCCGGTAAAATAATAAATATGATTATCGGATTGATTTTGAACGATTTTACAACAAAAATCAATTTGGTAACCTTCTGCGGCGCCACTGGAATTATTATTTTAAATCTAATTGTATTAAAAGAATCCTCTTGTTATTGGTAATAGACACACCAAGTTTCATCGAAATCGTCGGAAAGACTTTTGAGTAATTAATTTAAAAACCCGACTTTTTATTAAAACTTTGACACCCTGTTTCTCGAAAACGAAGCAAGTTAGCATACATATTTATATGAACTTTTTCTCATAAAATATGCCAAAGAATCGCCCCCGGAAATTAAAATCATCACTTAATTTGCACTCTGTATATATATATACCGTGTGTCCCAGATCGAGTGGGATTGCATGGGTAGCTGGTTTTTGGTTAAATGGAATATGTTTTGCAGCTTTATATGCTGATTTAAAATCTGTTTGAAAACGTTCAAAATGTCCGACCTGTCATAAGTTATTAGAAAGAAACAGAAATCTGTCATTTTTGTACATCAAATATCTTCGTAAGTATAAGAGATACGAAAAACAGTTTCATATGAAAGTCAATGTTTTCAATAAGACCAATTAAAATTCATGTCGAACAAAAATGCAAGGTGGCTGCTTTTGAAGTACTCGTATCAACTTCTGTAAGTTAAATGGTTGCCGTATTGGATTTTTAGGTTACTGAATAGAATTTTTATTCTAGAGAAAGAGAGGGCTGTATTGCGGGTCTGAAACTTGTTGAGTAATATTACTCACCCGTTACCCCGCAACTGACTATGTTGGGGTCACTAGTTATGCCTTACATACTAGGTAACACAACATTTCTCTGAAATATACAAAGTAAGCAACCGGGAGCAACCTAGCTGGTAATACCCTAAAGATCTTAAATATAAACATTTTTATTTCTTAAGATTTTCAACTCCGTCTTTAAAAAAAAAAAAAAATTTCTGACAATTAATTTGACAGTCAGGGATTCTTTTAAGGTGGGCCTTCATATGCCAATTGAGAATACCTAAGGAGACAAAGCCCTTATTACATATCGTACAGACAAAGTTCTTTTCCGCGTCGTGATTCCTTTTATGTTTACTCAACCTCGCCATTTCCACGAAAGTTTTCCCGCACGTTTCGCAAATGTATTGTTTATCCTTCACGTGACTCCTGGCGTGTTGCGCCAGACCCGATGATATCTTGAATGTTAAGCCGCAAACGTCGCACTTATACGGTCTCTCTTCTGAATGTTTGAGGGCTTTGTGACTTTGCAGATGCTGTTTATTGAAGAAGGACTGGCTGCACATGGTACAAGCGAAGTCTCTCGATTTGACATGTAACCGCATGTGTTGATTGAGAAGAAATTCCTTCGGGAAACGTCTTTCGCACTTATCACATTTAAACGGTACCTTTCCGGTGTGCATAAACGCGTGTCTACCGACATAATAACGGAAAGTGAACGTTTTTCTGCACTCGGCACAGAATACGGTCTCGCGACTCCTTTGTTTGTTGTTCAAGCCGCTGTTTATTATCCTTTTATAATCGGGATTATCCAATAATTCCGCGTGTTTTTGATTACAGTTACCTACTTTTTCCTCTTTCTTATTTTCCTTAACTACAGCTGTAGTTTGTGTAACTTTTTCATGTTTTTCTAACTCGGAAGGATCTTCTGAGCTCAATCTCGTTTGATCAGGATCACTTAACGAACCATCCTTTCCATCCGATTGGAATTGTAATTGTACTTTAATGTTCAATTCTTCATTACTCATTTGATTCTGTACAGTACGTAGTTCATATGCATATTTTTTGCCAAGGATATCGGAGACGGGTGTGATTCGCTTTATTTCATCACATTCTTCTGTTCGGAGAGGATCTTCTAGGTTCCAACTAGTTCCGGTAGAATCATCAAAGAAACCATCATTTTCATCCGATGATTCCAATTCTAACTTTATTTTAACATCCCTTTCTTCGTTATCTGGTCGATTTTCCAATGAATCTTCATTTTCACAACGAAAATCTGTTACGGTTGATGGTTCAACTTTTATAAAATTCTCGTCATTATCAAGAGCATCTCCCAGAGTATTACTACATAATTCTTCTTCCGTTTTGATTCTTGCAGCTTGATGTAACTCACGTAATTTAGTAGTTGATTGTTGAAATTTTATAAAATTCTCTTCATTAATAAGAATACTGCCCGTATCGTTCTCACTTAATCCCTCTTCTATTTTGATTTCTTTACGTTGATATGATTCGTGCAATCTTGTATTTGATTCAATGACCATCGTTTTAAAATCGAAGGAGGAGGTGAGTTTCTGCATGCAATCCTTACAAATATTAACAGGGAATCCATCTTCTTTCTGTATCTGAAAGCGGGTAAGTGGGAATGTGTTGTTTTTTACGAATAAATCGTTTACCTCTAAAGATATACAGTTAATCAACATATCTGCAAGGAGTATATTATTTTTTCTGTAGTTGAATATATCAACATCCGGTTCACAATCGTTCAGACAAGTTCGACATATCACTTCTACGGGATTGTTCTTGGGCTGGGACGTCGTCACTGTGCATGGCTGGTACACAATTACACTGGAAACATGGTACGTTAGATATTGTTTGTACTAAATTAAATGAAGAAATTGTCTAATCTTTCATTAATTTTTTAAGTTGAATGGAATGAGATGCAAAATTATATATCAAAATCCCCGAAATTAGTTGATCGTGGAAAAAGTTATAGGTATGATTGAAGAATACGAAGATATAACATTTTAAAAATGTATGTATAGACTTTTCCTTGCTCTTTAAGAATCACCTTGTATCAGAGAGAAGAAATTTGCTTAATTTTTTAATGCTTTTTACAATTTCAAGTGATGGAAAGTCGACATAAAAAGGCTACTGTATTATCGATCAATAAATATATTACACCTCCAGCAATTATTCCCAGTTAAAAATTTTGTTAGTTTCACAAAAGACTTTGTAGAATCTCGATTGTTAAAATTTTTTGAATTTTTTATTTATTGCATTGGATTTTTGCATGATCACAGTAGGACGACTGGCGTGGAAACGTTTGGAATTTAGTCTCAGTACCATTAGCAAATCTATCCCTAGTACTATATGAATAATAACTAATAAACAATGACTGTAAGTTGTTTCTGCTAGCAGGCGATAGCTATCACGGAACTAAAATATTTCAACAGTATCGAACACTCATAGCCAGTTGTGAGGTATAGTTATTAATATATGAAAAAGAAGAATTATATAAAAAAATATAACGAACCTAAAGTTATTCAAGTCTTTATACAGTGTGCCCTCTTCAGTTTGAGAAATGCTAGAAAATAAGTTATGTTCAATTCTATCCCCTTGTATCCTTCACTTTACTCACCAGTAATTATGTATACTGCGAATCACGTTTACATCTGCTGGAATTTTGTAATTTTGTTTCCCAGCTCTATAAATGTACAATTATATCATTCAATCACATCAAAATCTCAAATTATCTCTAATATTATACGTACAATTTCCTTTGCCAAACCTTCTTCATTGCAATAGACATTTTTCGACGTTTTCTCCTTTGTGTTCCCCTTTTTGATCCCATGTCACTGCTGTTATAAAGAACGGGAAATTATAAAAATATCGTCCTGGTCGAAAAATGGATTTTTCTTTGTTTTGACTGATTCTTGCTCCCTATTTGTTTTACAATATGCGGAAATCAAGCTAACATACGAAAAGGAATTTAAAAGGATTATACTGAATTGAGGTTATATCTAATATTATACCTACAAAACAAAAGGGATATAACTGTGAACTGTCATTTGCTGTCAATCGGTAGTGATGCCAACATGCCATCTTCTGTGCAAGTGTTGCCAACTTGAGAAAGAGAACATTTCAATAAGAAAATTAACTCGAAATCTTTAACCTTAACTAGAATTTGTTAAAAAAAGTGGATGACATGTTATCATTAAGTAGTGTAAATCGGACTGACGCTGTCACTTATTCTTCAATGATAAATTATCATCTTTAACAAACTCTAATCTTAACCCTCCGTGGACCGGAAGACCTAGGGCTTTCCGTTAGCGTACGATGTGTGGGTTAGCAACATACATTTAGATTGCTAATAGAGTTTGTTAAAAAGGTGGATGCTGGTATAACCCTGACAAATAACGGTCACCCATATCAGTCCATAATAATAAACGCAAGTGAAATTTGAAGAAAAATTCAATAAATAAGCGTTTATTTCATAAATCATTACAATATCACTATAACCTTCAATACTCAGTTTTCATCTAATGTAGTAATATGTACAAAGATATTTAAAAAGTCGGGGGCAGCTTGTGAGGAAACGCATTTTATGTAGTGGTTTTAGATAAAGAACGTTGGCAGCACTGAATAGTTGTGACGCGAAGAAAAAATATTCTAACCAGTTATTTTCCTACATACAAATGTATTTTATTCATTATATTAGCTTTAATTGTGTTAATGTTAATTAAGAAACCCGATCGTCTCGTAACATTGTGAATTTAATTCGTCAAATGCAGATCCGTCACTACTGGATTGTTATCATCAAAAGATTTTTGTTATGCTTTCTCCCTTCGCATCGATTCCTTTTGTGGAATTCTCATATTTCATCAAACTATGTGAATACCTGAAGGTAGATCAACACGATTTTATATGGATACGAAGCCACACGCACTATAAATATGCATGTCTTGCCAAACATCAGAAATTCGTTTTACGACTGATTTCATCTGGTACACGGTTTCCCACCAGTGTGGGTCAGGAAATGTTGCTCTAGAAGAGTCATATTATGGAAACGTTTAGCGCAATAACTACAAATACAGGTTTTCTCATTAAGGTGCATCTTCACATGCGAAGTGAGAGCGCGTTTATAGGTAAAAGCCTTGTCGCACTTAGTACAAACGAAATTCTTTTCGGTGGCGTGAATCTCTTTGTGATCGTTCAACCTCGCCATCTGGGCGAAAGCTTTCCCGCATACTTCACAAACGTATTGTTTATCCTTCATGTGATTCATGGAATGTCGCGCCCAGGCCGACGATATCTTGAAGGTCAATTTACAAAATTTACACTTGTACGGTCTCTCTTCGGAATGTTTCAGGGCCTTGTGAGTTTGCAGAATCGATTCCCTAGTAAAACACTTCCCGCACACGTCGCAAGAGAAGTTTCTCGTTTGTAAATGCGAACGCATGTGCCTCCTAAGCAGATATTCTTTCGGATAACGTTTTTCGCACTTATCACATTTATATGGGACCTTCCCGGTATGCGTATAAGCATGATTGGCGATGTAATAACAGAAACTGAATGTTTTATTGCACTCAGCACAGAATACAGATTCACGATACTTCTCTTCCCAGGTCATATCACTATTTACTATTCTTTTGTAATCGGGATTATCCAGTGATTCCGCATTCCTTTCATCATAGTTTTTAAAATTTTTCCGCTTTCTCCTTACTTTGATAGCTGAACTATTTTGTCTAAATTCCTCACCTCTTTCATCGAGAGGATCTTTAAGATTCGAACTAGTTCCCATAGAGTCATCTAAGAAGCCAGAATTTTCATCCAGTGACTCAAATTTGAATTGTGCTTTAATACAATCTATTTCCTCTTTATTTGTTTGAATTTCCAGAGCATCATCACGTCTACAATGTAAATTGGTTTGTTTTATTTCTTTACATTTTTCTATTGCAGAAAGATCTTTCATGCTGAAACTAGTTCTGGACTCAATTAAGAAATCAGCTTTTTCTTTGAATGATTTAAATTCTACTTCAACATTCATTTCCTCTTTGTTTGTCTGATTTTCTTGAGAATCTTCATTTTTAAAACATAAATCTGTTACGATTGGTTGTTCAATTTTTATAAAATTTTCGTCATTAATAAGAATATCTTCCACATCATTATTACATAATTCTTCTTCCTTTTTAATTCCTTCACGTCGATGTAACTGATGTAATTTAGTATTTGATTCAATTACCATTGTTTTGAAATCGAAGGCTGAGGTAAGTTTCTCCATGCAGTTGTTACAAATACTAATGGGAAAACCATTTTCCTTCTGTATCTGAAAAAAAGTAAAAGGAGATGGGGTGTTTTTATAAATAAGTTGTTTACCTCTAAAGACGTACAGTTTCCCAACATATCCGCAACGAGTATATTATTTCTTCTATGGGTGAAGATATCAAAATTCAAATCACAATTCTTCAGGCAAGTCCGACATACCAATTCTAAAGTATTGTTTATAAGTTGGAAGTGTGACTGCGGAGCTGCCCTTGCGTAACTGCACACATGTAGACTGTGTTGAAGATATTTAAAGTTTAATATTTCATAATTTTATAGTGCTGATATTATAAATGGAACTAGACTCGGAATAAGAAGCAAAATTAGTATAGAAACCACCTGCAGTTAGTATATCAAGATCTCCTGAATAATTTTAGAAGAAACTTCTACATATAATTAAGAGTTATTAAGACTACTTACGGCAACATATCCGAAACTTATTTATTCACCTTTCCTGCCTTTCAATTCATCAATAAACGACGACACAATTTTAAAAAAAAGACCTTCCTATTTGGGGGTTAATTATCTATCAAAATTATGTTATTAAATACGTATACATTGCAGCCACACACATGACAAGAAAACTTTACGTATATCCCCATCACAGATAATAACTAGAATTTGTTAAGAAGGTGGATATCGTGTTAACTGACGATGCCATTTTTATGAATTTTATTATTCAATAATAATTGGAGTTTATTAAAAAGGTGGATTAGATAACTTATCAATGACAACTTATCATTGAATAATAAAATTCGGAGGAGTGACAGCGACAGTCTGATTTACACTACTTAATGACCACGTCATCCACCTTTTAACAAACTGTAATAATAACATTAAAAAATCAATCCCGATATATCTGCGCCTCTTATACTACCATGCAGTGGCGTAACAATGGCAGATACCAACCGTAATTTCGAGAGAAAAGTTCAAGTAAAATGTGTGCATAAACTTTTCATTCACTGTGTAGGTACAGAATATCAATAAGCGAAACTCAAATTTCCCGCGAAAACTAACCGCCCATATTTTTGTTGGTACGTTTACGTTTGACCACAGAATCTATTCAATATATAATTTCCTTATTTGTGTGTTCCTCTTTTTTGTCTATCCAGAGCTTTTTGAAGCCCACGGATGGGCTAGGAAGCTGAAAATTGGCATGCATATAGTAAAACGCCTAGGCCAAATCCTAACGTAGTCGGATTTTTGAGTTTTGGCCTGTGGGCGGAGAATTAAGACGAAAAAGGGGCGTGGCAAATATTTTTTGCTTTTTCTGCCAAGCAGATTTTCTTCTTCTTCCTGCCTGACAGGGACAGGCTTAACAGCTAGTATATTAAATTCTGCGAAGTCTGCGAAAACTTCTGTGAACTCAGTTGTCGATTCATGCTTGATTAATTTTTTAATAGTTGCTAATCAAATAGTAAATTCGCCTGTAAACAATCAACTTTTTATTATCTTCATTAAAGTAAACAATAATTACATATAATCAGAACATAATTTCAGCTTTTCGTATAAGATCAGTTTCCATCACTTTCGGAATGTTATAAATTTTATTAAGGTTATTTATTTCCTGAGATTTGTACTCTATAAATTAATCTTTTTGTCGACTGTGCTACTGTTGACTACAAATTTTGAGGTGACCTATCTATTATCGATGGGTTGCCCTCTTAATGACAACTCATGTATCCCAACTGTAATTACTTCATTTATGAATAAGAGAAAATTATTTGAATAAGTCGCATTTAGAAATATCTCAGTTACAAATCATTAAATTTATATACACACATACACGTACATCTGAGATCTGACAAGGATATGGCAATCTCAGGTGTAGGCTTCCCAAACCAGACGCGGTTCCAACCCGGAAACTAAGTTAGACAAGGATATGGCATTTTGCCTAAGTGTATTGTAATATTAGTAAGTTCATGTCTTATTGCAATCTGTATGGAATATGGTTTCATGCTTTTTCTGTTCCTTAGTCAAACCGCTTCTTATATTTTTCTTTATAGTACGGATTCAGCATGTTTGGCACTTTAGGTGATGTAGTTAAATTTGTTTCATATGCTTCTGAGGTGTGAAGTTCAAACTAGGTCTAACAGAATCATCTGTGACACAAGACAATTTTCATACGATAATGTTAATTTGAATTGTGCTTCAACACCCGTTCCCTCCTTACTTGCCTGATTTCCAAGTACATCTTTATTATCACATTTTTCTGTTTACCAAGTCCTCTGAACCCGAGTTAATTTCAGCATTCACTTAAGAAACTATCATTTTCTTCCAATAATTCAAATGATTCTAATTTCACTTTAACACTTAGTTCTTCTTTATTCTCTTGATTTTCTACAGTATCTTCGTTTTTACAAGGTAAACCTGTTATGGTTGTTTCTTCAATTTTTATAGAAGTTCCAGTAGAATCATCCGAGACATCAGCATATTTATCCAACGATTCAAACTCTAACCGTGTTGTAACATCCATTGTTTCTTTACCTGTCCGATTTCCCAATGTATCTTTATTCTTACGAGTCCGAGGGTTTACAGAGGCGCGGTGCTCCTTCAAATGCGAGTTCAGAGCGCGTTTCTCATCAAAAGTCTTGCCACACATATTACAAATAAAGTTCTCTTCGGTAAAGTGACTCTTTTTATGAATAGTTAATTTTTTCATCTGGGTAAAATCTTCTCCACATATTTCACAAAGGAAATCCCTATTTTTCACATGAATCTTGGAGTGGTTCCACAGGGTACCGATGTTCTTGTAGGTCCTATTGCAGACGTTGCACTTGTGCGGTCTCTCATCAGAATGTTTCTGGGCCATATGTTCTTTCAAATGATGTTTTTGATAGAATGCTTTGCCGCACGCGTCGCAAGTGAAGTCTCTCGTTTGCAAATGTAATCGAATGTGTTTCTTAAGCATGTATGCTTTCGCGTACCGTTTTTCACATTTATCACATTTATATGGAACCTTTCCCGTATGAATATACGCGTGTCTCTTAACATAATGATAGTAACTAAACGTCTTATTGCACTCAATACAGAATATGGTTTCACGAGTCTTTTGTTCTTTGGTTAAACGGCTGCTTATTATCCTTTTATAATCAGGATTATCCAATAATTCAGCATTTTTTTATTATTATCTCTCTGCTTCCTCTTTGGATTAGCAGCTGGTGCAGTTCTTTTAATTTTTTACGTTTTACAGCTTTTAGTGAATCTTCTGGGCTCAAACTAGCAGTAGCAGAATTATTTGGAACCCTACCATTCTTATGCAGTGATTGAAATTCTAACTTTGCTATAACATCCTGATTCCCAAGGGCACCTTTTTCGTCACTATGTAAATCACTAAGTGGCACAGTTTGTTTTACTTCTTGACACTCTTCTGTTTCAGGAGGATCTTCTGAGCTTGAATCAGTTTTGACGGAGTCATCTTTTTTCAGTGATTCAAATCCTAATTCTTCTTCGATGTCCATTTCTTCTTTATTTGCTTGATTTCCTCGAGTGCCTTGGTTTTCATAACTTGAATCTGTTATAGCTGTTTGTTCAGTTTTTACAACAGAACCCTTTGAGATAGCCTTACCTATAACATACACTGTTTCTTTACTTCCCTGATTACACAGAGTACCGTTATTTTTACAACGTAAATGGGTAACTGGCACAGATTGTTTTACATTTTCACATTCTTTTGTTCCAAAAGAATCTTCTTGGTTCGAAATATTTCCAGCAAAATCATCCAGGAAACCACAACTTTCTTCCAGTGATTCGAATTCCAATTTGACTTCAACATCTATTTCTTCTTTATTCCTTTGATTTCCTCTTGGAATAGCTTCATTTTTGGGTGACAAATCTATTACAGTTGCCTTTTCAGTTTTTATAACCACTTCTGGGTTAACGGGTATACATAATTCTCCTTCCATTTTGATTCCTTCACATTGACGCAATTCATGTAATTTAGTATTTGATTTGATTACCATTATTTTAAAATCGAAGGCCAAAGTAAGTTTCTCCATACAATCGTTACAGATACTAATGGGGAATCCATCATCTTTTGTATCTGGAACAGGGGCACAATGAAAACGGATTGGTTTTTATGAATAAGTTGTTTACCTCCAACGATATACAATTTGTCAACATATCTACCAGGAGTATATTATTTCTTGTATCGTTAAAGATATCAAAATGTGTTTGACAATTCTTCAGGCAAGTTCGACATACCATTTCGAAAGTATTCATTGTAAGCTGGGGTGTTGTCATTCTGTTCGGTTGATGCACGACTAAACAAGAAACATATACATGAGATACTAGTTATATTAGAAATGATAAGAAAGTGGTTCAATCTCCCATTAATTGGCAGTTAATAAAGCAAGACATAGGGTATGAAGCAAAATTTAATATAGAAACTACATACAGTTAACAAATCACAGGTCTCCCGCGAGTTATTTTATGAGATAGTTGTAGATGTCATTGAGAAATACTAAAAATACTTATTTACTTTTACTTACACTTTGAGGATTAACTTGTGGTTAATGTTAGAAGTATTCCTAAGCTATCTAATCTATGGTGTGGGTCAGGTTAGGGTGTTATGTTTAGATAAAATAATACTTGCTGATGAGTATCATACAGTACCATTCAGCATGCTTGGCTTACTATTTGATGCTATTTGAATAGCTATGTTGAGGAATAGCTGAGGACTAAACTACTATCTACAGTGAAGTGTTTTATTATCCGGACAAAATGAAACTGCGCGTGTATTATATCGTTAGCATGGCTTAGCAGTAAGAACAACATAAAAGTTATCTATGGATAGGGGTTTCTGGCTTAATATTATCATTCTTTATGTATGTATGTGAAATAGTTATGCGTAGACCCCGGAAGCTTGTTAAGGAAACCGTACCCTACCACTAATGATTGGTCGCCCTGCAAATCGGGGAGGGGCCCTATGCAGAGGCGTCAATGTGATTCGTCGAAGACTTGCGACATATGTTACTGTCGTAATTGGTGGAAGTCAACCTTCCTAAACTTCTCGGGGTGTAGTTATGACTAATTTATTTTAATTAACTAAGTTGAATAACAGCAATCTTCATTGAATTGCGTTATTACAAATGATGTTGATTAAGATTTTTAAACCGTAGGTACTTCTTCTTTCATCACAACTGATGAATTTCTAGCTTTTAATAACCTACGAGCAGCACAGCCAATTCAAAAGGGAAAAATTATAGACAAATTCTGTTAGATATTTATTTACAATATTTGAATAAATTAACAAAAATAATTACATCACAAGTATTCATCGATGATATAGATAATAAATAAATAAATAAAAATATAGTTATCACAATTGCACAATTGCACAAAGTGCACTCTTTGTTCTATACAATAAAAGTCTTGTATCACCTCTATTATTCTAAAAGGAGTCTATTTGTGTATGATAACGTCCTAGGCATTCTCTAAGGATTTTAAATGTTCCTGAGCTATCTCCCGATGCTTTATATGCGAGAGAAATACATTGTACAACATCGTAACGGTATTGATGTATAAAACTTGATACTGTACCGGTAGAAAATAGAAATTGATGAACTGTGTAGGCGGCCACACGCACCAGTCGATCTAAAATGAAACACAATCCCTGCATACTCCTATATTAATCTGAGATTGAAGTTATAATTACCATATACACTTCCAATCCTTTCTCTATTAATTCATCAGTGCACTTTGACAAATTTTTCTTTTCCAATAAACCTGCCACGTAAAAAAATACGCGATACACACCGGTGACATAATAAACTGATCGGCCATAATCTTCTTGGTAACGGACTTGAGATTGGCGACCGGCCACAATTTATGGATACCCAGGTAAAAGTAATGATGTAAAGGTCCGTATCCGAGTCCAACGACGGTCATGCGAGCTAAAAGATGCGTTTGTATGTATTTATTCGAATCAAAAGGTCGAAATCGACGTGACTAACCAACTCGAGTCCAATCGTACCTTTGTGGTAACATTTTTCTTTGATATTCGATTTCCTGTTGTAATATATCGCCTATTAACATTAAACCACCGCTGGTGATGGTGTTCGTTAGTAGTAGGTGCTTCCCAAAGGCGCTTGCAATGGTTAGTCTGACCGTTCTTCGAAAGTTGGAGAAAAATAACATCTTGTTTTCGTGCAATTTTTGGTGTACTATCGGACGCTAATGTGGCTTAATTAGTGCTAGAGATGTGTATATTTATAGAATTTTCGATAACATGGTCAAAATTATCTCATTAATTATAGCAAGTATTGAAGGTTATGTTTTTGACAATCAATAAACCTCCTACAATTATGATGTGTAGGTTGGTAGACAGTGGCGATTGTTAGCTGTCAGCCTTCAAGTTGGCAACGCAACGAAAGTAACAATCTGGTCAGTGTTCCATCCACAATTTTCGATTAGTTTTACCTCTTGCATCAGATGGCGCTTCACTGTTCCATTTTACTTCTTAATCAAATTGTGAAATCACTGTATTTAACAGTAGTATTCAAGTCACAATATTGCAACTATGATTGCAACAGCAACAGCAATATCTGTGATTCTATGGTACTACTCAAACAACAAGGATATATGAATATTCTTATATTTTTATTTACAAATGCCTTGAGGGACAGAAAAAGTGAATAGATGAGATTTTAAAATCTTGTAAGTGTAATCTTGATACAACTATATTCTAAGTTTTTTCAGAAATTTTCAGGGGATGTTGTTGATAGGTCACCGAGATCCCTTGAACTTGGATGATTGCGGAAACCACATTTTGCTTCGTATCCTGCGCCTTACCTTTATTTGTGCCATCTACGTAAGAAATTTTTTAACGATCGAATCAGTTCTTTATCATTTTTGATAGATTGATAGCGGATGCAAGAATTGTGGTGTAGTTACTGAGACTATATCACACCGGTTTTGAAGATACTTTCCTCGTTGTTAACGAATCACGTGTCTTTGGATTTAATTAAATAATTGTGCGGTAAGTACTTTACCGATGTAATATAAAGACAATTCTATTAGGACCATTATCTATGTACTATATATGCTTCCAGTTTAGTTGTTGACCCAGCCACCACAATGACAACACTCCGATTTATGAACAATACTTCAAAATCAGTATGTCGAACTTGCCTGGAGAATTGTTCAACATCGTTTAATATCTTCAACTACAAAAGAAATAGTATATTTCTTATAGATATGCTGGCCAACTGCACATCTTTGGAGGTAGCCTTGACTTTATAGTTAAAAATCTGTTTCCATTTATACTTTTCCAGATACAAGAAGAAGCTGGATTCCCCATTAATATTTGTAATGATTGTACAGAAAAACTTATTTCTGCTTCCGATTTTAAAACGATGGCAATTGAATCAAATACAAAATTACTGGAATTACATCAACGTGTGAAAATAAAAGAGGAAGGAGAATTGTGTGATAAAGATGTGGAATATATTCCTATTAATGAAGACACTCTTATAAAAGTTGAACAAGCTAGAACAAATTTAGCTTGCAAAAGCGAAGATACTCTAGGAAATCAAACAAATAAAGAAGAAATACATGTTCAAATACAATTAGAATTTGAATCATTGGAAGAAAATGATAGTTGCTTAGATGATTCTGCAGGGGCTAAGCAGATCTCAGAAGCCTCTCTTAAAACAGAAAATTGTGAAAAAGTCAAAGAAACTGTACCAGTTGCAGATTTACAGGAAAGTCAACATGCTCTGGGAAATCACGCAGGTAAAGGTGAAACTAATACTAAAGCACGATTAGAATTCAAATCACTAGATGAAAATAGTGATGACACAGATGGTTTTGTTAAAGTTACATTGAACGTAGATGATCCTTCCAATACAAGGAAACGTGAAAAGAAGGTACGAACTGCTAAACAGAAGAAAAGGCGAAGAAATAATGATGAAAAGAATGTTGAATTGTTAGATAATTCCGATGTGAAAAGGATAATGAGTAGCGGCTTGACGGAGAAACAGAAGGATGACAAGACTGTGTTCTGTACAGAGTGTAATAGAACGTTTAGTTACCACTATTACATTAGGATGCATGCGTATATTCATACGGGAAACCTCCCATATAAATGTGATAAGTGTGAAAAGTGTTACCCCAAAGAATGTTTCCTTAGACGACACATGCGCTTACATACTAAAACGAGAGATTTCGCTTGCGACGCGTGCGACAAAGTTTTTTTCCAAAAGCATCATCTGAAAAATCACAAAGCCCAGACACACTCTGAAGAGAGACCGCACAAGTGCAACATCTGCAATAAAACCTTTAAGAGTAATGGCGTCCTATGGGCCCATTTCAAGATTCACATGAAAAATAAAGAATTCCTTTGTGAAGTATGTGGCAAAGCTTTCATCCATCTGGCGAGATTGACTACTCATAAAAGAAGAAGTCACGCCATCAAAAAGGACTTAGCTTGTACTACATGTGGGAAGCTTTTCCTCTACAAAAGTGCTTTGAATCAACATTTAAGGACGCATCTCGGTGAAAATCCTTCTATGTGCCAATCAGAATTAGAATCGTCGGATGAAAATTAGGTTGTCTCAGATGAATATGCGCGAACTAGTATGAGCCAGAAAGATCGCTTCAAAACAGGATATGAAAAAGTTGAAAAAAAGTTTCAAAAGCTTGGAGAGTTACAAATACAAACGAAAAAGTAGAACATAAAATTCTACATAACTCTCACATAAATTATCTCACTGAAATTTATTTATTTGGCAACTTTCACTCAAATACTTCAGTTTGCTGGAGCACTACAATGCCATTTAAATAATTTAAATCGAACTCTCCCCAAAGGGCTCGGTTTTGCAATCCTGGACTAAGCATGGAGTAGTTTACACTAAGAATACATAGAATGCTTTTGTATAGAAGTTATTCCTAGTATAAGCTAACCGATGCTTATTTGAAGATTGTAAAACGCTCTAAGTCGAAAAATTTGAATGAAAGACAATGTTCGATTTGGAGAGGTGTGACTGTACGATATCTCAAAGTGAAATTCAAATTGGTAATATGTACCACACTTGTATGAGTTAGACAGGGAGACGTTTTCTACCTTTCAATTGGTGGTGCCCCGACCTTCCAATGCTATTCTACTGGGGATGCATGCCCCACAAAAAGAAACCTAATGGAATCAAATCTGGAGAATTTGCTGGCCAACGTCCTTTACTAATTAATGTTTCATCAAAGAATTCTCTTAAATAATCTAATCGATTAACATGTCATGTCACTGACTTCTAGATGACTCATCATACCGCATATTTGCCCAGTGTACTGACTTCTATTTTATATGTACAGAACTGTTGAGTTTGTATTAAACAACTTAGGCAAATATCTGCTTATTGCTGATAAGCACGAATATCCTACCAGAGCATTCCACAAATCTCGATATTTTACACCGGCTCATCCAACAGTTGGAAAGGTTCATCAATTGAGGGAAGGATATTTTCACTGAGGTGGAACAACATATAGGAATACCTACAATTTTATGATAGTTGTATTGTTAGTTATGGAAGATGACCTGTAAGATCACCCGATTTATCACCACTAGATTTCTACTCCTTCGGTTATTTAAAAGGCAAAGTGTATAAACAACGC
The DNA here is from genome assembly GCA_038088585.1 of Chrysina gloriosa. Lineage (NCBI taxonomy): Eukaryota > Metazoa > Arthropoda > Insecta > Coleoptera > Scarabaeidae > Chrysina > Chrysina gloriosa. The sequence continues at coordinate 3,318,999 of CM076091.1, forward strand.
TTACATTATCAATAAGGTGTAAGCAACTATACAGCATTCAATTGAACATATCAGCATAGAAGATATAAGAAAACTATTTGATAATTTTAAGGGAAGGGTACAGTTATGCATTGAACAGAATGGTGCACATTTTGAACATTTATTATTGTAATTTCACAGAACTTATTTTGTTTCGGAGAACTCTATCATATTGTATAATATAATTCTTTTTACTCGATAGTTTGAAGAATTGCACACTTTTACAGTTCCTCATCTCAGTGGTCACATTCTACACTTTATATGTTGCAAAATCAAAGTTGATGTGTGTGTGATTGTATTATTGTTTAGAATTTGCATTACTTATAGTATTCTCCTCTGCGCTGTCATTGCTTTACTTCCTGTTTCATGATAGTGTTGATTTAATTATTAACATTGCGAGGCCATATTTAAGTAGAACAGTGCACACGTAACTCATCTTAATTTTAGGTTATTTAGTCATAGGCAGACAACTGTCCTTTTCTTTTATTAAACTATCAATTGGGGTTAGGTTAAAGTAACTTGCATATTTTATGTAACTGGGTCTCGCCTCATGGTTATACAGGATATCTCCTATACACAAAACTTTTCCTACAATACGAACTCATTCTTTCATATCTTCTCAAGAGTCCTCTTCATATGTTTCGACAAGTGATAGCATAAATTTTTATTTGGACGGACAGTGCTTGCACGAATCTCCCCCGTGATACCAAGACGCATGCTAGCCGAAACATTTGATGTACACGCCTAAATTTTCCCCCTTGACACTCGACAGGATCATGGCTTAGCAGTTGTGTGCATTGAAGTATGTCGTTTAAAAACTTGCTCGGAAACGCATTTTTTGCCGCAGATATCGCAAAGGAATCCGTTATGCGCCAACTGGTGAGTCTTCAAGCCTCCCTCCGATTTAAATAGTTTCTTGCATTGATTGCATTCATGGCGTTTTTGGTGGTATGTATTAACTGATGCTGCCTTAATTTGTATATAAACATGAAGCGGGCGCCGCATTCGTCGCATTTATATTCTTGTTTTTCGGCGTGAAGCTGAGTGTGTCGTTTGAGGGAACTTTCTTTCGGGAAATATATATTGCATTGTTCGCATTTAAACGGCAAACTTTCATCGTGGGCGTATATGTGTTTGGCTACATAATATCCAAAATTATAACTGTGATTGCATAAGGTACATACCACTTTCCCTCGACGCTTTTCGTCCGAACTAAGGTTAGATTCCATGATCCGTTTACAATCGGGGTTATCTAATAAGGTTAATTTGACTTTGTCAGCTGTATCGATTTGATGTGAAAAGGTATCAGATTCTACCAAGTTGTTTGTTGTGGAAATCTGATTTTGATAACCGCAGGATTCATCTGAATTACCTTGAAACTTTGCTGTGATAGAATTAGAAGGTTCATGTTCGATTGTAATCGGCTGATTAATTTGATAATCCCAAACTTCTTCTAACATATCCTCGTGCTTAATCGTTGTACTTAGAGAATCATTTAGAATACCTTCCATTGACTCTTGATGAGTGTTATCCAATTTTTCTTTATCAGCCTGCTTTCTCTTTCGTTTAGCGGCCAGTGTAGTTCCATCGCTCTTTTCACGTTTTCCCAAGTGATCTCCTGCCATGGAACTAGTTCCCGCGAAATCACCAGACACAACGCCACCATCATCCACCGATACAAATTTTAATCGTGCTGCTACATCCATAGCTTGATTTCTCAGAGTATCTTTACAGGGACTCTCGCCTAGATGTATCTGAAAATGCCAGTTGTGAGCAAAACCTTTACCACACTCAGTACAAATGAAGTTCCTTTCGATGGAGTGAGTATTTTTTTATGATCGTGCAATCTCGCCAATTGGACGAAAGCTTTCCCGCATATTTCACAAAGAATGTTTTTATCCTTCACGTGGCATGAAGAGTGCTGAGCCAGATGCACCGACCTCTTGAAGGTCCTATCGCAAATATTGCACTTGTATGGTCTCTCTTCAGAATGCTTCTCGATTTTGTGATTTTTCAGATGATGTTTCTGGAAGAAAGCTTTGCCGCAGACGTCGCATGTGAAATCTCTCGTTTGGAAATGCGCCCGCATATGCGTCTTGAGCAGAGACTCTTTGGGGTAACGTTTCTCACACTTGTCACATTTATATGGGACCTTTCCCGTATGAATATAAGCGTGCACCTTAATATAGTAATGGTAACTGAACGTTTTATTGCATTCGGTACAGAATATGGTCTCACGTTTCTTCTGTTCCTTGGTTAAACTACTGCTTATTATCCTTTGATAATCGGGATTATCTAATAGTTCAGCATGCTTCTCATCACCATATCCCCGATTCTTCTTTTCCTTGGCAGCCAGTGTAGTTTGTTGAATTTTTGCATAATTTTCTGGTCTCAGGGAATCTTCTGGACTCAAAGTAGCTCCAGCGAAATCATCATAGACATCACCATTTTCATTCAATAATTGCAATTCTTGTTCCACTTCCATTACATTCGAATCTTCATTTCTGGAATCTGAATTGGTACCTGGTGCAGTTTGTTCTACTTTTCCACATGTTTCTATTTTGAGAGGGTCTTCCAAGCTGAAACTAGCTCTAGAAGAATCATCCAAAACACCACCGTCTTTATCCAATGATTCAAAATCTAATTGTGCTGTAACATTCCTTGTCTGATTTCTAATTGAATCTTTATATTCACAATGTAATTCAGCAATTGGTGTCATTTGTAGCAATTTTCCATATTTCTCTGTTCCGCAAGGACCTGGGTGAAAACTAGATCCAGTGGAATCATCCAGGAAACCATCATGTTCTTCCACTGATTCCAATTCAAAACTTGCTTTAATATCCATTTCTTCTTTATTAAGGTGATTTTTATAACTTAAATTTGTTATAGTTGTTTGTTCGGTTTTTATAATAGTTTCACTGCGAGGAATATATTCCATATCATTGTCGCATAATTCGCCTTCCTTTTTAATTCCTTCACAATGTTGTAACTCATGTAATTTTGTATTGGTTTCGAGTACCATCGTTTTAAAATTGAAAGCAGAGGTAAGTTTCTCCATGCAATTATTACATATATAAATGGGAAATCCATCTTCCTTTCGTATCTGGAAAAGAGTAAAATAAAACTGGTTGTTTTTTGTTTTTATAAATAAGTCGTTTACCTCTAAAGATGTCAGGTTCACCAACATATCAGCAAGGAGTATATTATTTCTCCTGTGATAAAATATATCAATATGCATTCCACTCTCATTCAGGCAAGTTCGACACAGCATGGTATTATTCATAAGCTGTGGTGTTGTTGCGTTTGTTTGGTAAACGACAAAACTGGAAACATACATTAGATATTGGTCATATTGATGTTAGTAAAGAAGTTCCATATTTCGTTCATGTCACAAATGAAACTGGATCTATATAGGAAGCAAAATTTTGCTTCGAAGCTGTCTGCAGTTATCTGATCAAGACCTCTTAAATTATTTTACGAGAAAGTGGTAGATGTGATCGAAAGATATGAAAATCTACTTACTACATCATTATTCACTTTTCCTATTTCTTAGGCTATACGTATTTGAGGATATCTTGTACCAGAAGTAAGGTAAGTAAGTCAAAGAGTATGTGCGTGTGGTATAAAAGCAGCAGAAATTGACGAAAATTGAATAAAAATTTGCTTGATTTTTGATATGCTTCTGAATATGTTATATGTCCCCTAATATCTTTAAATCACAGGTTTGTGACATTGTAGCATAGTGGTACTACAAAAATATGAACTCTGTGTTTCTAATGATTTAAACTGTGACCAAATGTGACGCAAATTATTAGTATAACAGAGCTTCTATATTATCGGCAAATAAATATCTGGCAGCACTGAATCTGAAATCAGCCGGTTTCTAGTACCTTAACAGAATAAATGTCCTCTAAAGATCGGTAACTGACAGGTAATTGATGCTGTAAATTTTAGACATCGTTGATTCAAGAAAATTGTGTTTCTGAAACGCTTCTAAAATAGTACTGTAGTGATATTCAAGGTTTTGATGTTGGTCAATTATAAGAACTTTGGGAGAGCGCCATCTAACAAGGTTTTCAGGTATTAATTTGAAATGGGGCAAATTTTAAATATGAATAAGAAAATTTTTGAACGGTGGTTCTACCAACAATTTGATATACTTAAATATTCTAGAGTTAATACTTAAAAAGCAAAAAGTCACAGTACACGCAAAAATTTAGCGGAGAAGCTAGAAAAATCTAAATCGGCTTCGAATTTTTAAGGAAATTTTGGGGGCTTCCAGGTATTATATCATTTTAGATTCAGATTAAATTAGAGATAAACTCTGAAGATGTCGCAGTGTGCAGTATTATTGGTCGATAATATAGTAGCTCTTTATATAATCAGACTGTTAGTTGCTGTCAGTCATATTCATTCTTATCTATGATTTTCAGTATCTTATCTGTTTATGGTTGTAATGGTTCAGAAGCCTTAAAAAATTGGATATACCTCTTAACTTGATTTATAATGTTTAATACACATCCTCTATTTTAATTGTGGCGCAAATCAACCGTAAAATAGCAAGGAAAAGTTTAAAGAATAAGTTTTTAAAATGTCGTAAGTAAAATTAAGATTTTTCAATTACATCTATAATCTTCTCGTAAAATAATTCATTGAATCCTAATAAATAATGTTTGATAAAAGAGTGGATGACGTGTTATTATTAAGTAGTGAACAGATTGATGCCCTTCTTCGAACTTTAATGTCGCACCTTGCACGTAAGTGGAGACAAAGACTGGTTTACACTACTTAATGATCACACGTTATCCACTCTTTTAACAAACCTTACTAATAAGCTAACTGCAGTTAGCTTTGATGCTAAATTTTGCTTCATACTCTATGTCTAGTTTGTTTTCTGCCACTCACATAAGAAATTTATGAAAGATTGAATCACTTTTCTGTGTTCAGTACGATCAGTATCATGTACATGTTTCCAGTTTAATGCACACACCAACAGCACCCCAGGTTACAAACGATACTTTAGAATTGTTATGTCGAGCTTGCCTGAAGAATTGCCTAACACATTGTGATATATTCACCCGTAAAAAGGATAATATACTTGTTGCAGATATGCTGGTGAACTGTACATCTTTAGAGGTAAACGACTCATTGAGGGGAATATAACCCTTTGTCTTTTATCCATTTCCAGATACAAAAGGAAGATGGGTTGCCCGTTAATATTTGTAACAATTGCATGGAGAAACTTACCTCTGCTTTTGATTTTAAAATGATGGTAATCAAATCGAATACACAATTAAACGACTTACGGCAACGCGTTAAAGTCAAAAAGGAAGGACAATTATGTAAAGAGGATGTGGAAGATATTTTTATTAATGAAGAAGCTTCTATCAAAATTGAACAAACAACCATAATGGATGTTGGTTGCAAAAATGAAGATATTTTGGGAAATCAAAGTAATAAAGAAGAAATACACGTCGAAGTAAAATTAGAATTTGAACCATTGCAAGAACATGATGACTTTGTGGAGGTTAGCCCATGCTCTGAAAATTCTTCCAAAACAGAAAGTTATGAAGAAGTAAAACAAACCACACCAGTTGCAGATTTACATTGCAAAAGTGAAGATGCTCTGCAAAATCAGGCAGGTAAAATAGATACTAAAAGACGATTAGAACTTGAATCATTAGATGAAAATGGTGATAATTCTGTTCAAGCTACTTCGAACCTGGAAGATCATTCTAAACTTAAAATATATGGAAAGAAAGTACGAACTACACCAGCTGCTAAACAAAGGAGAACTCAAACATATTACGATGAAAAAAATGCCGAAGTGTTGAATAATCCTGACTATAAGAGAATAATAAATAGTGGTATACCCAAGGAACAGAGAAGATGCGAGATCGTGTACTGCACTGAGTGTAATAAAACATATAGTTACAAACATTACATTCAGGTACACGCCTATATTCACACGGGAAAGTCCTGTTTAAATGTGATAAATGTGAAAAACGTTACTCAAGAAAATATATGCTTAAGGATCATATACGATTCTCACATTCACAAACTAGAGACTTCGCTTGTGACGAGTGCGGCCAAACTTACCTCAGGAAACAACATCTGAACAGTCACAAAGCTGGAAAGCATTCCGCAGAGAGACCGTATAAGTGTAAAGTCTGTGATAAGACCTTCAAGAGATCTTCGCACGTACTACAGCACTGCTTGATTCACATGGAGGATGAAAAGTTTTTCTGCCGAGAACAAGCACTTAGTTTGTACTATTTGTGGTGAGGCTTTTGCCCGAAGAAAAAGCCTGAGTTTGCATTTGAAGGTACATCGCAGTGATAATTCCCACGTCTGTAACTATTGCGGGAAACAATGCCTCAGTAACAGTCAATTAAAGGCCCACAGTGTGATTCATACTGACGCGAAACCGTTCGCGTGTGCAATTTGCAGTAGAACATTCAACCGGCGTTGTAATGTACAACGACATATGCGTGTTCATGCCGGGGAGACTCCATATCAGTGTAAGCTGTGTCCATCTAACTTCAAATATCAGACTTCTCTTGGGAAACATATGAAAGTTCATGAAAAGGAACAGAAATGTACTGTTGACAAAGTGTTAGTTAACAACTGTTAAGGAATTTTTTTTTAACTTTTTCACACTGTGCTTTTATACCCACCATCTCCGTCGCTTGCTCGAATAAATTTTTAGGTTTTAGTTGCTCCCTTATACTTATTCATGCCCATTTCTACCAAGACATAAGTTTAACCGTATCCGCGATAAAAGCACAGATTAATAAATGTCTCACATAGTATTGGAACTGTTGATGTTTCTGGAGTTTGAGTTTGGTTTTTGTATATATGTACTTACTCGGCCTTTGTGCTTACATGTCAGAGTACATTTTATATCAGAAATATAGGCTGATATAAGCTCCTTGCATGCGAGTTTTACTTGAATGAAACATTTGTTTAATCGGTGGTAGAAGTCCCTCCTCAAACGACAGGCGGAAAATGCATATATCAGTTTCAAAAATGTTGTAAGTGTTTTTTCAAGTTTTTCAGTTACATCTATAATTTCCTTGTAAAGTAGTTGAGGGAATCTCAATGAGCTAACTGCAGATAGCTTCCATATTAAATTTTGATTTCCAGTTATCATCTACAATAAAAACCAACCCTACGTGTTTTCAGTTTAATCAATCACCAACCGAACACAACACACCAGCTTACGAACAATACTTTACAATTGGTATGTCGAACTTGCCTGAAGAATTGTGCCACACCTTTTGGTATATTCAACCACAGAAGGGATAATTTACTTATTGCGGATATGTTGATGAACTGTACATCTTTAGAGGTAAACGACACCTTCAGAGAAAATAACCCCTTACCTTTAATCGATTTCCAGATACGAAAGGAAGATGGGTTCCCCGTTAATATCTGTACAAATTGCATGGAGAAACTTACTAGCGCTTTTGATTTTAGAACGATGGTAATTGAATCGAATGTAAAATTAAAGGGGCTGTGCCAAGATGTTGAAGTCAAGACGGAAAGGGAATTATGTTTTAATGATGAGGTGGAACCGGTGGAACGTGGTTTTATAAACGAAAAAGTTTTTATTAAAATTGAACAAACAGATATTGATAGCAAAAATGATGATTCCCTAGAAAATCAAGCAAATGACAAGGAAGTAAACATTAAAGTAGAATTTGAATCTTTGAAAGGAAACGATAGTTCCTCAGATGACTTTGCGGGGACAAGTCGAAGCACTCACGATTTTTCCAAGACAGAAAATTATAAAAAGTTAAACGAACCACATCAGTTGATGTACGTTGTGAAAGTGAAGATGCTCTGGGAAATCGGGCAGGTGAAGGGGGAATGGATCAAGCACGGTTAGAATTTGAATCGCTAGATCAAAATGGTGATGTGTCTGATGATTCCGTTGAAGCTACTTCAAACACAGAAAATCCTTCCAAAATAAAACGAACTGCACCAGCTGCGAAACAAGAGAAAAGCCAGACATATTACGATGAAAAGAATGCTGAATTATTAGATAATCCCGATTATAAAAGGATAACAAGCAGCGGTTTGACCAAGGAACAGAGAAGGGGCGAGTCCATATTCTGCGCCGAGTGTAATAAAACATACAGTTACAAACATTATATTGAGGTACACGCCTATATTCACACGGGAAAAGTCCTGTTTAAATGTGATAAATGTGAAAAATGTTATTCGAGAAAATATATGCTGAAGGAACACATGCGATCGCATACTCAAACGAGAGACTTCGTTTGTGACGAGTGCGGCAAGGCTTTCATCAGAAAACAACATCTGAAAAGTCACAAAATTGGGAAGCATTCCGAAGAGAGACCGTACAAATGTAACGTCTGCGATAGGACCTTCAAGAGATCATCGGAGCTAATGCGGCACTGCTTGATTCACATGGAGAATGAAAAGTTCTTTTCCCCGAGAACAAGAACTACGTTTGTAGTACGTGTGGCGAGGCTTTCGCCCGGAAAAACAGTCTAACTTTGCATTTGAAGATACATCGCGGTGATAATTCCTACATTTGTACCTATTGCGGTAAACAGTGCTTCAGTAAGAGTCAATTAAAGGCGCACAGTGTGATTCATACTGATGCGAATCCGTTAGCGTGAAATCTGCAGTAAAACATTCAATCGGTGTGGTAACGTGCGACCACATTGCATGATCACGCCGAGGAAACTCCGTATCCGTGTACGCTGTGCCCATCTAACTTTAAGTATCAGACTTCTCTTGGGAAACATATGAAAATTCACGAGAAGGGACAGAAATGCTCCGATTATAATCTGTTAGTTAAGGACTGTTAAGGAATTTTTTGTTTTAAACTTTTCCACACATCTGGCGAAGCTGTGCTTTTATACAAATCATCTCCGTCACTTGTTCGAACAAATTTTTATTTTTAGTGGCTCCCCTCTGACACTTAATCCCGTCCACTTCCACCCATATATAAATTTTTATCGTATCCACGGTAGAAGCAGATTTATAAATGTCTCACATAGCCATTGGAACCTTAGTCATTTTTGGATGAAGTTTAGTTTTTTTGATATACTTCCTTGGCGTTCATGTTTACCTGCCGCAATACATTTTATATCAGAAATATAGATAAATATATACTCTGTAAAAATAAGACGAGCTTAGAATTTTTGGATGAGACATCTGGTTATCAGTGGTAGAAGTTAGTCTTCAAACAACTGAGAAAGGTGAATATATCAGTTTCTTAAATAATAATAATAATAATAATTTTCATTATCTTTGCCCTCCTACAAGGTGTTGATATTGTCAAATATATACATACATAAATAACGACTGGTTGGTATGAAACAATTAACTGACATCTAAAGTTCACAGACAGTTAAAACATAAGTAAATCAATGTGCAAATATGAACAAATTCGGTTCCCGTTAGAAACTCTGAAACTGTAGAGGCAATTGTCGATAAGGCATTCCTTTATAACATTATCGAAATTTACTATCCCGAAATGTAAGTGATCTTCGCATTGTTCAGTTCTTTCTATAACTTTCTCGTAAAATAATTCAGCAGAATCTCAATGAGCTAACTGCAGATGGCTTCGATATCAAATTTTACTTTCCATCGAAAGATTGAATCCTGTCATCATCTTCCATAAAAACCAATATATTATGTTGTGCGTGTTTCCAGTTTAATCATTCACCAACCAAACACGACAACACCCCAGCTTGCAAACAATAATTTAGAATTGGTATGTCGAACTTGCCTGAAGAATTGTGCCACACGATTGGGTATATTTAACCACCGAAGGGACAATATACTTGTTGCGGATATGTTGGTGAATTGTACATCTTTAGAGGTGAATGGCTCCTTTGGAAGAAATAACCCGTTTTACCTTTCATCAATTTACAGATACACAAGGAAGATGGGTTTCCCGTTAATATTTGTACAAATTGCATGGAGAAACTTACCAATGCTTTTGATTTTAGAACGATGGTAATTGAATCAAATATAAAATTAAAGGAGCTGCGCCAAGATGTTGAAGTCAAAAAGGAAGGGGAATTATGTTGTAATGATCAGGTGGAACATAGGTTTATTAACGAAGAAATTTTGATTAAAATGGAACAAACAGATGGGGATTGCAAAAATGAGGATTCCCTAGGAAATCAAGCAAATGACAAGGAAGTAAACATTAAAGGAGAATTTGAATCTTTGAAAGGAAACGATAGTTCCTCAGATGACTTTGCGGAGGTAAGTCGGAGCTCTCAATATTTTTCCGACACAGAAAATTATAAAGATGTAAAACGAACCACACCAGTTGCTGATGTACGTTGTGAAAGTGAAGATGCTCTGGGAAATCAAGCAGATGAAGGAGGAATGGATACTCGAGCACGGTTACAATTTGAATCGCTAGATGAAAATGGTGATGTCTCGGATGAATCCATGGAGGGTACTTCGAACACAGAAAATCCTTCCGAAATAAAACGAACTGCACCAGCTGCGAAACAAGAGAAAAGCCAGACATATTACGATGAAAAGAATGCTGTATTATTAGATAATCCCGACTATAAAAGGATAACAAGCAGCGGTTTGACCAAGGAACAGAGAAGGGGGAGACCGTATTCTGTGCCGAGTGTAATAAAACATACAGTTACAAACATTATATTGAGGTACACGCCTATATTCACACGGGAACAGTCCTGTACAAATGTGATGACTGTGGAAAATGTTACTCGAGAAAATATATGCTGAAGGATCATATGCGATCGCATTCCCAAACCAGAGACTTCGTTTGTGACGAGTGCGGCAAGGCTTTCATCAGAAAACAACATCTGAAAAGTCATAAAATCGGAAAGCATTCCGAAGAGAGACCGTACAAGTGTAACGTCTGTGATAAGACCTTCAAGAGATCGTCGCAGCTAATGCGGCACTGCCTGATTCACATGGAAAATGAAAAATTCTTTTCTCCCGAGAACAAGAACTACGTTTGTAGTACATGTGGCGAGGCTTTCGCCCGAAAAAATAGTCTCAACTTGCATTTGAAGGTACATCGCAGTGATAATTCCTACATCTGTAACTATTGCGGCAAACAATGTCTCAGTAACAGTCAATTAAAGGCACACAGTGTGATTCATACTGACGCGAAACCATTCGCGTGTGGAATCTGCAGTAGAACATTCAATCGGCGTGGTAACGTGCGACGACATATGCGTGTTCATGCCGGGAGAGACTCCGTATCCGTGTAAGCTGTGCCCGTCTAGCTTCAGGTATCAGGCTTCTCTTGGGAAACATATGAAAGTTCACGAGAAGAAACAGAAATGCTCCGATGATAATTCGTTAGTTGAGGACTGTTAAGGAATTTTAAACTTTTCGATACAACAATTTGTGCTTTTATACGACCCATCTCCGTCACTTGCTCGAACAAATTTTTACAGTGGCTCCCCTCTGACTCTTAATCCCGCCCACTTCCACTCATATAAAGAAATATAGTTAGTTTAGTTAATCGGTGGTAGACATAAGTCTCCAAACAACGAAAAATTGAATATACCAGTTTCTAAAATAATAATAATAATTTGTATTGTCTTTAACCTCCTACAAGGTGTTGATATGGTCAAATATATACATACATAACAAACAACAAGTTGATATGAAACAATTAACTGACATCGAACGTTCACAGACAGTTAGAAAATAAATAAACAAGTAAATATGCAAATGTGAACAAGTTAGGTTCCCATAATAAACTCTTGGAAGCTGTAGAAGCAATTGTTGATAAGGTATTCCTTTACATCATTATTGTAACTTACTATCCTGAAATGTAAGTGATCTTCACATAGTTTAATTGTATCTATAACTTTCTCGTAAAATAATTCAGAGGAATCTCGATGAGCTAACTGCAGATGGCTTCGATATCAAATTTTACTTTCCATCGAGAGATTGAATCCTTATATCATCTTCAATAAAAACCAATATGTTATGTTCTACGTGTTTCCAGTTTAATCATTCACCAACCGAACAGAACAACAACACCCCAGCTTACCAACAATAATTTAGAATTGGTATGTCGAACTTGCCTGAAGAATTGTGCCACACGGCTGGGTATATTCAACCACCGAAGGGACAATATACTCGTTGCGGATATGTTGGTGAATTGTACATCTTTAGAGGTAAATGACCCCTTCAGAGAAAGCAACCCGTTTTACCTTTTATCGATTTACAGATACACAAGGAAGATGGGTTCCCTGTTAATATTTGTAACAAGTGCTTGGAGAAACTTGCCTGTGCTTTCGACTTTAGGACCATGGTAATTGAATCGAATATAAAATTAAAAGAACTACGCCAAGATGATGAAGTCAGAAAGGAAAGGGAATTATGTAATGATGGTATGAAAAGTATCCTCCTTAACGAAGAAGTTCTCATCAAAATTGAAGAAACAACCATAACAGATTTAGGTTGCAAAAATGGAAACACTCTGCGAAATCAAACGAATAACGAAGAAATAAAGGTTGAAGTAAAATTAGAATTTGAATCATTAGAAGGAATTGATTGTTTCTTCAACGACTTTGCAGAAGTAACTGGGAGCTCTGAAGATTCTACAGAAACAGAAAATTATGAAAAATAAAAGAAATCGGACCATTTGCCGATTTGCACTGTGAAAATGAAGACGTTCTGGGAGATCAGGCAGGTAAAAGGGAAATGGATACTGAAGCACGGTTAGGATTTGAATTGTTAGATGAAAATGGTGATTCTCTTGGAGATTCTTTAGGAGTTAGTGGATGCTCTAAAGATTCATCCGAAACAAGAAATTACGAAAAAGTAAAAGAAATCACACCAATTGGTGAGTTGCATGGTGAAAAGGAAGGCGCTCTGGGAAATTGGGCACGTAGAGGGGAGACGGATACTCAAGCACAGTTAGAATTTGAAAATGATGACGTTTCAAATGATTCTGTTGAAACGGCTACTTCGAACTCGGGAAAGCCTTCTGAAATGAAAATACCAACTACACCAGCTGCTAAAGAAGAGAAAATCCAAAGGTATTACGATGAAGAAAATGCCGCTGTATTGTTGAATAATCCCGATTTTAAAAGGATAATGAACGGCGGTTTGAACTATAAAAAGAAACAAAACGAGACCGTATTCTGTCCCGAATGCAATAAAACGTATAGTTACAAACATTATATCGAGCATGCGTATATACATACGAGAAAGCGCCCATATAAATGCGATAAGTGTGAGAAGTGTTTTCCAAGGGAAGCTCTGCTTCGAGCACATATGGGATCTCATAAGTTCAGTTGTGACGTATGCGGCAAAAGTTTCTTCAAAAAGAAAATATGAAAAGACACCAAGCTGCAAAGCATTCAGTAAAGACAGTGCGTAAGTGTGACGTCTGTGATAGGACCTTCAAGACATCGTCGCATCTAGCGTCGCACTCCATGATTCACGCGAAGGAAAAAAGAACTTCGTTTGTACTACCTGCGGGAAGGTTCTTTCCCGAAAACGAAATCTAGATTCTCATATGAAGATGCATCTCACTGAGAACCAGCACATCTGTAAATATTGCGGTAAATGTTGCCTCCATCGCGGTGCTTTAAAGGTACACATTCAGATCCATTCGACGAATTCGTTCGCGTGTGAAGTCTGCGATAAAACTTATAGTAAACTTTTTCTGTTAAATCGACACATGAGCGTTCATACCTCTGGGACTCCGCATGCGTGTGAACTGTGTCCGTCTAGGTTCAAGTATCGGAATTCGCTTCTGAAACATATGAGAATGCGTCACAAGAAGAAGGAAGTGTAAAGGGATGCGTAGCAGAAATGCTCTGATAATAACAATCTCTTTTAGTTAAAGACCACTAAGGAATTTTTGAACCTTTCCAGTATGATGCATCCCTCTGCAAATATACAGGATATAAATTAAGTGATGACTTTATTTCGAGGAGTGATTCCTTGTCTTATTTTATGAGAAAAAGTTCCTATAAACGTGTCCTAACTTGCTTCGTTTATTCTAGCGTGCAAACACTATCATATCCTGCATAGTAAATATGAACAGCGTCAAATTAGCTCGAATGCGTTTCATTTATGAGCTTGCAGATGGAAATGCCACAAAAGTCTGTAGAATTTATCAAGGACGATATCCTAACAGCCAGATTAATTTTTTTCGAAAACTAAGTGGAGATACGAAAGAACTCGAGAGACAAGAAAGTTGTATTTTTAATTGTTTGATCTGATAAAAATATCAAACATGGATGAGATACACTGTATTATCCATAACAACAGTGCTATGTCGAGCCAAGTTTGGAATACGTAGTTTCTCCAACCATCGCATAAAATTGAAGTGATTCATATCATCATGATAACCTCCTGTTCCATTTAAGAATTAACCCTGCATTTTCAACAAAGCCCATCACAACCATCTGCATGTACTATAGTATACCTGTCCTCAGCTGAATCACATATATAAACTTCAGATTATTCTTCAGATGTTGGGTAAGTACAAGTTTCCCCTAATATAAGAACTGGTCTTTTACAATTTTCTAAATTTTCATTCCCTCATAATCTTCTCGAGCACAGACCATGCCAAGCTACAATATCGTTTCCTTCCTTTAATATTTCTCTCTTATTATGACTAGAGGTGATCATGCAAGCCATAAAACATTGGTTTTTGTCAAGATTGAAGTTTAATTGGGAACAAGTTGCAAGGACGGATCGAATGTGCATATTCCGATTTTGACAAGTTTGGCTTGCATAAGCAATTCTAAGTTGTAATGAATATTTGCTGAGATGTTTCTCATCCTCCTTATGATTACAGTATATATTTCATGGACGTTCCTTCTTAATAGGCCTTGATTGCATTAATCTAATTAAAGTTTCATTGACATAGCAATTGTTCGCTTCTTTTTGGAGATTCTAAAAAATACATGCAGTATTTTATTCTCTGTAAATCTGCTTTATAAAGCTTCCGACCATCCTGCCGCTGCAGCAGGTAGCTATTGAGCTTTCCTCAGTTGAAATGGTCTTTGACCATCTGATTTCTGTTTATTAAAGAAACAGTACGGACAACATTTCCCTTATCTTGGTGAACAAGTTTGCTTCAGCCATGATTCCTAAGTTCTAAAATAAAGAAAAACAATTTGTCCAAAACTATTCTTTTCATATATAATAAAGCTTTAAAAAGGTTAAAGAATATAATTACAATATTTATAACCTCAAAATCTAAGAATGTCATCTGGCACTTATGAATAGTTATCCATTGATTTGCGTACAGATATCTGCTTTACCGGCTGAGTTCTTATTCGTCGCATACAGTCCGTCCATAATAAAGAAACACGTCGTAGTATTGAGCTCAAACTGTTTATTGAAAAAAAAACGAAATTATGAAAACAGTTAGTCATTATTGTTGTCTTCTATATCTGTCATAGGCCTCGAAGTCACTTTGTGGTAAAGCTCCAACATCTCGCCAGAAACGTGTTGCATAATTTCCTGGACGTCATTAAAATTAACCTTCCTATACTCACGCATACGGTCTGTGAGACCGATTTATATAGTATAGTATACGTTTTTCATTTTGACGTGAGTATAGGAAGGTTAAGAAAATTCTTAGTATTAATGCGGGGAACTGATAAATACGCGCAATTCTGTAGTGAAGGAGAAGGTTTGCGATTTTGTTAAACTAAAAAATTGTATGAGGTAAGTTGATCATTGAAATCAGAAGTTGTCACGTATCAAAGAGCAGCACTATCGAAGACAAACGTTTTGTATTTCGATATTGTAAATACCTCCTCAGCTTCAATATCCAGTGCTTTACAGGTTTCTTAAAGTCAATAGTATGTTGAAATGACACGAGATGTAGAAAAGGGTATGATGGCTATCCTACTGTTTAGTTGGTAGTTTCCTTTCCTAGTAATAGTCTTGTAATCAAGTTCACGACTTAGTTTTCAATTTCAATCCTTTTTATCCATCTTACCATACAACAATACAAGCTTACGTGTCTAACAACTAATTTATTCCCCCTAACCTGTCTCATCACTACTCAACTTTTTCAAATAAAAAAAATAACTATATGGGATATGCTTACAGGAGTTATTTTTCGACACAATTTAATATACACACACACAAACATATGCATACTTATGAGCACACAGCTTCCATTGATACAGTCTCTCCGGTATAAACAGTATGAACATGCATATGTTGCTGTAATTTAAAAGGCGATTTAAAAGTCCTATCGCAGATTTTACACTCGAACGATTTCACGGTATGACCGCGAGTGTGTTTCTTTAAAGCTCTTTCGTGGAAGAAACGTTTATGGCAATACTTACAGGTATAGGGTTTCTCACCGAGGTGCGTCCTCAAATGATAATTGAAGACATCTTTGTCGGCATAGACCTTCTCACACGTAGTACAAACAAACTTCCTTTCGGTGGTGTGCCTCTTTTTATGAACGTTCAATCTGCTTTTGTTGACGAAAGCTTTGCCACAAATTTTACAAATGTATTGTTTATCCTTCATGTGAGTAAAGGAGTGCGAGGTCAGGCTCGACGAACACTTGAAAGACCTACCACAAACGTTGCACTTGTACTCTTCCGAATGCGTCTCAATCTCGTGGTGTGTCAACCGTTCTTTTTTTTGCAAATGTGACCGTACGTGTCGCCTAAGCATGTATTCTTTCGGATAACACTTTTCGCATTTATCACATTTATATGGCACTCTTCCCGTGTGAATATACGCGTGCATGGCAATGTAATAACGGTAATTAAACGTTTTATTGCACTCTTTGCAGAATACGGTCTCGCGATTTCTCTGTTCCGGAGTCAAACCGCTGCTTACTATTCTGATGTAATCGTGATTACCCAATAATTCAGCGTGTTTTTCGTCAGAATTTTTCATCTTTTTCTTTAGTTTTGTAGCTCGTGGACTTGGTATCTTTTTTCATATTCTTCCACTTTCACAAGATTTTCCGAGTTTAAACCAGCTCCAGCTGAAACATTTGAGGCCTCACCAGCTTTATCCGGTGATTCAAATTCCAATTGTACTTTAATATCCATTGCCGCTTCACCCGCCTGGTTTTCCAAACAGTTTTCAATTTGCCAAATCTCACGGAATATGGAGGGATTCTCACTGAGATGCATTTTCAAATGCCACTCGAGACTACTTTTATGAGGAAAAGCACTGCCACACTTAGTACAAACGAAGTTCTTATCGGTGAGGTGATTCTTTTTATGTTCTTTCAATCTCGTTACATTGACAAAACCTTTCCCACATATGTCGCAAAGGCATTTCTTGTCCTTCTTGTGAGTCAAGGCGTGCTGCGTCAGGTTCGACGATCGCTTGAAGCACCTATCACAGACGTTGCACTTGTACGGTCTCTCTTCGGAATGCAGTTCGAGTTTGTGACTTTTCAAATGATGCCTTAGGATGAAAGTTTTGCCGCACACGTCGCAAGCGAAGTCCCTAATTTTGAAATGCGATCGCATATGTTCCTTAAGCATATGTTTTTCTGGATAACATTTCTCACACTGATCACATTTATACGGGGCTTTCCCCGTGTGAATGTATGCGTGCCTTTAATATAATAATGGTAACTATATGTTTTATTGCACTCGGTACAGAATACGGTTTTTCGCTTTTTTGTGACTCGGTCAAACCACTACTCATTATCCTTTGGAAATCGGGATTATCTAATAATTCAGCGTGCTTTTCATCGTTACTTTTCTGGTTTTCTATTAGTTTAATAGCTGGTTTAGATCGTATCTTCTTTCCACATCTTGTTTTAGAAAGATATTCGAAGTCTTCAGCGGAATCATCCAACGCATCACCATTTTCATCTAACGATTCAAATTTTATTTGTCTTTTAATATCCATTGCCTCTTCACTTGCCTGGTTTCCAAGAGCACCTTCACTTTCATGATGTACATCTGCAACTGGAATGATTTGTTTAACAGCTGGTTTAGATTGTATCTTTTTTCGACATCTTGTTTTAGAAGGATATTCGAGGTCTTCAGCGGAATCATCCGAGGCATCACCATTTTCATCTAACGATTCAAATTTTATTTGTCTTTTAATATCCATTGCCCCTACACTTGTCTGATTTCCAAGGGCATCTCCATTTTCATGATGTACATCTGCAACTGGAATGATTTGTTTTACTTCCCCACAATTTTCTGTTTCGGAAGAATTTTCACGATTTGGATTTGCAAAGTCATCTAGGAAACCATCATTTCCTTCCAATGATTCGCATTCTAACTTTACTTGAACATCTAATTCTTCTTTATTTGCTTCATTTCCCAGAGAATCTTCATTATTGCGACATAAGTCTGTTATGATTGTTTGTTCGATTTCTATAACGCTTTCTTGCTTAATAGGAATATTTTCCATATAGTTATTATATACTCCCGCTTCCTTTTCCATTTCAACGTTTTGACGTAACTCGTGTAATTTAGTACTTGATTCGATTACCATCATTTTAAAATCGAAAGCAGAAGTAAGCTTCTCCATACAATCATTACAAATATTAATGGGAAATCCATCGCCCTTTTGCACCTGTAACAGGGTATGAGGAATCAGGTTGCTTTTATGAATAAGTTTACCTCCAAAGATGTACAGTTCATTAACATATCTGTAAAGGATATATTTCCTTTCTTGGAGTTGAAGATATCAAAATGTGTTGTACAATTCTTGAGGCAAGTTCGACATACCAATTCTAAAGTATCGTGTGTGAACTGCAGAGTTGTCGTTGTGTTGGGTTGGTCTAAACTGGAAACATATACGTTAATCATTGGTTATGTTACAGACGATAAAGAAGTGGTTTGATCTTCATTAACTTGTGTGGATGACACAAATAAAAGTAGATTTAGAGTACGTAGCATCTAGAACCCTCTCATAAAGTAATTCTGATAGCAAATGTCAAAACTACCTGCAGTTAACTCGAGATTCCCTGAATTACTTTACGAGAGAGTTCTAGATGCAATACTACTTACTACATTTTAGAAACTTTTTTATCCAATTTTCCTTGCCGTGTGAGGACTGACTTGTTCCACGACCAACGTGAAAGATGTGTGCAATTTATTCAAAAATTTATATACAGTCTATGGAGATGGTCATTAAAGATTTGATTGGCATAGAAATTATTGGTATAACAGAGCTACTGTACTATCAACCAAATCAACAATAAATATATCCAGAGCTTGTTAAAAAGGTGGATAACCTGTGTTCATTAAGTAGTGTAAATCGGACTGAGGCTGTTATGATGAATTTTATTATTCAATGATAAGTTGTCATTGATGGGTTATCATTGAATAATAACATTCGGAGGCGTAACAGCGTCAGTCCGATTTACACTACTTAATGAATACACGTCATCCACTTTTCTAACAAACTTTAATAATATCTCGTACCTAAGAAGTGGCGACTGTAACATATTGAGTAACCGGAAGTACCTACCACGTGACGTGATTGTCATTGTTAGTCTATGACCGCCACTGGATTTCTTGTCAAATCGGTCGATAATACAGTGGGTCTATTATACCAGCCAGTTCCGTACGTACCAAACAATCAAATTTTTAACCATTTTACTTGGATGAGGAACAACTCAGTCCTCAAATAGCAAAGAAAAGTGGATAAATGAGTTTCTAAGATGCAGTAAGTACTTTTGATAGTTTTCTATTACATCTAAACTAAATTCAGAGGATCTCGATGAGCTAACTGCAGGTAGCTTCAATACCAAATTTTTTTGCTCTGTAGCGAGAGTCCAGTTTCATTTGTGCCATTCACATAAAAAATTAACGGAAGATTGAACCACTTTACCATCGCTAAGCTGTAACTAAGGTATATGTTTCCAGTTTAGTCACTGACAAACCCAACGCAACAACAAAGCTCCAGTTTACAGACAATACTCCAGAATTGGTATGCCGAACTTGTCTCAAGGATTGTACAACATATTTTGATATCTTCAACTCCAAGAAAAATAATATGTCCGTCGCAGATATGTTAGTGAACTGTACATGTTTGGAGGTAAACAATTTATACATTAAAAACAACCTGTGTCGTTACACACTGTTCCAGGTGCAAAAGGAAGATGGATTCCCCATTCATATTTGTAACGATTGTATGGAGAAGCTTACCTCTGCTTTCGATTTTAAAATGATGGTAATTGAATCAAATACAAAATTACACGAGTTACATCAGAATGTTAGGATAGAAGTTGAAGGAGGATTATATAATTGTACGGAAAATATTCCTATTAACAAAGAAGGGGTTATAAAAATCGAGGAAACAATCATAACAGACTTATGTTGCAGTAATGAAGATGATCTCGAAAATCAAACGAATAAAGAAGAAATAGATGTTCAAGTAAAATTAGAATTTGAATCATTGGAAGGAAATGATGGTTTCCTAGATAACTTTGCTAGCCGGAACTCTGAAGATTCTTTCGAAAGAGGAAATTGTGAAGTAAGACAGACCACACCAGTCGCTGATTTACATTGTCAAAATGAAGATGGTCTTCAAAATCGGGCAATGGATATTGAAAGACAAATGAAATTTAAATCGTTAAATGAGAACAGTGATGTCTCAGATGTTTCTGCGGATGATGCGTCACATTCCAAATATCCTTGCAAAACAAGAAGACTTGGAAGCAAAATTCGAACTAGGTCAACTGGTAAACAAATGGGAAACCAGGAAAGTAACGATGAATGGCACGCTAAATTATTGGGTAATCCCGATTTTCAAAGGATAATGAACAGTGATTTGACTAGGACACAGAAAATGCGGAAAACGGTATTCTGTACTGAGTGCAATAAAACATATAGTTACCATTATTATATTAAGAGGCACGCATATACTCACACGGGAAAAGCCCCGTATAAATGTGATAAGTGTGAAAAATGTTATCCACAAAAATATATGCTGAAGGACCACATGCGATCACATTCCAAAACGAGAGACTTCTCTTGCGACGTGTGCGGCAAAACTTTCATCCTAAGGCATCATTTGAAAAGGCACAAAGTGCTGCTGCATTCCAAAGAGAAACCTTACAAATGCAACATCTGCGATAGTTCCTTTAAGAAATCGTTGAGCCTGAAACACCACACCTTGTCTCACAAGGATAAGAAATGTGATATATGTGGAAAAGGTTTTATCGATATAATGAGATTGAAGGAACATAAAAAGAATCACCTTACCGATAAGAACTTTATTTGTACTAAGTGTGGCATCGCTTTTCCCCATGAAAGTAGTCTCCAATGGCATTTGAAAATGCATCTCAGTGATGATCCCTCTATACTCAGTGAGATTTGGCAAATTGAAGACTCTCTGGTAAATCGGGTAGATAAAGCGGCAACGGATGTTAACACACAAGTAGAATTCGAATCATCAGATAAAGTTGGTGAAGTCTCAAATGTTTCTGCTGGAGCTAGTTTAAGCTCGGAAGATCCTATCGAAAAGGAGGAAAGTGAAAACAAGATACAAAGGCCACGAGCTATAAATCTAAAGATAAAGATGAAGAATTCCGACGAAAAGCACGCTGAATTATTGGGTAATCCCTATTATCTACGAATAATAAACAGCGGTTTGACCCCTGATCAGAGAAATCGCGAGAGCGTGTTCTGTATAGGGTGCAATAAAACGTTTAATTACCGCTATTACATTGCGATGCACGCGTATATTCACACGGGAATGGTCCCATATAAATGTGATAAGTGTGAAAGATGTTATCCAAAAGAATACATGCTTAGGCAACACAAGCGGACACATTTGCACAAGGGAGAACAACAGTTGGAAAGCCACAAAAATGGTACGCATTCAAATAAGAGACGGTACAAGTGAAACATTTGCGATAGGTGTTTCGTACGTTTATCGAACCTGACGTCGCACGCCTTTACTCACAAGAAGGATAAACAATACATTTATAAAGTATGTGGCACTGGTTTCGTCAACAAGAGTAGAATGAACGTTTATAAAAAGAGGCATACCAGCGAAAAGAAATTTGTTTGTACTGTGTGACATGACCTATCCCGATAAAGTTATCCTCAATGATCATTTGAGGACACACCACACATCTGTAAATATTGCGATAAGCGTTTCTTCCACGAAAGAGCTTTAAAGAAACACACTTGTGGTTACACCTCTGTGACATTGTAAAAATCTGCAGTAGTTTCCAAGTCCTCTTATAAAATATAGCAACACATGCATGTTCATACCGTTTATGCCAGGGAGGCTGTATCCGTGTCAGCCGTGTGTTCAGAAGTATCCATGTGTAAGTCTAGGAAAACGAACAGCTGTTAAAGAAGGTAGGACAGAAATGCTGTGAAGACATTCTGTTGGTTAAGGACAGTTCATGAATTTTTTTGTGTATTCAATACCATTACTTGTAGCTGCAGAAGTGCTCCTTTAGTTTTTGTAACTAACTTTCTATCGAGTTATGTAAACACAGTAGTTAAAGGAAAACTCACACTCTTTCGATTTAATACCATTAGTTTATTAGGGTACTTCAACATACACATTTCCAAAAGCGACTACATAATTTAAATAATGAGGCAATGAATAAAATTATGCCATCAATAAATAATGCTTGCGAAGAAGTTTTGCATAACATATTTGAAAATATGAAGAGGGCCATAAAAAATATGTGCATTGCAAATGATGGTGGACATTTGAAACATTCGCTGTGAAAACGAATACAAAATATGTACAATGTAGTTCTGTCTTGAGTTTGAACCTCGTAATTATGCTGTAAATATATTTTGATTGTAACACCTAAAATAAAAGGAAATTTGATTGGAAATTGAAACAACCTTTTGCTAGTCGATCAGTAATTCTATTAACCTTCCTATACTCACGCATACAGTCTGTGAGACCGATTTATATAGTATAGTATACGTCTTTCATTTTGACGTGAGTATAGGAAGGTTAAAAGCTTATGCTACAAAATCTTATGAAAGGATAAAGATGAATGGTAATCGGTCTCCTTCTAAATTCCATTAGCAAA
The DNA here is from genome assembly GCA_038088585.1 of Chrysina gloriosa. Classification (NCBI taxonomy): domain Eukaryota; kingdom Metazoa; phylum Arthropoda; class Insecta; order Coleoptera; family Scarabaeidae; genus Chrysina; species Chrysina gloriosa. Next base: position 3,342,004 of record CM076091.1, read on the forward strand.
TTGTGATATTAATATTAAATAAGGCACTTCAGTGGTATATCCCTTATTTATGAAAACCATATTTTTGTTATTAAATACGATCCCTAGCTAGGTTTTCTAAATTAATGTGACATGCATGCACTAAACACTCTTATTTTACGTACTAAATGCCTATTCCAAGCCTAAAACGACTAATGTTAATTAGTATTAATGCGTTAGCATTTATTTATAAAATTGCTCTTAAAATAAACTTAGCTTGGATTAAAACCGATGACGATTGATGGCGCCTCTGACGGAAGAACATCAAACTAATGTCTAGCCGGGATCAAAACCTACAAAGATTGGTGGCACCTCTCCTGGAAGAAACGCTGAACTAAAATGAAAGTAGAGATCAGAACCCTCCTGGGTTGAAATCTAGGCTAGATTTTAGTTTGGTCTTATCCCAGCAGAGGCGCCACCAATCTCCATCGGTTTTGATCTCGGCTAAGTTTCAATTTGACATTTCTCCACCAGAGGCGCCATCAGTCTTCACCGGTTTTCGTCCCGACTAGGTTTTAGTTCGGCGCTTTTCTAGTAGAGGCGCCACCTATCTTTCTCGGTTTTGATCTCGGCTAAGTTTTAGTTCATCGCTTCTGCACTAGAGGCGCCACCAATTTTCATCGGTTTTGATCTCGGCTAAGTCTTAATTTGAGATTTCTCCACCAAAGGCGCCATCAGTCTTCACCGGTTTTGGTCCCGACTAAGTTGTAGTTGGACGCTTCTCTAGTAGAGGCGCCACCTATCTTTATTGGTTTTGATCTCGGCTAAATTATAGTTCATCGCTTTTACACCAGAGGCGCCATCGGTCTTCCCAGGTTTCGGTCCCGACTAAATTTTAGTTCGGCACTTCGCCAGTAGAGGCGGCACCAATCTCTGTCGGTTTTGATCTCGGCTAGGTTTTAGTTCATTGCTTCTCCACCAGAGGCGCCACCAATTTTCATCGGCTTTCATTCCGGCTAAGTTTTAGTTTGCTATTTTTCCACCAATCTTTGTAGGTTATAGTCACGATTTTAAATGGATTAGAATTATGAATTCTTCGTGTTCGTCGTTATATTTTTCGTCATATATGCATTTCGAAACATTTCAACAATAAAAACCTTTTGGTGATATGAGTCAATTTTCCAAAACAAAAATTCCGTAATATTTGTTTATTGTGTTATAAAATACACACCTGCAACAAGATACATACAATAGCTATTATACAAAACAAACGGTTTTTTTTTTTTAATTACTCTTCTCTGGAAAATATTGGTACGGATACATCCTGAGTTTCTCTTCTATGTACTTATATACAAATATAAAATTAATTATACACTAAATAAATAATAATAATAATAATAATAAAACAGTTAAAACATATAAAACAATATCTGCTGGAGGAAGAAACATATCTATAAATATATTTACTTTACAAATAATTTTTAAGACATTCGGACCAATATTTCATCTCTCATCATTCGTTTGTTTAGTTTCATTCGGTAGTAGTAGCATGCGTACTTACTCTAGTGTAATGCGGAAATCCGATAGTACAAAAAACGACCACTAGAGGCGCGCGAATATGACATATATATCTATATACATACAGAAGAGAGTGGATTACGTAACATTCAAGTGCAGCAGTCGGATATTTCGGAAATTCTTGGGGATTTACGAGTACGTAATCACCATTTTCTCTCCGTATCATTTCTAACTATTTTATGCAACAGAAAACAAAAAAAACGTACGGACATGTGTGTGTGTGTGTCGTGTGCCTGTATATCGAAGGGGATTGCCTATCATATGTTTACCTACTTTTGATTTAAAAAAAAAAATTCTTTCAACGAAAAACCGGAAAAAAAGCTCGCTATAATAATATTATGCTTATTTCGAATTTGTGCAAGTACAAAACGAAACTTCTCGTTTCATTCCATTTCACTTTTTTAAAGCATAACACTTTTCCAAAAAAAATTACACGCTTGGTATTTTTCCGTCATTATCGATGTGTTGTTAGTTGTGTGTAGATGCGATCTTCATCCCCTCTTTTTTTTTTTGAAGAAAGGGACATCCTTTAGGTGTACGAACTACGGTCGGACGATCGTCAAAGTTCCTTGAGCAAGGCCGATTTTGCGTTTTTCAACTTATCTAGTCGCTTAAGTAAGTGCGTGTTCGAAGTTTCCAGTTCCTCCGCCCTATTCATTGCTTCCCGTGCCTGCGTGATTGAGAGAAGAACAAATAACGAAAATTAGCAAATACGTTTCAACAAAAGGGTAATTTGTTAAAAATGTAACAATAAACATGAATAAAGCCGGCCTAATTTTATTGACGTGTCAGACCTATAGTATGATGAAAGTGGTTGTACAACCTAACCGTTTACTCGTGAGAGTGGCTGTGATCGTTACTGCGTGTTAGTATGCTACGCTATTGAAAGCAAGAGTCATCCATTTTTACTATCCTGTATATATGTAGGATATATAGGATGTAAAGTAAGTCATGACTTTAATTCCAGAGGGTGATTCCTTGTCATATTTTATAAGAAAAAGTTCATATAAACATGTGTCCTAACTTGCGTCGTTTTCGAGAAACAGGGTGTCAAAGTTTTAACAGTAGTAGGTTAGTACTATCTTCATTTTCCCTCAAGTTCCTATGGCGTTCACGAGTAAATGGTTAAGTTGTAAGTAACTGTTAGTGACGAGTAGAGACGTGTGATTTTAGGCACAAACATGGCAAATAAGTCCCCGTCGTCTCCCCATTTATACGGCGAGAGTGGAGAATTGGACTTTCACAAGTGACGCACACTCGTATCGGTTAGGGCGGGATCGTCTACCTAAAACGGCACGTCTCTAGTGATGAGATTACAAAGTAATCATTTCTTGGAGTACCTAGGCTTTAAAACTTGAATATACAAATGTAAAATAAAAACTAAAAAATTCATCGAGATTTGTATAAAATCGATTTTCGTTTGAATTTTAAAAAGGCCTTCGGGGGTAAAACACGGCCCAATAAGCTGTCGTAGATGCAAATTTCAAATAAGAATCGAATAAAAAAACAATGAACGCGCTATCTTTAATCTTCTTTGCGATAAAGCTAAAAAATGTTGGATTTTAAAAAAAATGCAAAGCAACATATCTCCGAGAGGGTAGGTCGTCAAGATCTGCGGTTTATTTCGTTTAAATCACGTTCACAAAAAAAAAAAAAAAAAACTTACCGAATTTGAACTCTCTACAACTACCGGAAATTCGTAATCTCGAAAAATGATAACGCATAAAATATTCGACTCCATTCGTTGAAGCTAAAAGCCAAAATCGTAAATTTCTGCGAAAAAGGAATGTGTAGATTTGAATCGAAAAACACGAACACGTTATCTTGTACTTTCCACCTTAGAATCAATAAATGGAAAAAATCGAATTTTTACTTTCAACTTCCGAAGCAAATATCTCCGGAACGATAGGTCATAGAGAGTTGCGGCTTTTACACTGTAATCAGCTCAATGAAATCTTTAAACGGGACAATACGAGATTCATCTAGATCGGGTTATTCGAAATATCACATTTTCACTTATGTTGACATAGTTATGGGTAACATTATTAATTTCTGTGGAAAAATGTGCAAAACGATGTGTAGATTTGAATGGAAAAAACGCGAGGGCGTTATCTCTTTTACTTTCCAACTTCGAACCGATAAACGGAAAAAATCGAATTTCTACTTTTAACTTTCGAAGCAAATATCGCCGGAACCGTAGGTCATAGAGAGTTCCGTTTTTTACGTTGAAATCAGCTCGATGAGATCTATAGACGAGATCTATCACCACAAGAACGTTTAACCCGATTAGTTTAATCGAAATGCAATCTCGACTTATTTTGCCTTCGCACTCCAATCAGATTTGTTTTTAATCGTAATCGAGGCTTTGAATAAAAAACGATTTTATGCAAAATTAGAAAGGAAAAGATTATTTCCCGCGAACTAGAACTAAGAAATGAAAAAAATGAAGGGGGATACATATGTATATTCAAATTTTCCATTCAAAACAGACCACAAACAAATGAAATGTAAATTTTGTACTTTTTCGCAAAAAAGCAAACAACGAAAAGGTGAAGTTCAAACCAGGAGGTTTATTTACGCTTTTTTTTTAAACGTTCTCGCATAATATATTGAATTTTTTTTTAATCTTTTTGAAAACTTTATCGGAGTTAGTAATTTTTAGTTTACAAAAGAGGGAAAAAACGAAAGAAAAACGTAAAATTGCAACCACGTTACGTTTACTACAAACTGTACGGTATCTCTCCCCTTCTCGTCTCTAGAGGAAACCCGAAGATTGCCTTCGTTGTAAGCGTTTGCACTGTTCAGTGAGTGCCACCTTATAAGCTTCCACCCGCAACATTTTCTGCTGCAGATTGTTTACCTGGCATCAATTATATCGAATAAAACGACACGACAAAGTACATTAAACACGACTAGTAAAAGACGGGGTTAAATTCAAATCGACGGGTTATAAATGCGAGACAACACACAGGACGAACACTCGAAAGCGACAATGCAAAAGTGTTAATTTCTGTTAGTTGTACCTCCGCTGTCTGTAATGCTTTCGTCAAACGAGCTAGAGCTACTTAAAGTGTCCTGAAATGTCAAAAGCAAAAGAAAGAAAAAAGAGAGACAAAAATAAAAGATAGAGAAAGAAGTAATGGGGAAAAATCGACGAGAACAAAATATTTTGTTTTGTGAGACATCTACACCGAGTTCACGTTAAGAATGCAGTAGGTGGCGCTCTGAACCGAGGCACAATCAAAATACGACAAACTCCTCGGATAAGTAAGGTTATGTTAGAAAGATGGCAATTGTCAAGTGTCAGATGCGCCTCGCGTAATTTGGGTGTTGTATTTAACCAATCTAATTCAAGAGTTTTATAGCCATATCTATCCCCACACTGCATTCTTAACGTATACGACGCATAGGATTTTTGTGGCTCGTGATTGGGACATGCTATGTCCATCGTGTTACCTACATAAGTGGAAGAAAACAGTGGGAATGAGTGGGGGTGACAAGGATAAGTGGGGTAAAACGGGAAAAATTGTTAATTGGCGATAGTCATAATTCGGAGCCTGATAGGCAAATATATGGATTTTGCAGTACCTCCCGTATATGCTTAATTTTATATTTAAGTAATGGGAAACTCTAGTCTGAAACACAACTATTCCCCGTACAGAACAGCAGTCGATTATCGAGTTACATCCAGGACGAGAATCGTGCGACGACTTACTACGATACTAAACAGAAATCCCACGTTTTCGTGAGATGAATTTTTGTATTTGAAAACTTCTTTAAAGCACGGAATCCCTGAAGTTGTAAGCCCCGGCGACCAGAAGAGGACTTTTTAGATTAAACCAGCGCTTCCCAATATTTCTTCGCGAATAACTTTACTTCCCATTTACTCGCTTTTGGAACCATTTATCCCGAAATCGTAGGCCCTAGGGAAACGAAAGGAACTTAGTTTCTTAATCCTAAGATATTCATTTCGGACTGAATACCAGTGCTCCTCAAAATTTTTGGCATTACCACCACTTCCTCTTTATTAAGGACGGATTCTTTCCACAAACGCTACTGCTATATCTACTTTTCCTTCAAAACATTTCGACTAAGATGATCGTCAAATAAATCAGCGTTTCCAAAACTTTTTCGAATTGTTCCGCGTCGTTTTATTAATTTACTTATTTTATTTGCAAAATCATCGTAATTGTATTTAGAGAGAATTTCGATTCCAGTCGAAAAAGGTCGATTTCATACTGAAACAGCGTTTCCCAAACTTTTTCGAAACATCCCTTTATTCTCCGATTTACGTATTGATTTAACTTGTTTCTTTAACCTGTCACGTTTATACCTAATTTTCCTAAAAACATCTCAACCGAAAAGGCTTGATGTCGTATTTGACCAGAGGTTCTCAAACCCCTTTCCAGTTACAATCGTCTCTTACTTCACATGTATTTTCAAAAACTTTGTCCGCAGATCCAATGTTCCCTCAGGACAATTTCCATTCCGATCGAAACTGATTGATTTTGGATCGTACCAGTGCTTTCCAAACTTTTTAATCAATAAATTGAACAAAAAAATTGAATTTTGAGAAATTTGAAGATCTCATAATCGCGATATATCAGTGTTTTCACAATTATCGAAATTTAGAGAGATTGATTTAGGATTATATCAGCGCTTCTCAATAGGTTTGAAACGAACTGAACTTCGTATCGATCAGCGCTTCTAAAACTGTTCAAATCACCAACCGGACAACCACCTCAATCTCATTCGTTTAATTATGTAGTTGTTAAACTAGCATACTCATTTATATTTGATTTTCCCTCGACAGGATTTCAAATGAAACAGTGATTTGAAACCGGGCTAGAACAGCGCTCCTCAAACTTTCGCGAGTTACACCTCTCGTCGTACTTTTTAATTTTTGATTATTTTAACTATTTTTGTGTAATTCGCTTTTATCAGAATTTAGATTTGGATCCAAACGTATTGATTTCGGACTGGACCAGTGCTTCTCAAACGTTTCCGAATCAATTTCTGGTGTATCCATTCCTTTGATGTCTATATCTGATTTCCCCGCAAGATGTCAACCACAACGAACTGATATCGAATTGAACGAGTGGTTCTCAAACGGTTTACGAGACCACCATCCCCCTCTTATCATCTATTTTTATAGCAACTTACCACGCCCATATTCAATTCTTATATTTCGCGAGCCGACAATTACGACTGGTACTACAAATTTACGGCAGATGTCTCACAATAAAAAACGAATTATATAAATCACGAAAGAAAAAATAATAAGGAGAGGCTGGGAAAAAGAACGCGGGAAAGTAACTACAATTTTTAACTGACTAAACAGATCTTCTTACCTCTCTTTGCAATTTTCGCTTTTCCGCTTTGAGCGCTTCCTCGGATTTTTCCGACACTTCCGCCGCCGACTTGTATCTAATCACTTGGCTTTCTAATCTAGCCACCGTTGCCTGTAGCGTCGCCACATCCTGTTCCGCTTTCTGCGAGCGAAATTTGTATTCCGCCAATTGTTTGCTAACTTCTCCTAGAAAAAAATAATAAAAATCGAAATAACATCCAATATGATACGGTTGAAGATGCTACAACCCCAGCCACCGTAAACGAAACACGTGTCCCGATTAAATTAATCTAATTGGATTGGTTTTAAAAGAGACCAGTGATTCTCAAACTTTTTCCAATTATTACCTCGGTTAATTGACTACAATTTAATGCGCAAGATTATGACGCCCACATCTAATTTTTCTCTAGGAAAAATTCAATTCACCCAAAACGTATTGATTTCGAACTGGACCAGTGCTACTTAAACATTTTTGTAATTTTGATTCCTCGTGTTTATTCAATATGTTGATTTGTGTACAAAACCGTTGCGTTTATATATATGTAAATTTCTTGTAACATTTAAAGAGATATAAATTAATTGTGAAATAGATCAGTGATTCTCAAACTTTGTCGAATTACTATCTCCCTTTATTTCGCTACAATTTGATTCGCAACATTATCACGCTCACATTTAGTTTTTCTTTAAGGAAATTTTGATTCGGCCGAAACGCATTAATTCTGGACTGGACCAGTGCTACTCAAACTTTTTGTAATTATCATTTCTTCGTGTTTATTAATTATATATTGAAACAATTGAGTTTATATTTCAGTTTCTTTCAATATTTCAAGTGGGACGGAATGATTGTGCAATAGATCAGTGTATCTCAAACTTTTTCGAATTACTACTCCGTTTATTCCCTTACAACTTCATTTCTGAGATTAACACGCTCATATCTAATTTATTTTAAGGAAAATTTCGATTCGTCCGAAACGCATCGATTTCGGACTAAACCAGTGAAACTCAAACTTTTTGTAATTATCATTTCCTTGTACTTATTTATTATATCGATTTGCTGACAAAATCGTTGCGTTTATATCAAAGTTTCTTTGAAGATTTATAGTGACACAGATTGGTAGTGAATTCGGCCAGTGATTCTCAAACTTTTTCGGATCATTACCTACGTTTATTTCGCTACAATTTTATTAGCAACATTATCATGCTTACATTTAATTTCCCTTGGGGAACATTTCGTTTCCCTCTAAACGTGGTGATTTCGGACTGGACCAGTGACACCCAAACTTTTTGTAATTATCATTTCCTCGTACTTATTTATTATATCGATTTGCCGACAAAATCGTAGAGTTTATATCAAAGTTTCTTTGAAGATTTATAGTGACATAGATTGGTAGTGAATTCGGCCAGTGATTCTCAAACTTTTTCGGATCATTACCTACGTTTATTTCGCTACAATTTTATTAGCAACATTATCATGCTTACATTTAATGTCACTTAGGGAACATTTCGTTTCCCTCTAAACGTGGTGATTTCGGACTGGACCAGTGACACCCAAACTTTTTGTAATTATCATTTCCTCGTACTTATTTATTATATCGATTTGCCGACAAAATCGTAGAGTTTATATCAAAGTTTCTTTGAAGATTTATAGTGACATAGATTGGTAGTGAATTCAGCCAGTGATTCTCAAACTTTTTCGGATCATTACCTCCGTGCATTTCGCTGCAATTTTATTCGCAACATTATCACGCTTACATATAATTTTTCTACATTTCGATTCTCTGGAAGCGTAGTGATTTCGAACTGGACCAGTGCTACTCAAACTTTTTCCTCGTACTTATTCATTATATCGGCTAGGTTACGAAACCTTTGCGTTTACCCCTAAGTTTCTTTTAAGATTCGCAGCGATATAGATTGATTGGGGAATAGACCAGTGATTCTCAAACTGTTTCGGATCATCTCGCGCTTGTTTATTGGTGCAATCAGCGTTTTCTTTATAAAATCATCACGTGTTAATTTCATGTTCAGTTAAACTTGCCGATTTCGGACTTGGACGGTGTCTCTCAAAAGTTTTTGAATCGAATTTCATACGTATAGAAAACTGAGGAAAAGAAGGAAAAAGAACGGAACTTACTTTGTACATCAGCAGCATCGTAATCGACGTCGGACGTCGGTCCGTTTAAAGTAATACCGGAAGCGTTCGATTTCCGCCGCTTGCTTCTCTCCTCTTCCAGTTCCAATTTCAAATGACTAATTTGATCTTGAAGTTCGCCCTTCTCTTTCGCGAATCGGGCCAGCCGAACATCTATGACAGAAGCGAAGAAAAAATTGGAAGAATTTATAAAATACGGGAAAATATTGGGAATGGACTTACCTAAACTACCTTCACCAGCAGTATCTAACAATTGCGCGTTATCGGCGCTAACGAGAGCCTTTTTCGGCGTACCCAAACCGTTCACAGCCCCACCGTCCGACGTTTCGTCGCACAACGAATCATCCCCGACGATCACTAAACCTTTCTCCGCGATTAGCCTATCCCTCTCCTCCAATTCCGAGCGCGTCACAGCCAAATCTTCCTTCAACCTGTTCGACAGCCGTTTCAGCTGGTCGTGTTCCCTGCACTTGTCCCGATGCTCCCTCTTCAACTGCGAATGCTCCTCCTCCAATTCCTCTAACCTAAGGGAATCATCATCATCATCAATCACATCCATCAAACCGTCTTCATGAATTTTAAAATTTCTTTTTCTTTACCTATCCTTAAGTAGTTCCAACTGATATGTTTGCCCGGCCTTGTCGTTATCCAATTGGGCGTTGGCGACCATCGCCTTCCGGAACTTCTCCTCGACCTCTTTGAGTTCATGCTGCAAACGGAAATGTTTCAGTATTACGTTGGAGAGCATAACGTACCGTCGGCCGATGAGTTTCGACGTTTTGGAACCGTCCATTCCGACGCGAGAGCGGCGTGTGTGTGCGTGAGTATTTTGCTTGCGATTGTGTAAGCGATTACCCAGTTTAATTGGACAGAGTTCAAGTAATGAGCGCGAGTGCATTTTTATGAGGTTGCCCGGACCGTCGTAATAGGAGACGGAGGAAAACAACACCGTGCTTTAAAAATTTCGAGTTGGGAAAAATGATCGATTTTTCTAAACGAATAAAACAGTAGAACATCTACTTAATTTTCCAAGGAACGACCTAATATTGAGATTCGTTTGTCAGGCAACTCTCGCAGAAAGTTGTGCAATGACTGCACTGCAGGAATACATTGCATAGGCCAATGATTATTACCGAGGGAGTTGCGCTTTATTAATTTTTTACAGTTAGCAACCACCTCGTATTTCAGATTTTTAAACACTTTGTTTGAATAATCAAATTTTTCATTAGGAGGATTTCTATCGAAACAGATTGAACAGTGCTTTCCAAACATTTTCGAATCTTCCCTACATACTACGATTTACGTATTGTTTCCTTTTTTTTTTACAAACTGCTACGTTTATACCTAATTTTCTTGAAAAGATTTCAACCGAAACGATAGAAAATTGTAGGCCCCGTGCTTGCGTCAAAGGAGCTAGAGCTACTTAAAGCAGGGTGATTAACATCTTACGGCCAAGGTCAGTTCAAAACCGCACCTGCTGGAGGGCGCTTTTGTCACAGGCAATTTAAGTTGGGTTATGTTTATTATATTTGAATCACAGAATTTCGGGGTCTCTGAATACCAGTGCTTCTCAAACTTTTCGCATTAGCACCCCTTCCTCTTTTCTATGTACGGATTTTTCCACAAATGCTACGCCCATATCTAAGGTTCCTTCAAAACATTTTGACTAAGATGATCGTCTAATGAATCAGCGTTTCCCAAACCTTTTCTAATTGTTCCGCGTTATTTTATTAATTTACTTATTTTATTTCCAAAATCAAAGTGATTGTATTTTGAAAGAATTTCGATTTCAATTGAATTGGGTGATTTCATACTGAACCAGCGTTTCCAAAACTTTTTCGAATCATCCCTTTATTCTACGATTTACGTATTGATTCTTTTTTTGTAAACTGTTTCGTTTATACCTAATTTTCCTAAAAAGATTTCAATGAAAACGGTAGGAAATTGTAAGGTTCGGCGACCAGAAGAGAATTTTTAAATTAGTCCTGCGCTTCCCAATATTTCTTCTCAAATAACTAAACTTCCCATTTACTCATTTTTGGAACCATTTACACCGAAACCGTAGGCCTTAGGGACCCGAAAGCAACTTATTTTTAATCCTAAGATATTCATTTCGCACTGAGTACCAGTGCTTCTAAAACTTTTCGTATTACCACCCCTTTCTCTTTTCTATGCACGGATATTTTCCACAAACGCTACGCCTATATCTATTTTTCCTTCAAAACATTTTTACTAAGATGATTGTCGAATAAATCAGCGTTTCCAAAACTTTTTCGACTTGTTCCGTGTCGTTTTATTAATTTACTTATTTTATTTACAAAATCACCGTGATTATATTTTGAAAGAATTTCGATTTCAATCGAAAATTGGCGATTTCATCCTGAACCAGCGTTTCCAAAACTTTTTCGAATCACCCCTTCACTACGATTTACCTATTGAATCTTTTTTAAACCTGTTACGTTTATACCTAATTTTCCTTAAAATATCTCAACCGAAACGTATTTGATCAGGGGTTTCCAAACTTTTCTTCAGATACCATTCTCTCTTATTTCATATGTATTTTCAAAAACTTCTGCTTCGTTTATACCTAATTTTTCTAAAACGATTTCAACCGAAACTGCAGGAAATTGTAGGCCCCGGCGACCAGAAGAGAACTTTTTAAATTAGACCAGCGCTTCCCAATATTTTTGCTCGGGAATCTTTTAAGATTTTTCTTAATCGAGAGACACTTACCCGTACTTCCCTCAGGCTACCACCATCCTCCAAGGAATCTTCAGAACTCCGCCTGCTGGAAAGGTACCTCGAACCGGTGGCGCGGGTGGGCCTGGCCAAAGGTTCGGACAACATATCGAACTGTCTGTCGGCATTTTCTTCCTGTTCTTTTTGCTGTCGTTCCAATTCCTTCATGCGAATTTCCCTAGCTTCGGCGCGCGCTTGTCTCTTAGCTAGCATACGCGCCTCCGCCTGCAAATAAATGGAGACATTTTAATAGAAAAAATCGATATCAAAAGCTTCTTTTCATTCGTCGATCGAGAATTTTAAGAAACAAAACCGAAAGAGTTTCTGCTTTGCTTTGGAGCCTATCTTCGAGTTAAGGTTGGTATCACGGTATCACAGTTGGTTTCTTTGTTATTGTTGTTGGTGATCGAATCTTTTAAATAAGGATGTCGATCCTATGAGTCACTCGGCAAGTTTTGATCTATTATAAGCAGGTACACAGACGCAAAAATACGAATCTTCTGAATAAGGATGTCGGGCCTATCAGTTACTCGGCACTTTTAGATCTTTTATAGGGAAGGCTAGTTTTTGCATGTGTATTTCCTAAATAGCGTTAGCGCACAGAGAAGATGCCCACTTCGTTGCTGGCGAAACACCTGTCACCGGACTTCATTAAATAATCGTACGGTGAGGAGTTACCGATGTGATATAATCTCACTAACTACACTACAACCTTCGCAATCACTATCGACAAAATCTGAAGATGACACAACCTTAAAACTACGAAACACCTACTTTTTTATCGAACATCCACCTGAGCGTGTCGTCCAGTACGAGCGTCACTTGCACGCTGGACATCCTACTACTATCGTAACAGCAACACTTTGAGAGAGAAAAAAATAGAAGAAAAACAACACCACGACGCGACGCTTCCTTAACGGAAAAAAGCGTGCTTCTGCTTTTACTACCGAGAGGCATCCATCGAAATCTCACGGTTAACGGGAAATAGGATCGGGCGTAAATAAAAATACCCCAACGAAAATATGTCTTCTATTTATATTGGAACTCCTCTAACTCTCTAATCCTTTGCCGTGTGCCATTCCTACGGCGATTACTGGTTAGTTAACGTCGGTCGTGCGACACGAATCCGTGTCGTAGATAAAAACAAGCGTGGGCGGCGAAATTAGTCGAAAATTTTTAGGAAATGTTTTGGAGGAGTTCGTGTTGGTTTTAACATAAAAAGAAACACAACAAGAAAAACGATACATAAAGAAAACAAAAAAACTGTTCAACCTCGTTTGTTCTCAGATCGCGTTTGAAATCTCGTGAATTCCAAATTTTCAAACCGCAAGCTCGCCTAATCACGTTAAAACATGTACCGATCGATGTATCTTCAATTGCCGATTCCAACGGTGTGAGATTTTTAAGATTACCTCGATTGTTTTCGAGAAAATTGCAAACGAAAAGGGAAATTCGAGCTGAGTTAGAAATCAATATAACTCGACTCCCACGAAACTTATAAGATTAAATCTTGGACCAATCGAAAGAGCTCGCTCTTCTGATTCGGACCGAATCAAAGGACAATCCCCTATCTATAGTAGTTTAGGTATTATGAACGTTTAAAGTTAGTTTTTCGTATTTTCCAAGCTCGTTTCAACGAAAAATGGGCGTATTTCGTATGAGTAAATGAACTCTGCGTGATTTAACTGGACCACTAGAAATAGCTCGTATTTCATTTTAAAACGCTGATTTCCTCCACTAGTTTTCGAGAAAATTGCAAACGAAAAAGGAATTTTGAGCCGAATCAGATACCTATATCTCTCGGTTCCCACGAAACTTAGAAGATTAAATCTTGAACCAGTCGAAAGACCTCGTTTTTCTGATTCGGTACCGATCGTAGAAAAATCCCCTATCTACAGTAGTTTAGGCATTATGAACGTTTAAAGTTAGTTTTTTCTAAATTTTCAAGCGCGTTTATCCGAAAAATGCGCGTTTCTCGTAGGAATAAATGAAAGTTACGTGATTTACTTAGAAGCAAAGTTTCCACGACGTGAGCGAAATTCTAAAATTGCGATTTTCATCATTTTCCAAATTTCAAATCGCTCGCGTGAATTCATATATGGCTCGATCGCGATCGAGTTGACCTTATTTGAAGCAAATTTCAGTTGGGATTCGAACGAAATAAGAATGAAAACGTTCTGTGTGATAGTTTACCCGCTAGAGTCAGAAAACCATTTTTAAAACATTACTCTGGAGCCTATCGCGGCTCCGATAGGACCTACAGAATTAAATCGAACCAATCGAAACAACTGTTTTTATGATTCGGAATCACCACAAATCGACTTTTTATCCTTAACAGTTTAGCCATTACGAACGTTTAAAGTTTGTCTCTTTCGAAATTTTCAGGAGCGTTTTGTCGAAAACAAGGCGTTTCTGGTACGGGAAAATGAACGTTGCGCCCATCTCAAGTCGCCAGGAACAAACTTTTCATCATCAATAAGCCTCAGTTTGAAATCGCGATTTTCGCCTTTTTGAAATTTTAAATTTCACTCCCACGAGTTTGTTTGTGCCTAGATCGCGATCGAGTAGAGATTTTCGGATGCAAATTGTTGTTGGAAATCGAATGGAATGAGAACGAAAATGTTACCTGCGATAGTTTTCGTGTTAGAGTCAAAAAATGGTTGTTATTCCCATTTTTCCCCAAACTTTAAAGCGCCTTATCTCCGGAATTGGAAGTCGTAGAAGGCTGCGGTTTTTCGTTCGAATCAGCTCGCCGAGTACTTTAACTCCTACTAGGCCTTGAACCTGTCACGACTGTTTAAAGAATACGATTTCGAAAAACAGAATTAAATCCTGGATCAATCGAAACCTATCACGACTATTGAATGCATTTTGAAAACCCGTAATTTTTCTTGTAGTAAAGAGTCGAATTGTCTAAAATTGCTTTCGAAATAAGCTTCTTCGATGGATTTTGACGTGTAGTTTCCAAATGTTAAAACCATTGTCCGCCATCTCTTACCGTTCTCGAAATATCTGCGTTTATTTTTTCTTTTATTGCTAAATGGTGCTATCCAACGGTGTGAAATGGATCTTTCAAGATTACTCGAATGGTTGCCGAAAGAACCACAAAAAATAAAGAAGCGACATTTTGACTTTTAAGGGAGAAATTGACCTTGTTGTAAAGACACTTACGCTTTTGGCAACTTGGATAACGAGTTTATAATGATCAAAAAGTGGAAGGATGCTATCAGGATTTCCAAGGTGTAAGGGAGATTGGGAAAAGCCAACAATTTCGTGTCAAAGCAGCCATCATTCAACTTCGCCATATCTTTTTTCAAAAATTCCGCGAAACGGCAAGTTAGAGACGTATCAGCTTACGCTTCTGGCGTCTTGGACATCAAGTGTATGATGACCAAAAAGTCGGTTCGAAAGATGGGCAGAGACCATTCAGCATACATAGTGACCATTTCCTTTTCCGAAAGTTCTGAAAAAAGGTTGTAAAGGCGCTTGCGCTTTTGTCAAGTTGAATTTATGATGTCCAAGAAGTAGAGGGATGTTGTAACGATTTTGGTTCAAAATCCAAGAATTTAGGCGAAAGATGGATAAAAACCATTGAAGTCCTACCAGCATTTTTGGGAAAAAATGGGGAAAAAGCATCAATTTGAATATCGTTGGTAAAAAAGAACATTTTTCGTATTATCAGTGCTCATATCTCTCCGGCAAATCCCAGCTAATACCGCGAAAATAGCTTGGCAATGCATCACGCGTTATTAATATACGCTTTATAACGACTTAATCTGGGCTAAACTTTATCGTTGAACACACACGCGATAAGATATCGCCAATCGACATCGTATCAACGTAAACTCGGAGAAAATATCACAAACGAAAGCAAGCCGAGAATAAATTTTCGACCAATACTACCTACATTCTCGGTGGTTTTATCCAAAAATTGATTGATGACGTCCTCCTCGAGATGGGAGCAGATACTATGGCTCCTGCTGCTTTTGTGATCTTTAACTTGGAGGTAATCACTGGATTCGGTTTCGGTCACACCTTGCAGTATTAATTTGGTATTACTAGGGGTGACGTTGACATTATCACAGTTCAGGTTAGGGTTGATGCATTCGGCCGGATGCGCCGAATTCGGCGTCGTTTCCTCAAAGTCATCGTTTATCGCGATTTTGTCTTCGCCTTGACTTCCTACATTTTCGATCACTTTCGTATCTTCAACCACCACCTTAATAATTTTCGAATCGTCATCGTCGAGTTTCTTTCGATTATCGCTGATCACTTTGGCGTTGAAACTTTCATCGCTATCGTCGTTTAAATTGTTCAAGAGATCCTCTAAAGAGTCCACACTATCACTACGTTCCATCGTGTTTATGGCGAATTCCGCACGACGGCGTCACATCATCTACTAACTAAATGACTGCGCCGGTTTAGGTCTTTCATATCGTGCACTCCCAAGATTTTTTCAAATACGTTTTATCTAAAGTACTGGGCTTATTATTTGTTCGTTATCGTTGATTTTGTTACTGCGATATTGATAGTATCGATAGTAAATGGTGAAACAAAGTAACAAAAGAGGAGGATTTTCGACGTTATGAGGTGTGAAAAGCAGTGATGTGAGTCCGTAAATTACCAAATTAATTACCGTAAATTACGCAATGAAGTTTCCATAAATTACCGGCTGGCTAATACACTCTAATATATATACAGGGGAAAAAATTAAATGATGACTTTAATTTTAGGGGGTTATTGCTTGTCATATTTTATGAGAAAAAGTTAATATAAATATGTGTCCTAATTTGCTCCGTTTATTGCAACGTGCAAACTCTATCATATCCTGTGAAATAAATATGAACAGCGTCAAATTAGCTCAAATGCATTTCATCTATGGATTTCCAGATGAAAATGTTGCAGAAGCCCATTGATACCTTAACAGACAGATTCCATCAGGAAACACATTCATAAGATTACATGCTAGACTGTGCGAAAGTGGATCTCCTAACTAAACACGCTGAAAACTAAGTGAGATACGAAAAAAATCGAGAGACAAAACAGTTGTATTTTTAGTATTTAATCTGCTAAAACTTAACCAGAAAACAGTGACGTATAATGATTTTTACAATAAAAATCAATCAGATAACCTTCTGCGACGCCACTGGAATTATTATTTTAAATCTAATTACATCAAAAGAAGCCTCTTGTTATTGATGACAAACACACCAAGTTTCATCGAAATCGTCGTAAAAACTTTTGAATAATTAAGTAAACAAACCGAATTTTTCTTATAACTTTGACACCCTGTTTCTCGAAAACGAAGCAAGTTAGGGCGCACGTTTATAGGAACTTTTGCTCATAAAACATGACAGGGAATCACCCCTGAAATTAGACTCATCACTTGATTTACACCTTGTATATACAGTGTGTCCCACGATTGACTACACTATAGATATAATTGATCAAAAAATTTGTAATCTCGTTTTAATATTTTAAGATGCCCCTTGAAAGGAATTTCAAGCATATTTTTACTTAAAATCAGGGCCGTCATGACAATTGAGAGAGAAAAAAAGTTTTCTGTTCAAGTAAAGTACCATTTCGGTCAATAACACAAGCAAAATATTATTAAGAAAAGTTATTCAGAATATCAAGTTATGATTCAATGCAAAATTTCATAAATATCGGATTACTTCGACTAAATCAGGATTTTTCTGTATTCTTACTACATAAAAGCCAAATATTCTGTATAGATTGTTAAAAAAGTAATAATGTAGGTTTCTAATAACGTACTTTATTAAAAAAAAAAGAGAAAAATAATTATCAATTACTCAAACTGAATTTCTCCACGATCGATTTCTAACAATTTTTTTAAGATTTGATTTTAATCTTAAAATTAGATAATGACAATTGTATTTACGTATGTCTAATTTTATTGATTTTTCAATTATTACTCAGCTGTTACGTACCACACGAGTTTTCGATAATTAAATTAAAAAATTCGAAATGACCCGATCGTGGCGGAATTCAAATTGAATACTTGTTGTGTATTTTCTCTTATTTTGAATAAAATACTTTATTAGAAACTTACGTATTTTTTGACAGATTATACAGAATACTAGTTTTTTTTTTGTGGTTATAATGCAAGAATTCAAAACAAATAGTGATTTTGTAAGACGATTTTGATAGAAAGAAATTCCCCAATGTTAAATAATACATATATAAAATTTAAAAAAATCGTACATACAGTATCTGGTAATAGAATTAGCGTCAATAAGTATTTTATGAAAACATATCCAGAAAAATGGTTTGTTCAAAAGCGAGCATCTTTTCGGTACTCCCTTCGTCCAGAACTTCCTCGATCTTAACTCAATAGAAAATGTGCGGAGAAGCGTACAAAAACATATTTATTTATTGGCAATGCCTACCAAAGAGAGACTTAAAAGGAAATATGCCAAAAGTGAAACTCCAGGAGGTCGTCAAATCGTCTATTGACAGCATTGCTAATAGAATTAAAGCGCTATCATTAAGAACAATGAAGGAATAACAAAATATTGAACACAATATAAGGTGAATCCGACAAATTTATAATTCTTAACAATTTTATTTTGTAAAATAAACAAAACTACAAATTACGAGAAGGCGCTAATTCGATTACCAGGTGCTGTAAGTCCGGAGACCACGCATCTTGGGACTGGTTATTCGTGAATCAGACAGTTTCATGATACATCAAACGTTATTCTTTTCTTTTAAAAATGACGTAATCGTTTCGTTTTAAGCACAATTATGTAGTCTAATGACGCCATCATAAAATAAAGAATATGGAATATTTGAAGAAGTTATCGCTTTTTTTATCTGTGCTGTTTTCTTTGACGAATTCCTTTAAATTGTAAAATTCGAGACTGAACAGGCAACGGTACGAAGGTGAAACTAGTTTCTAAATATTTAAATGGTAGATTTCGGTAATCTAATCGTGTACGTTTGTTTTCCACTTTAACATATTTTAAAAGCAAGATTGGTCCTTACAATCGTTGTCATAGTGTTTTCATTGTGCATAAACCGTTTGTTAAATGTCCGAATATTTTCGGCAACGCTGACTGCTATTGACTTCAGGAGGATGGTGCTACAGCCCCTACAGCAAGGGTTAAGATCGCGTTTTTTTTTGGTGGCACATTTCCAGGATCAATTTGCAAAAATGGTGATTTGCGGTAACCTCCTATATCTATAGATCTCACCTTCCCAGACTTCTTTCTTTGGCGTTAGCTTAGAGAGAGAGAGAGAGTCTACATTAACAAGTCTCAAACACTTGACCACTTCAGAATCAATATTCGGCGAGAAATAGAAGGACTATAAATTAGATTACCGAATAAAGTTAATTCGTGCCGTGAAGAAAGTGTCTATTATTTTCTTTAAAAATTTGACAATTACTTCATTGCCAAACTGATAGCGACAACCAGCACCAAAAACTAAATGAAAGCAAAAATGCAAGATTATTGTGGAAAACACATGGTGGTATCACTGCTCAACAAATATATATATATATATATATATATATATATATATACAGGATGGGACGCTGTCAATGCCCTAATTTTGAGGCAGCGTACAATCACGCAGCCAGGATGGCAATACACCTTCTGAAAGACTTCCGGAACCACCTCGCTAGTAAAAATGGTGATGTTCAGCAACCTCCACGTTGGCGATCGTGGATCCAACCCCTTGTGATTTCTTTTTATGAGGATACCCAAAGTCGAAAGTTTTGGGACCCTCTCGCCAATACAGGCCTTAAAAGCGCGGATTAGAGAAGAAGTTCGTGCAATAACATCGACGTGTCCGTATGAAAGTCAGACAATTTGTACAAAACGATGATTGCCATCTTCCTGGTGTGTTATTCACAAAGTGAAACTTATTTCTGCTGGTATATAAGTTTCTATTTGTTGCAATAAATGCAAAAATAAATGATTTCGTAAGTTTCTTTTAGTAATTTATAAAAACTGGGGTTTTACTGCCCCACCCTGTATAGGGCGTATCCCCGGATGGACCATAGGGCGGTATAATCGATTGATTGAAAATGTTTTTAATCTCGTTTTAATGTTTTGGGATGCCACCCTGCTTGGTCTAAGAAAAATGTCAAGTACATTTTTACTTTGTAGAAATCAAGGCCGTCATGACAATTGAGAAAAAATATTTTCGGTTGAAGTGAAGTGCCATTTCGGTGAATAGTACGGCAAAATATTATTGAGAAAAGTTGTTTAGAATATGAAATTGTGACTATGCAAAATTTCACAAATATCGGACCACTTGAGTAATTCAGCATTTGTTTTGTATTAATGTATTCCAACTAAGGAGTAGTCTGTATAAGTTGTGAACAAAAAGAAATGGAGTTCAGTTGCTAATACTTTTCTTAACAATTTATACAGAATACTTGTTTTTATAAATAAAGAAATTCTTGATCAATTATATCTACAGTCAAGTCACAATGTGTATATATATATATATATATAATATATATATTTTTTGACCAATAGGAAAATGTTATTAATTTAATAAATAATTTTTCTTTAAATTTCATTATATTTTCTATTTTTTTAAAGCTCGTTTGGTAATTTATCCAACATTCTAGTGCGGGAATAAATTGGTGCTTTTTCATGCAAACCTCTATTATGTTTGGAAAAATATAGTAAATTTGTATGTCAAATGTAATACTCATGTGACGGTATTTCGATATACTTAAAACTTGTTTAGAAATGAAAATGTGCTCCTTTCCCAAAAGAATGCGATCTTGTCCCAAATTTTGAAATTTTAATTGGTTCGTATAAAATACTTGGTCGCCAGTTTATATAAGGTGCGTCCCAAAAGTCAAGAGATACATTTTCTTGCCGCGCCCCTACTAGTTAGTCCGCTCAGAGACCACGTCACGTCACGTGATGACGGATACTTCCGAACAAAGTTGGGCGTTCCAAATTCTGCACAAAACTGGACAAAAAATCTGCCGAAACACACGAATTACTTAAGCAAACCTACGGGTAGTCTGCTCGTATCGTATGTGCAAGTTACAAGACGGGTGAAAGACGGGTTTAAAGAGGGACAGGAAGGGATGGACGGTGACCATCAACAAACCAAACGTTTTTGTTCCCAAGAGTCAAGATTATACTCAAAGGATGCCATTTTGACAGCATTCCAAGTGTCCGTGCCAACAGCTTTAAAGAAACGCACGAATTACTTAAGCAAACCTACGGGTAGTCTGCTCGTATCGTATGTGCAAGTTACAAGACGGGTGAAAGACGGGTTTAAAGAGGGACAGGAAGGGATGGACGGTGACCATCAACAAACCAAACGTTTTTGTTCCCAAGAGTCAAGATTACACTCAAAGGATGCCATTTTGACAGCATTCCAAGTGTCCGTGCCAACAGCTTTAAAGAAGGTTCCGGTTCTAGACTTTCGAAGGGAGAGGCGGCGGAAAAAATGTGTAGATGCTCATGACGAGTAGTTGGAAAATTATTAACACTTCGTACCGATATTGTTAATAAATCTTTTAAAAAAATATAGATATCATGACTTTTGGGACGCACCCGGTACGTGATAAACAAAGAAAACGAGTTTCCTCGCAAATTTCTGATTGTGTTAGATCGTAATAATCGAAAGTATATTTTCAATTTTCAATTTCTCCAACAATCGAAATTTTGAAAATTGATTGCGAACTGATCCGTTTGGTTCCTTTTATCTTTTATGGAGACAGAAGAAGAATCAAACCGGTAAACGGACAGGTCAAGCTCACAAATAAAACCTGACGTAACTTTTTAACGCCCACCGCGAAGAATATTTAAACTATTCGTCCGTTTTATGCCCGTATTACACGTATCAACTTGCACGTTAGGATATCGCGCTACGAACTGTGTAATAGGTTCCTAAACTTCTAATCAAGTAATCAATCTTATCCACGTCTCCTAGTTGACGTGGTCCTCCTGACCAGACGTATTTTTCCCCCTCTAATAATAAATATCGATAATCAAAAATCCGGACAAGCCTTATAGACTGTTTTTACTGTTTTTGAGTAGTATAAACCCGTCGTTTGTTATGTTAATGTCGATTTTGATGTAGCCATTTATTTTTAATGTCGTGAATAGTGCTTTTGGACACTTCATAACTAATACCTAATATTCTTATGGACTATCCTTCACCGAGTAATGTAATATCTGGGGATTTTTGTGTTCATACGTTTATGACATTTGCATATCACTAGGATCATACTAGCATTTGACATAGGCGTACTTACTCTTAATGTAACAACAGCTGTTAGACTAAGTGAATAAATAAATTGTCACAATTACTAAACGTAAATCTATCTCAATTTGAGAGGCATAGAATAGAAACCTACGATCTAACAAAACGATAAAGTCAAAAGTAAATAAAAGAAAAAGTGAAAACAATTTCTTTTTATTTTAAAAATGCGCACCCTAATTAAAACTTTATGATACGCCACTTCCTGCAATGTTTTACATAAAGCAATAGTGTACTACCAACTGCTGTTATTTGAGTTGCCTAATTTGGTAGTCGCGTGGTGGACAGGAATTCTTGATATCTCTGTATAATTATAATTGTTTTCTTTTAATAATAAATAATAATAATTAAATAACATTGGACAAGGCAAAAGCCAGATTTAAACTAAATGATCTGAAGGGTCCGATTTTTTGTTGCCGTTAAAGTACGAGGCGACGTCGAAAAAACAAGGGCTGCAAGCCGATGCGTGTAATACGGGCTTTATATTTCAAATTTTCGGTACAAGAAAGGGGAATTAAACGTTCGCGTCGGAAATATCTTCGAAGTTAATTTTTACTTATTGTTAGTTTATCGTTTCGTAAACACCTTTAAAATTTTAAGGGAACAATTGACACTTATTTCTCCTCGATTAAAGCGATATAAAATGATTTTATTCGTCATTAATTCACTACTACTTCAAACGAAACACTCGTCAGTCACTAAAACCACCTGAGAAGAATATCACGCCAAAAATGCACACACTTTACATCCAGCGTTTCGCACAACCTCGACCTTCCTTCCCAACTGAATTCCGAATTATCTCCTCCGCGATCTCGCCCAGGTAAATGCGTAGATGTAACTCTCCGAAATGCGCACGTACATAGTACGTACTTACTTCTTCGTCTGAACCCACGAACCGTCAAACGCGCCAAACGAAACTCAACTAAAACACCGAACGACGGACGGTTAAGGTTTCGTCGTTTCTTATCATCGCAGCGCACAACAAACAGTAACGGCTTCGCACACAATAAACGACACTGGCGTTGAAAAAAAAACACCTACTGTGCGCACCGATAATCTTGTCGAAAACGAACGACTACTAACAAGGAAGCCAGTAACAACTACCTAACCAAGAGCTCTTCGCGAACCCCGGAAACGTATGGGGGAGGGGAACTCGGGACGATATTCGATATAATATCCCTTTCCTTTTAATTACATAGTTAGGATCGATTTCTTCGCTTACGTAAATCGTTTTTATCGTCGGTAATTCGAGATGCGTTCGCGGAGGGAACGACGAAACGTATCGTTTTAAACGCGGCGAGGATTTTGTTGTTTGTTCTCTCTTGTAGATCAGGTGTTCGGATTTAACGTGCTCGCGATGGGGAACGAGCGCGGAAACGCTCGTAGAAAGCTAGAGCATCGCGCGGCGTGCCGTTAATATGTAAAAAAGGCTGTCGCGTGGAATTCGCCGTGTGCCCCAATTATGTGAGGTTGTGTGTTAAATGAATTTTTAAACTCGTGTGGAATGCGGAGGAATCTAGTTCTTTAAAGTAACAGTGTCTTTCTACGTTAAATCAAAAAAAATGTCAAAAACATTCCCCAGATAAAAAGGTAGGCGAATGTGGTTTAGAACTGAAATAAATTAGTATTTAGGGCTCAAACGCACTGACGATTTTTTAACCGGTCGGTCCCTTTGATGAACAACCGCATCAAACGGACCGCACGGTTAAAAACCGTCAGTGTGTTTGAGGCGCATCGATTTTGGTAGGGCGTTCACGAGCTGAACAACAAAGACAAAATTAGTTGAGGGTAGCGTTGTAAGTCGACTCATGAACCGAGCACCGTTCTTATCTTTGTCATTTAATGACAGGTAAACTGCAGATCATCCATGATTTGAAACTACCCTTGCAAGAGGATTACAAACCAATTCTCATAACAGGTGCTCTATGCCCCACCTCCAACGAAAAAAATTCCTTCCTTGTCCGTGTACACCAGTGTTTCTCAAATAACTAATTTTTATTTTATTTTTATTACGGACCAAATGTAGTACTCAACAAAAAAAAAGGAGAAGTGTCGTGGGACACCCAACAAGAGCGAAGCTCTTTATGCATTTGATCCTTATTGGAATAAAAAGTAAAATTCTATAATTCAAGAAACAATGTATAAAGAAAAAATATTTCATTTCGAAACCGATGGTAAATAAATTGAAGTTGAATTTGAAGTAATTTCGAGTCCGAATAATAAGAGCGCCAACTGATGACGAGGAGACGCAAACGTAGGTGTGTGTGCGAGCGAGAAAGGATTAATGAAAGAAGAAAGATAGAAGAAAAGCGTCTATCTGACGATTTCAAGCGTCCCGCCTTTTCCCAGTTAACTCTCGCCGCAGAACCTCACTAAAAGAGCTTCGCTCTAAAAATTCAGAAAACAGGGAGAAATTTATAAGCGTTTCGTGGACGATCAACCACCGGTTGGGAAACCCTGGTGTACGCCAACACAGCACATAATTAACATACGAGGTCCTGCCCAAAAGTTCCCCGACTGAGAAGATACCGACGCGCGCCGAGAGGTGGCGATAGCTACATGCCTAATAAAAAAGTTAACAAGTTTCAACTCGCACGGTGTTGTTATATACGTCTTTGTGTGAGGTGATATTTATTTCGTGTTTGCGCATTTTAAAGACGGATGAGAAAAGAACGCGCTTGTATTAAATTTTGGGTTAAGCTAAGAAAAAACTGCGAGTGAAACGTATGCTATGATTCAGAAAGTGTTTGGGAAACGTACACTAAGTCGTATGGCAGGTCTAAAGCCGGCAAAAACGGAGCTTGGGGATGAAGAACAAACGGAAAGACCGTCGACATCAACCATACCCGCAAACATCGCACAAATTCGGCTATATAATCGTAAAGATCGTCGCTAGACAATTCAAGACATTGCTGCCAAATTTGAGATCGTCAAAGGCGCTTTGCATCATGAACATCGATTACGTTTTATCGTTTACCGTACGAGTTTTATTCATTATTAATATGCATCTTCACCAAGTGAAAGCCAGATCTATTCAACCTTAGTGTTAACTTTGAAATAATAATAATAATAATAATATATTTGGTGTTCCGCATAGTAATGTACTTACACAAGTCAATACATATGTACAGATTTCTCAGAAGAAAAATGTAGCAAAATTGTTGCATATATATGACATTACGAGAGTGACCGAAACAACAGCCACACTCTCAGAACGTTCACAAACGCTTTCGAAACACCCTAATCAGTGAAAAGACAACTAGACAAATGGACAAACAAACATTTGCTTTCTTTTCCATTCAACAGTATGGGAAAGCGCAAAGATATTTCAAATGATGAAGTTAGGATAGAAACATTATTACAAATTGATATTCTCAACGAGTTATTGCTAAAAGGTCAAAATATCTCGCACCAAATCGTTCAGCGTAGCCAATTTAATCGATGAAAACTTACCCTTAACATTAAGCGATAAAGCTCATTGTCACGGAGCGCGCAATATCACAATGAGGGAGGATAGGAAAATAGGGTATACGCAAGCTTTAGGTTTACACCGAAATATATTTTTAATGAAACAATTTCTTATGTAATAACATTTATTTAGACATTTTCTTCTTCTTCGGTTCCCCTTTTGCCCTGCCAGGGCATCGGAGATAAATCTTAATTAAAACTAAAATTATCCGAATGTCTCCGACCAATACCCGAGTCCTTATGAGTGTGCCCGGCGAATTGAGTGACATCACTAGATTTATTTGCAAGCGTTAGTTCATTACAGGCATTTATTGATTCTCTAAATGAAGAGGGTACGGTTCATACATCTTTACGACAAGATAATGCACCTTGCTGTACTGCGAAATCGATGAAGCGTGAGCTTCAGGGAACGCTATTTGTCACAGTACTCCCTTCGTTCGGGAACTTCCCGGATCTTAATTCAATAGAAAATGTGCGGGGAAGCCTACAAAAGCACAATTGTTTATTGGCGAAGCCCACCACAGAGTACTTAAGAGGAAATATAAACGTTGGAAGAAAATGTGAAACTGCAGGATATAGCTAAATATCGAATTGATAGCATTCCTTTTGTCCATTGTTCTATCCTCATCGTTATTATCATTTGTACCAACATTAATATTGTTTTCATCAAATATTATTACAAGTGCTTAACCTGGTCAACTCTTTCCCTTGTAACGATTTATCTGGCTATACACTCTACGAAATTATGGAGTACACCAGAGATTCCCAACCGGTGGTGCACGAGGAAAATACTGTAATAGCAAAAGTTCAAACCTTAAACGTAAACAATATAAAAATAGTGAATAGTGAATGTAATAGATAAATATATTTATAGCACTATTAATAATATAATCAAAACAAAAAGAGGGGCAACCAATCGATTAAATGCCAAATTCATGAATGTTGCCTCAGTTACTTACGTGTTGCCACAGAAAACTCCGGAAAATTGTCAAATCGCAATAGGCAACGAGCTGTAACGCGATGAGACGCTGTGCCCCTGGCGATTGCCAGTACAATCTTGTACGACAAGGGAAACGTTCAATTCGGCGCTGGAAAGCACGACAATAACGTCTGTCCGTATAAAAGCGCCGCGATCGCACAAGGGAGGGTATATTCGAGTTAAAAGCAGTTGATAGTCATCGCCATTAACGACAATTCCGTGATATTTTCAATGTTTTAAGGATTAACGTAATTTTTTATTGTATTAAATTTTTTTTGTAATTATCGCTTTGGCTTTATTAACGTTTATCCATAAATGTTTCATGATTACGTTTAAGTTTTTCGTTATGAACTATTATTCAACCTGGAAAATAAATAATAACTCAAATTTTACTGTATTTCGTAATAATTACAGAGGGGTCTCGTTAATTTATTTCGATTTTGCAAGGAGAGAAAGGTTGGGAATGGCTGGAGTACACGATCCCCGATACTTATGCGGCATCCTACTTACAAACGGAAAATCTAAATATATTAAAAAAAACTACAGCCGGTTTTACATTATCATATTAAATTGTACCAAACAATTGAATACTATTTTATAGTACAATGTAAAACGCTTTACCAGTCTTTAGTACAAGATTATTGTATGAATTTAGACTCCATCATTCGTGAGGGCTGTTAGATATGTATTATGAACTTGTACAAAAATTCTGTTTATGATTCTGTGTCATGCTACATCCTGGTTTCAAATTCTACACCGGTATCACACAGTATCGACAAATATTTCTCATAACCTCCAAAAAGATTAATTTTATGCTTAGCTAATAACACTAATACTTTTAGTAAAACGCTCAATAAAAACATTTGCTGACACGATCACAGTATAATGTATAAACCCACGTTTATTTTATACTGTAACATGACTGGAGAAGACGTAAACATAAGAAAATGAGGTTAGATTGGAATACTTGCAATGCAGACTAGTGAGCAGGCCCAAGTCAAAATATTTAGTATGAAAATAGGACAAGTTCTAATTTCATACAATGATTTTGCACAGAAAAATAGTACAGTGTTTTATATTGTACTATAAAATACTATCCAATTTTTACGTACAATTTAATATGATAATGTAAAACGGGCTTAAAAAATGAAAAGCTAGTAAAAGAAACTACTTCGATAGTCACAGACTACTGATTTTATTTCAGAATGATTACTTCCTCACTTCATCGTCTACAAATTGCAAGAAAAAGAGACATACATCCCAATTAATTTTCCAATCTAATTCTCCTTCCTGGTGTTGACATTTGATAAATTCTTAATAAACATTCGATCCGAGGCTCGATTTCCTGCCAAGCTTTCCGAGTATTTCGCATATTTATCCAGTTTCTTCATCTTTCTAAACACGTAATTCCTCGTTACGAAATAACAGGAAGTAGCCGTAGACGCTCGACAAACAATAATTTAGAAACGAACGCTCCAATTACGCCGAGCAAAATATGAAATTAACGAAATAACAGTTTCCTTACACGCAACGATTTTTTCTTTTAATTAACGAGCGACATTACTCAAGAAACGGTTGGGTCGGATTGTGGAACGCGTTACGCTTTGGGAACCCATTGATAATAACGATCGAGAGAGTCGAGAGTTATTGTTGTGTAATTGGTGAGGACGAAGGAAAAGTATCGTGAAAAATATATGCACCCGGATACAATGCGGATTAAATAATCAAAGAAGCTGGCGTTAACTACTTACGTTGTAAATAATTCGATTTCATCAGGATTTTCCCGCAAAACGAGATGATGATGACATCATATTAGCATGTCGGATGACGTCATGATATTGACATATGTAGTTCCTCTTTATATTCCGCAGATGTTCCTCTGACGAGGAATTGACCGGAATGAAATAATCACGTCAAGCGGCGTATGTGGGCTTTCGTTCCAAAAAATTGACAAGTGGCAAAAAATATTTAATCAATTCGAGTGTCTGCTTCCTCTGTATCTCGTATCGCCTTGCTATCGTTAAGTGTTGAGGACTTGATGGTTTTAAAGGCCGATGGCCACGTACAAGAAAAATTTTCAAAGATGTGTCTCGCTTCGTTATCCTACGTGCATTAGACAAAGTTAGTTGCAATGTTAAGTTGCAACTATTGTTTGTGTCAATCGGCCTTAATAATCTAAATATGTGTCTCACTTCCTCATTTTTCGTGCATTAGACAAAGATAGTTGGAACTTACACATCGTAACTAACTTTTTCTAATTAGACAAAGATAGTTGCAAATTAACATATCCCAACTAACTTTGTCTAATCCACGTCAGATAACGAAGAGAGACGCAACTTTGAAGAGTCTAACTAGAGCAACGGTCTTAAACAAAGCCAGTTACAACTGACTTTGTCTAATGCACATAGGATGACGAAGACAGGCACAACTTTTAAAGTGTTCCTTGCTTATGTCAATCAGCCTCAAACGTCTAAATGTTGTATCTTTCTTCGTCATTTTGCCTGCATTAGACAAAGACAGTTGCAACTGATACATTGCAACTAACTTTGTCTAATACACGTAGGATGACGAAGCGAGACACAACTTTAAAAGTGTTCTTTGCTTGGGTCAATCAGCCTTAAGAGTCTAAACGTATGTCTCTCTTCGTCATTTTGCATGCATTAGACAAAGACAGTTGCAACTTACACATTACAACTAACTTTGTCTAATATACGTAGGATGACGAAGACAGGCACAACTTTTAAATTGTTCCTTGCTTATGTCGATCAGCCTTAAGAGTCTAAATGCTGTATCCTTCTTCGTCATTTTGCGTGCATTAGACGAAGATAGTTGCAATTTACATATCGCAACTAACTTTGTTTAATGGACGTAGGATGACGGAGAGAGACACAATTTCGAAGAGTCTAAATGCAGGAGCGACCTTAGAAATTTTCCCGCCCCGTGCAATAACTAATTTTACCACCTCATCTCATGCCTCTAAAAATGCAGAACTGTTTTCTCTTCCCTTCCTGCTTCGCTGGACCCCAACTTGCGCTTGAAAAACCGCTAAAGAGAATGAGGTTTCAGTTCAAGCAAAAATCCATCGCTGTATTTCCAACTTCTCTCAAATTCAACGATACTTTTGCCGCCCCCAAAAACTTTCCACCCCGTACAATTGTACGGTTGACAGAACGAATAGAGTAGGCCCAGCCTAAATAAAATCGGATTCGTCAATAACAACTCCTTATGTTTCTTTTGTTTTTCGCTTTGAAATAGGAAAATGAATAGTTTTGAATTAGACCCTGTACGTAGTTGTGACGAATTTCTGCTTATGACAAAAGATGGAAAGGCAGATAGCAAAACAAGAGAAAATGCGATACAGGGCTGTCTATTTTCCTTCCTGCTTCGTCGACAGTAAAAAGAATGACATTTCAGTTCAACCAAAATCCCACCCCTGCATTTGCAAATTATCTTAAAATCACCCTTCCCCCTCTCCTACACTTTCCGCCATGTGGTACTGTGCACTTGTGGTACAGGGAGTAAACCCGCCCTTATCTAAATGTATCATCTCCGTTAATAGCAATTCCTTGCGTTTCTTTCCTGTTTCGCTTTGAAATAAGAAAAAAGGAATAAAAAGTTTTGAACCAAACCCTGTACGTAGTCCAAACGAATTTCTACTCACATACATATAACAAAAGTAAGAACCAGAGGTCGCAAAAAAAACAAGAGAGAAACGCGCGGCGGTTTCCTGTTCGAGATAAAGCACTTCCTTTGTTGAAGACAAAGATATACGTACATGTTTCCTATTAGAATTTAAGAAATGTCTTGGTATCAAGAAAACGTAAACAAAACAGATTCCGTTAAAAATTACTGTTGTTTTTAATCAGGAATGAAAAAGTCTGTTTCATGGTGCAAAAATTTCTAACAAAAAAATTATTTATTGAAGATGAAAATTTGATAGCTGAAATATGTCTAATTTTAAACGGTTAGTCCCCTTGAAACTAGTACGAAAGGCTGAAGAAGAGAAACGTAGAAATACAGCTTAAATTCTAAAATTCAAACTTATCTGTAGTAACTTTCGAACAAATGATATGTCCTTGAAAAGTAGAGAGAAGAGTATGCAAGACATGGTTAATGATCCAGAGAAATGAACGAACTAGGAATTCCTAAGAAACGTCCAAATCAACTTAGAATCCAAAAAAAGGACAGAGGATCTCTCGATCGGAGAATCTTAGATCTTTTTCGTGTTATAGTACCCACAAAGTTGTCTGGGCAAATCTATTTGCGAACGCATAAACACTGAATGACTTGAGGGAGCGATGTTAAGAGGACACGTCGTTATTCACGCGCCATCAGACACGTTCGTAAATACCACAGGAATCTCGTCTGAAGATCAAAAGTTCCTGGGTAATCATCGTTTGTATGTGTGCTGTGCGATGACATGACAATAATACGCATTTGATGTGACTCGAGAAACAAACTATATTGGACTTTTACTAAACTTGGACTATATCGTGTTCCACATCCAGTTTCGAGTATATGGCTTATGGGGAATTACATCTGAGTCGTAATACCGGCGTTTTTAGGGATTTATTTACATAAGTTGCGCGTGACTTTCGAATTAAAATATGGCAGCGAGACTTAGGAAAGAAAAGAATAGTCTTATGTAATTTGTACGATCTAAAGTGGGGTGCCAATATCCCATAGGAGCGTGTACTTCGGACTGGAGATGGAACACGTTATAGTAGTACATCGTATATCGATGGAGCCATAAGAACGGGACACATTAATTAACCAGAATTTAGTTTCGGCAATTACATTTTTCCTAAATACGGAGGAACATGGCAGTAAAAGTCTACTTTCTAAATTTTCTACATACAGTGGGTGATCGGTTAACGAACAATTTCCACTGCAAACAACATTTTCAAGCGTGATGACACTGGCTTATTTAAAAAGCGCATGTCGACTCGTACCTACATCACAAAATATGAGAAAAATATTCCTGGCCATAAACCCATGAAAGACCGATTGACGTTACTTTTGGGAGCTAACGTCAGTGGTGACATGAAGCTTAAACCGTTTCTTGTCTATCACTCTGCAAACCCTAGAGCATTTAAAGCAAACTCCCATAATAGGATATACGCATGTCTTTCATTTATAATTTAATTAGATACTTTAAAATTATTAATTACTGTCATTATCAATTCTGCATAAAACACATTATTTCTGGTATAAAATAACTATTGAAAAATGTTATTTTGAATTACCCGGCGAAACAAGTGTGACTTATGAGTATTTGTTTACATTTCGACGTTTTGTGCTTCCACTGGTTACTTACAGTTACTTTGACAATTCGTAAAGATTTTTTTACATATAACACTAACCTATAAATTTCATATATTCCAATTATATGTTAATTATTCGAAAATTCGTTTTCGGTAATTTCAACTATTCAAAAGTTTCAAGTGAGAACTTAAGCACGCGTTAACGCATTCCAAATCAATATTTCTTTACGAAAACTTTTGTTTTTAATACAACTACATACAACTGACAATGAACTAATGCTTGGAAATAAATCTAGTGACGTTACTGCACCCCCCAACTGGACACACTGTCTCATGGTCTCGGATGTTGGTCGGAGACATTCGAATAATTTGAATTTTAATTAAGATTTATAACATATTGCTTGCGCAAACTTGCCTACACGCTATCAAAAAACAACTGCCAGTAATATGGATATCGAATAAAAATGCATAGGTCGACCAGGTTATTTTCAAGGAATGGCTGTTCATTGTTTGCATCAAAGATTATCTTCAGACTAATAAATTGCCATTAAAAACGCTGGACTGCTATTGGACAATGCACTAACTCACCCAAAAAATCTTGGAATATAATTTGCTGGAAGACTTGCCATGGCTAACAGTTCAGTAAGAAATTGTTCACTCCCGTGCTGTTTCGTAGGTGTTTTGAAGTAATCTAGTTCTCCTCAATGATTGAAAAGCTCCTAACAGAACATGAAAATGATTTGACGATAGAAGAACTCCAAGAATTCCTAAATGAAGAACACCAAGAAACTGGGCGAGATGTGTTTTCTAAAAAGAAGAAGGCGAAAGAGGACCAATGTCTAGATCTGCTATTGAAGATCTTTTGAAGAAGTGGGAGAATGTCAGGACAATGGTCTTAGAATGGCACCCAAATCATGTTGAGGGCAATAGGCTTGGAGATCTCTACAACGATTATGCTATTATATTATGTACTTTCGAAGAATCCTGAAAAAAAGGAACAGAGAAAAGCATTCGATATTGGACAGATTCTTTAACGTCCCACAAACGGAAACAACAAAACAAGATAAATAAACGTAGTATTAATAATAATTTTTATTTATTTTTTTGATTTCCGAATAAATTAAATTCCCATCAAAATCTATGTCGGAACAATCGTCTTTGAACCGATTATGCTCGCTAACCGATCACCCACTGTATTTACATCCTTGTAAAGGACACACACCTCGTCTTAATTTCATACTTACGCTTTTCTTACAAACGGACACGTTCGAGACGAACAGGACGTGCTTGCTGGAACTTCCTATTTCCGGCAGGCAGTCGGCCAAGGAAGCCGACCTCTTGCATCGTTCCAAACCGCTCCAGCTATCGCCGATGGTGAATTTGGGTCCCGCCACCATTTTCACCCTACTGGCAGATCGCACCACCGAATCGACACTTACGTACCGTATTAAAACGTGTTTTTCTCGCGCTTCGAAGGCGTTTAATGTTTATCTCCGATTCGGAAACATCGCGCTAAATAAACTAATTGGAAACTACAAATAGAATGGTAATTGGGGCGTGCCCGTAATCGCTTTTATCCGTCGAAGCCGGGGGACTTTGCGGGAATTCGTGGGCAGAGTTGTCGTCGGAGTATCGGTGAACGGCTGGGGCTCGATTAGATTCAAGGCGATTTAAAACGCGAGGCGTAAAATACGCAAAGTACGATTTAATTAGCGTAAACATTCTAGAGGTACGCTTGTTTGTTCGAACGCAATCGTTGTTTGTTCGTGAAAGGGAGATAAGAAAGGTAAAGACTCGGACGTAGAAATTATTCGCAGATTTAAATAGAATTTACACTACTACTGGTGTAGAGTGCGTTCGGTATCAGAATGTAAGATTACGTCATACATGCACGAACTAAAAATCAACAATTGAATCATTACGATTGGTTATGAAATCTTAATATCACCGTAAACTTCGTCATTCAATATTCATTGCGATTGGTCGTCATGGAATTTACCAACGTCCCCTATTGGCGAATAAATTAATGACGTCGTCTCATTTTCTCGTACAGAACGGACTTTACCAGCTCA
Source organism: Chrysina gloriosa (assembly GCA_038088585.1). Classification (NCBI taxonomy): domain Eukaryota; kingdom Metazoa; phylum Arthropoda; class Insecta; order Coleoptera; family Scarabaeidae; genus Chrysina; species Chrysina gloriosa. The sequence goes on from CM076091.1 coordinate 3,375,824, forward strand.
AAACCTTAACATTTCCACAATTACTACGTTAATCATTCTAAGTGGTTAACAAGCAACTCACCACGTGGTCTATCGACGGATAAATTGATGACATCATCTTAAGTGTCGGTACAAAACGAATTGCATTAGTTCAACATTTTAAAATTAGTGCGAATGCTCGTTTTCACAACTTCGTTAGTCATTTTGTTTGGTTGTCAAGGAATTTATCGCTCTTCTCCTATTGGCGGATAAAATAATGACGTCATCTCTAGCTCTTGTACAGAACAAACTCTATTAGTTCAGATCCCCTACACTCTCACTACTACCCTACGAATTGTCACAACTTTGATTGGTTGTCAAGCAATTTATCACATATGCTATTGGCAGATAAGTTAATGATATCGTCTCAAGTTCTCGTACATAACAAACTCTACCAGTTCAAATCTGCTACAATATTTTGAGCTACAAATTTTCACTTTGATTGGTTGTCAGGGAATTGATCATATATGCTATTGGCGGATAAGTTCTTGACGTTATCGCACGTTCTTATAGAAAACAAACACTACCAATTCAAATCCTCTATATTCTCAGAGCCACGGATTTTCACAACTTTCATTGGTTGTCAAGGAATTTATCGCATAAGCTATTAGCGGATAAGCTAATGACGTTATATCAAGTTCTTAAACAGAACAAACTCTACCAGTTCAAATCCTTTATATTCTCAGAGTTGCGGATTTTCACAACTTTCATTGGTCGTGAAGGAATTTATCGCATAAGCTATTGGCGGATAAACTAATGACGTCCTCTCAAGTTCTTAAACAGAACAAAAGCTACCTGTTCAAATCCTCTAAATTCTGATAGCTAGGAATATTTACAACTTCGTTAATTACTCTGGTTGTCAAGAAATCTATCCCTTCTCATATTAGCAGATGAATTAATGATGTCATCTCTCGTTCTTATACAGAACGAATTCTACCAGTTAAAATACTTTAAATTCTAACAGCTGCGGATCTTCATGAATCTTCAAAATTCTCATAGTTACGATTTCTTGACAACTGCGTCAACTATTTGGATTGGGTATCAAAGAATTTAACGCATAAGCTATTGGCGGATAAAGTAATTACGTCATCTCATGCTCTTATACAGAACGAACTTTACCAGTCCTAATCCTCTAAACTCTTACTATGAATTTCCACAACTTCCTAAATCACTTTGATTGGTTGTCAAGGAACTTATCACTTCTCCTGTTGGCGGATGAATTAATGACGTCATCTCTCGTTCTTATACAGAACAAAGTCTACCAGTTCATATCCTCTAAATTCTCACAACTACGAATTTTCACAACTTCGTTGATCATTCGGATTGCTTTTCAAATTACATTATTGGTGGATAAATTTATGACGTAATGTCATGTCCTTGTATAGAACAAATCGTAAAATCTCAAAAGTTTACAATTAGTGTGCGAACATTCTAAGCGACCGAGCATTATTCCATGCTTCTCACAAGCATCCCATTTTGGAAACCAAAAAATTTATCACAAGCATTCGCAAATAAAAAGAAAATACCCACTGGCCATCTGCATTTTACTGTGAATCATGTCTGAACTATCAGTGAATCTTTATCTCGCCTATATCTTACAGTTGAGCTGTGCGTTACTGCACGTTAAGTAAATGCAGACTTACATAACTGCAGGCAATCTTCACACGTATTATTCGATAATCCCTGCGGGCGAGGATGAATAAATAAAGACGGTACAAACAAAAAAGGAGAAGAATAAATTTTAAACGACTTTCCACAAAACGACCTACTAATTCAAATACGCTTTGTAAGGCAATTCTCCGGGAAAGCTGTGCAATTAGTTTAGTCAAATTGAGCTAGCCGCATGAAGAATTGTATTGTTACGAACTGTTGCTTAATGCACAGCTCGAGAAGGAATAATTTAACTTGTTAATCGCTGACTAGCTGTATGGTACTGATAAGTACTAACAAGAACAAAAATAGTATAAAATTCCAATATGTCCCTGATTACATTGGCATATGCAATTTGTGCCTGCTTTGCAAGCTAATTGCACAGCTTTCCTAGCGAGTTGCCCAACAAACGTACCGCAATTAGTAGGTCGTTTTGCAGACAGTCATTTAAAATTCCTTCCTTCTTATTTTTCGTTTGAATTGTTATCGGTCTCGTTGAATACAGCTCCTTCTATTGTTACTCGTCGCAAGTGGCGAAGCAAATGGGTACGCCAATATCACTTGAATTCATCAGATGGAGCCACTGGTCTGGTGAAATCTATTACTAGGAACTGTTGCTTAACATCCAGCTGTGAGGAAATTTGCTTCGTTAATCGCGGACTGGCTATACTATCCTGATTGATAAGTTTTAATAAGAAGTAAAATACGAGGTAGTATAAGGCTGCGGCCTATGATCGATAAAACATAATTCCATCCGTGATTATATTGGCATAAAATGCAATTCGTGCCTGCTGTGCTGCCGGCTATTGCACAGCTTTCCCGAAGAGTTTCCTAACAAACGTATCTCTATGAGATGGTCATTTAAGATTATTTTTCGTTTGAATTGTTATGGTTCTCGTTGAAAACAACTGCATCCAAAGTCTAGTCTAGATAAACAGTAAGTTAACTGTATACGTCACTAAGGGATCGTCAGATCTGCTTCACGCCTCCTATGTGAGCGCCTAAAATTGTCCTTACTCTAATAATAATTATCGCAAACACTACGTCTTAAAGTTTAATTAACAATTCTAACATCATTTAAGGTATTGATATAAGACGAATTTCAGCCGATCAAAATCTAAACATTATTCTAAATGAAATTATAATAATCTGGTCGTATTTCTTATTATTGTTATTTTTTGGTAATTTTTGGACCGGATCTCGGTAGCACACTTCGACGGGAAAGAGAGAATTGAATAAACTAATTTTAAGTCTGACGTAGGGGCCTGCATTCCAAATACATACAAACGTATCCTATCTGCGATTGCAATGCAGCGAAAACCACTGGAGTTTAATTATAGAACCGGGGCAACTGTTTTTAGTAGGCGAAACTAGATTCGTGGCACCAAAATAAACGGACGCGTTTGATCGGTACTAGTTTATCATATTTCCGATCCGGAGACGGGGATTCGACGCGAAGCTTGACGGATTCGAATGGCTCTTCTTTTTCGTAAGAGGAAATCGAGTTTGATCGACTCCAAAGAATCGGATATAACGAAACGTTAAATTTATTAAAAGAAAAACAAGTCAAGACCTAAATAGGAGTCATGAGGGACACCGTACGGAACAAAAGTCATAAACAAACAAGTTTGAATCGCCGTAGAGGAAAATTCACAGAAAGATTATACAGGGAAATGTCAAATTGTTTGAACGAGAAACAAGTCGGGACTACAGAGTGAGTCTTGGGGAACCTCGTACCTCTGTGTACCTTTTTCCGGGGAATGGGGGTATATCCCGTAATCCCTAATCCTTGAGGGACTACGTATTGTAATTTTGAAATTAATATCAATTGTAAACTCGGAGTAAGCGGATCTTTTGTGAAATAAGTACTTTCTACATTAAGCAATTTGAATCAGTGTTCTTGAGCACACATCCGAAAGAGTATATCTTTCAAAGCATTTGTTAAGAAGTGAGTTGCAAGATATCAAATAAAAAATAATGTGAACGATCTTCGAAGTTGTGATACGAAGCAAGTTCTTGTGAATTTGTTTAAACGAAATCTCGGCTTAACGCTCACGGAGGCTCAACGACGGCTAGCTAATCGCAACATCAACATTAGCATAATGACAGTACGTCCTTGATTTCGCGAAAATCATATTCAGTGGCAAAGTTAACTACGCAGATCTCTCCTATTAGAACGTCATATCGAGAAACATCGACGCTAGGCACAAGAGAATCTCAACCGAAAGTATGACAATATTATTTTTATAGATGAATCATTGTTCTGGTTCGGCGAAAAAATGCAGGTAGACAAATGGTTGAAAGAACAGCAAAACACCTACAAAATGTAGACGGCTGGTGTTGCTTTTTCGGTAGCAGCACCAGTAACCTAAATGTGGAAGGGATGGTTAAAATTTATAGAAAGTATCTCCTACCATGGGTATGCCCCAACGATGTGACCTCATACTAAATAATAATTGCGACCGAAGACCTTGTTAATTATAAGCTGATTAGATCTTCTTTTTCTTTTCCGATTTTGCTCATTTTATGTGTAATTCGCGGTTGTGTTACTTATTGTTAGTGTATATTGATTACGATTTCAACGTCGACGCGTGAACGGACGACTCGTTTCTTCCTTCATCTATGGAGATTCGGGTTCACGTCGCGCAAACCTGTTTCGATTTTTCGCTAAAGTCATTACTCGGAATTCTCGGATGCCACCGGTACACGGAGGAGACGTGTATGCGGACACGACGGCGTTAGGCGGGGAAAACCGTTTAATTTGCCGTTTTCTGACGGACTAAAGCGGGTGTCGGTAAATTCCTAAGAGAAATGCTGAGGTGTGTATACAACTGACGAACTGGTACGAGTCGATGTTTTTCCTATCGTAGGAGCGTTAGCAACGAATGGACAACAAAGAAATGTCAAACAAAAAATGCGTGGACAGCGATTTTTAGCACCTCAAGAAGCTGTTAAGAAGTTTTTGGAGATAGCAACTCGAGAGTAGAAGAAATGTTTCGAGCATGCAAGGCCGTACAAATTTTATAGGCGACTATTTTAAAAAAGCAATAAAACAGTTGGTTGCAAAAAAGTTTCTTTCCTAGTTTCGCCACAACTTAAAAGGCGGCCCTCGTATAAGCAATGTTTAAGTAATTCAAAAACATCATCAAGTTGCTTAATATTTTAACGTCAGGTGTTGATGATAACGGTAGCAATGAAATCTCTAATGGCGATGACAGCGAAAAAACTTTGTATCGTCTTTCTCTGTCAAATTTAAACATTTGTATCCTGTTAAAATTTTCCTACAAAATGTTTAAAATAAGTTCGATGGAAGAGCCTGCATGCGACATCAACTTTAGTGGTAACTTCGATGACACACAAAGATTATTGCCGTTCTAGTTTCCCAAGTTTATTTCACAACTTTGAATTTTGAGGCCCGGTTGGCTATATTTAACTGTAGGAGCCCACGTTAGCGCTGTGATGTCATCTTAATTATGAACTTTTACATCTTCAAATAAGCGAATAAATAAATGTTGAAAGAAAGTCCAATAAATTCTAACATCAAGTAATAATTTCGAAAACAAAAAGCAACATTTTAGAACGTCTTTAACAAGCGATTTTGTCAATAAAGAAACAATTTCCACCTACAGTACCTGGTAATCAAATTAGCGCCGTTACGTATTTTATGAATCCCGAAGTATCCCGAAAAATGGTTTGTTGAAAATAAGGTTGGACAATTTTGTTTAGTCCTTGTCTGTAAAGATATTTACAATTTCGTGTTGTAACGCTCACAATCAACCGGTATGAAGTTAGCCATAAATTCCATCCACAAAATTTTTCTTTCGATTTCAACCACAAATCGCAACGAGAGGGTGAAACCAACACTAGTAAGTAATTTTATTATGTGGAAAGTTAACTTGAATACGATTATTATCAAAATCTGAGATTCCTAGTATCGATGATCAAATTAAAATTTTGACAAAGTGCTTCAGCAGATACTAGAATTCCAACTTTACACGCTCATTCTATGTTATCTCTTATATCAGAAACTGAGAAAACATTATGTCTACGATAGTTCGAACATTTAATGAGTACAGTTGCTCGATTTGCGCCTATAGCCAGTAGCGGACGCATAAAAGGTTACAGATAAAATAAAACATTGGTAAGTACGGCAGCGTACATGTATACACAACAGATCTCATTGAGACTCGCAATTATACTGAAGATTGTATCGAACCTTCAGTACAACTACGGATCGTTGGCGGTTGTGAGCAACTCAATTAATAAGGATGCCAAGAGAACAGTGGCCACGACGATTATTAAAATGGACATCATCATGAAAGAAAGAGACGGACTGACCGAGACCTTCCTGGATCGCAAGGATTACCAAGGTACAGATAGAAAGTATTTCTTCTTAAAAACATCCGAAGCATGATATAATTCTTTAAGATTCAAATTTTCGATTCAGAACAGAACGTAGGATGTCCCTGCGTGCAGCTTTTCGGCAATTTAAACACACTCTGTATATATATATATATGTATATATCTACAGCTAAATTAACAATTCTAGCAATTTCAGTGTTTTACTCTGTAAAATAATAGGTGTAAATTATTTAATTCTCAAGACTAAAAAATTTCACGTTTACTTAAAACTGATCGAAATTCGACCTCCAAAATAAAAAATTAAACCTGCTCTTTCTCAACCTACATTTCCAAATCAAAAGCCAAGCGGAATAAAGTGTTTGATGTTACGTCACGTTACACAATCTCCAAACATCGACAGTTTCTACTGTTTATGTTTATTAATTAGTACGAGGTAGATGTTGAAAATCGCATTAGCGTTCATTTTGTATAAACAAAAACTTCGTACCGAGGAATTGGGTCAAGTTAAGTGCTAATGTACTAAGAATCAGTTTAGTTAGTTGCAAATTCAAATGAGACTTTTAAATTTTAAATCAGAACCGGAAAAAAGGCATCGTCTGAAGTTTGTCAAAAACAAAACAATTAACAGAAAATGTCAAGGAAAATTTGGCAATTGGGCACAAATCGTAAAACATGGTAAAAGACGGAGGCACATCCTTTTGATTTTTTCCTTTTTGCGCTCACAGTTTTACTACTTTAACGTATTTATGTAGACACCGTCTTCGAAGATCGTTTTTCCGATTTTAACACAGTTTTTACGAACACTTAACACAATTTTATCCAGCCAATCAATAATTTAATAACATGTGCCAATTTAGCACCTTCCAAAGGTATTTCGGGATGTAATTCATTTCTTTGTTTTAACTTTTTGCATATTTAACACATAGCACATAACATATTAACATAATTTTTAATACGAAAACCAGTTTTGGGTAGCATTTGCAAATTTAGCACTATCTTCAAATTTTGCTGGCTTAATACATATTTGGAGACTTATTTTTTCAGAATTTAATGCAAATTTTCTTAAACTTCACACAGCCTTTAGTCCGACTAACGAATTTTCGTAACATTTGCAAATTTAACACTCCCCAATTAGTAGAATTTTGCTTGAATTGAATGGAACGTTCGCCGCTTACACAATTTTGGAGATGCAGGCTCATTTCTAGCTTAATCAACACTCGCTTTTCCGAATTTTTCAGTTTTCGCAAAACTTAACACAATTTTATCCTGCCAATAAATAATCTAATAACATGTCCAAATTTAGCACTTTAGAAAGGTATTTCGAGATGTCGTTCATTTCTGAGCTGTCATTTCTTGCTTATTTAACACAGTTTTTTACCAAAATTAACATGATTTTTGTAAAATAACCAGTTTTTGGATACACAAATTTTTTTTGGAAATACAGCTTATTTTTCTGCTTTCATCTTTTGTTCATAAACCCTGTTTTTGCAAATTTAACATAACTTCCAAAACAACAACCAATTTTTAGTGATATTTGAAAAGTTAACACTCTCCCAAAAGTTGCAAAATTTGCATAAACCCAATAGGTTTTCTAGGTATTAAATTTCTGGGGATTCAGATTATTTCTTTGCTTTCATATTTTGCTTATTAACACAACTTTCAACGCGACAACCAATTTTTGGTAATATTCGAAAAGTTAAGACTCTCCCGAAGTTGCACAGTTTGCATGAGCTTAGTACGTTTATTAGTTATTAAATTTTTTGAGATAAGGCTTATTTCTTGGTTTTCATCTTCTGTTTATTAACACAGCCTTTCGCAAAATTAAATACAACTTTCAAAAACGAAGACCAATTTTTGGTAATATTTGAAAAGTTAACACTCTCCCGAAGTTGCAAACTTCGCATGAACTAAATACGTTTGTCGCTTAACAAATTTTTGGAGATGTTGGTTTGTTTCGTTGCTTTCATCTTTTGCTTATTAACACAGTTTTTCGCAAATTTAATACAATTTTCAACACAACACGCAATTTTTCGTATATTATTTTATATTTCAAAAGTTAACATTCTTTCGAAACTGCAAAATTTGCATGAACTCAATACGCTTGCTGGTCATCAATTTCTTTGAGATAAGGCTTATTTCTTGGTTCTCATCTCTTGTATATTAACATAGTTTTCCGCAAATTTGACACAACTTTCAACACGATAACGAATTTTTAGTAATTTTCGAAAAGTTAAGACTCTCCCGAAGTTGCAACGTTTGCATGAACTTAATATGTTTGCTTGTTATCAAATTTTTGGAGCTATGGAGTTTATTTATTTGCTTTCATCTTTAACTTATTAACACAGTTTTACGCCAATTTAATACAATTTTTAACGCCACAAGCAATTAACACTCTTTCGAAATTGCATAATTGGCATGAACTCAATACGTTTGCTAGTCATTAATTTGTTTGAGACAAGGCTTATTTCTTGGTTTTCATCTTTTGTTTATTAACACAGTTCTTCGAAGATTTAACACAACTTTCAACACGATAACGAACGTTTAGTAATATTCGAAAAGTTAAGACTCTTCCGAAGTTGCAAAGTTTGCATGAACTTAATATGACTATAAAATTGTTGAAGATACAGTTTTCTTGTGTATAGTGTTCTTGCAAATTTAACACGATAACCAATTTTTGGTAACATTTTGGTAACAAGTTAACACCCAAAGGTACAAAGTCTACAGGAAATTAATTTGTTTCTTTACGAATTTTTTACATTGCCTTTGCTTTTCGTTTTAACTCATTTTCTTGTAATTATGCCAATTTTAATAGAACTTAACACAATTTTCATCCAATCAATTTCGGTTGTAGACTTAACACTCACTTTGCAAAATTTGCCTGACTTTAAAACTAGGCCACATGTCTACCTCCTAAGTTAATTTCTGCATTCTAAAGGATGCAGTTAAAATAAGCGTTTCTAATCTAACTAAAAATGCGATACCGATCAAGAAAAAATTATAACAATAACCGAAGAATGAGGGAAAACATGTTACACATCCCCAAGTGATTTTGGTGTTTAGGACAACACAATGGGATTTTGCTAGCCTCTCGTTTCCTACCCGATTAAAAAAACGATGATTTACCGAACGATCAAATCTGCCCAATCATCCCTCAAAATCGACTAACAAGAACACAACTTACATAACCGCACTGATCGCGCACAAAATCCGTATAAACCGGCGCACATCAACCCCGTTCGGACTTCACGACCGTACTATTCCGCCGAGTTCTTCGCGACTATTACCTACGAAAGACCAACAACCATCATCAGTCGCCCAAACTCTACACTCGTCGTACGTAAATACATTTCAGCGGAATATCCAGCGTCCGAACTGTCGTTATTAAATCGCGTTCGTTTTATATCTACCGCGTCTTCTTTCGCTTAGGCTACGACACGTCGAGGAATAGAGGTCGTTCGCCCAAAAATACCACCGAGACGACGACACGTCCTGTACGAACGTGCGCGAGTAAATACCCTGAGACGATACGGGTTTTGCGGAAAGAGAGGCAAACGGACTGGACCGGCGAAGATGACAAAGGGTGATGGTGACCGGTTAAAACGCGAGAAGACGTGCACCCAACGGAGGCAGAAGACGATTTGCCGGTCGGTCCGGCCAGTCGAACGCGCCCGGGAGGTTCTCGAAGTTGGGCGGCCGAGAGGCGGATGTAGTCGCAATGGCAACCGTGCCAGACGTACCCGCCACCACCTCGTCTGGCATCGATTTTGTGTCGTTGTAGGTCTACGCTCCCCGCGAATCAAGAGTGCAACGTGTGCAGAGCGTCTGTCGCGATTTAATGGTGTTGATGACATTGGGGGAGGTTTTAATAAAATCGAGGATTGGGGATGGACTTGTTGCGACGAAAAAGAGAAATACAAAAACGTTGATTTCGAATAGTTTGTGTCGGTTCTATTATGTCAAAGGTGTTGAACCCAAAAGACAAAGAAAATTTACCGTTTTAACGAATTATCATTGGTTGTACTGCCTGAAAAATATCGACAAAAATATCTTAACACATTGTTGTTAACTTAACACAGTTTTTTCTTTTACACATTTAGCACAATTTTCATATACTTAGCACAACCTTTACTCTAACCACCAAATTTTCGTAAGATCTGCAAATGTAACACTCCCCAATTAGTAGGAAAACTTGCATAACTTGAATACGTTCGCTGCATACAAAATTTTGGAGACATAGCTCACTCTCTGCTTTACCGATACTCGTTTTTCCAAGTTTAACACGGTTTCTTTTGCAATGCTTAACACAGTTTTTTCTTTTGCACAGTTAGCACAATTTTCATATTTTCCTGCTTGAACACATCTTTGTGGACAGATTTTCTTCAATTTAACGTAAATTTTTGTGAAACTTGGCACAACCTTTATTCTAACCACCAAATTTTCGTAAGATCTGCAAATTTAACAGTCCCCAATTAGTAGTAAAACTTGCGTAACTTCAATACAAAATTCTGGAGATGTAACTCACTTTCTGGTTTACCGATACTCGTTTTTCCAAGTATAGCACGCTTCTTTTTTGAAAAACTTAACACAATCTTATCCAAGTAATCAATAATTTAGTAACAAGTACCAATTGAAATTTTTCTATCTTTTTAGAGGTGCAGTTCATTGCTTTACTTTCGCTTCCTGCTTACTTGACACAGTTTTTGAAATTTAATATTCTTCTTCTACTTCTTACTCTTTCACCCTTTCTACCTTTCGGTGCAGGATTCAAACTTAATATTTCCTCGGGAAATCTCTTCGACGGACACTTCTGAAATTAACACAGTTTGTTTTCAAAGTTAATATTTCTCTACATGAAATTCCTATCAACTTAACACATTTCGTGGATATTTTGAAACTTAACACAGTTTTTAAGCTTAACACGATCCTTTCAGTACTAAACATTATGCTTGCAAGCTTAAACGCATATTTTTCTCGATAATTTTTAGGAATGCAATATCTTCCCCTTATTGAATTTTCTTACACTTAACACGTCCTCTTTTTCTATACACAGCAGATTTCGCGATTTTTGTGAAAATTTGTGTAAAGATAGCTACTCTTCATTTCCCTCAAAAAATTCACGCGAATTTACCAATACTCTCAAAAGTCTACTTTCATCGGGAAATCTCTTCCGACGGCCCATTTTAAACTTAACACAGTTTTCTCTCAAGGTTAATATTTGTCTACATAAAGTTCCTATCGATTTAACACATTTTCTGAATAAGTTCAACCTGTATCTTGCACATTTCAAAGATTAACACAGTTTTTTAAGTTTTACAGGATCCTTGCAGGACTTAACAATATGCTTCCGAAATTTAACGCATATTTTTCTCGATAATGTTTAGGAATTCATTATCTTTCTCGCATTGAATTTTCATACACTTAGCACGTCCTTCTTTTCTATATTCAGCAGATTTCAGAATTTTTGTGAAAATTTGTGTAAAGATGTCTACTCTACATTTCCGTCAACAAATTCACGCGAATTTGCAAAAACTCTCAAAACTCTACTTTCATCATCTCTTCCGACGTACAATTCTAAACTTAACACAGTTTCTTTTTCAAACTTAATATTTCTCCACATAAAGTTCCCATCGATTTAACACATTTCTGTGTTAAGTACATTTCGAAACTTAACACGATCCTTCCAAGTCCAAAACTTAACACAGTTTTAAACTTAACAACATTATTCCAAACGTGATACACTTAACCCATTCAAGATTGATGGCATTTGAAAATTTAATCGTTATTTCAACACAAGTTTTCCCTTATACAACACAGTTTTTCTATACTTAACTCAATTTCAGAATCTTTAATAAAATACTGCACATACTTGTATCGACAAATAATGGCGAAAAAGTCGTACAATTGCTTTCTCGCAGTTCATTTCCATCGGTTCTGTAATTCGAGACGCTCCCAAATTTTGAAGAGGGTGTTGGGGATAATCGTTTCACATTTTCGACGCCGGGAACTCGTTAACTCACTGATTGCAATCGGAAATGACTTCGCGAGTTTCCGACGGGACTCCGAGACGATCTTTCAACGTAAATGACGTTCGTCAGCGTCGGAAAGGGGATCGAACAAAAATAAGCCGATCACGTCGGCAAGCGTGATCTTTCGGAAGTATTAGTCAACCCCGGACGGTAATACCGGAAGAGGGATGGCATGTTCCCGAAATAATCTTCTATACCACGATAAATATACAACGTAGGACGGGCGCAAAACTAGACAAAAAAGAGGTAAGATAACTAGGGAGGAAACGAAAAATTTGAAATTTTCGTCATACGTGGAAACGGGGGAGATGGGAGAGGGCGTTAGGTAAATATTCGGGTAAAATAAGGGTTGTGTTTAAAAATGAAATAAAATATCAAAACAAATGACAAACGCCAAAAATTCAAAATCAACAACACGCCAAAAGCTTTCCCTCAAGTACGAACGAAACTAAAGCTAAACTAGAAGGTATTGCAAGCAAAAACACAGCCTACCACCCATGAAGTCGCAAAAAATCCTAAAATAGGGACCAACGAATGAAGAAAGGGTAAATAGCTTTTCTCCATCTCAAAACTATAAAGAAAGAAAAGAAAGAATTAAATGAGAAACGAATTGTAGGATATCATTTAAGTCATCTCACTTTAACCGACACAAGCTGCATACAAGTCCTCTTCGTTTAGTTCATGCAGCGTTGTCAAATCAAAAAGTTTATATATTTAGGTTGGTACTACTGGTCTTTCGCAGTCATTTAAGTGTTAAGTTATGGTAGTCATTAGAGTCTAACTTAATGCATCAGCGAAAGCAAAAAGGGCTAGATTAACTAAATTTCCTACTTTTAGGAATACTTTCTTAAATTAATTTGTAGGTTATTGAATCATTCAGTACTGATAGGTATGCCGCAATACAGCCAACTTAACAAACTGAAATGACTCATTTAGCAATACAGCTTCAAACTTATACAAAAAAAAAAATCGCACAAATCAATAAACAGGTCCACCAACTACATAATTCACAAAAAATCAATAGAATACAAAACTTTTTCGGATATTTCATATACTTTTTTAAACGAAATCTTTCCGAACACACGAAGGAACAAAACAAAACGGTATTCCGGTGAAATATGAGAATATTACAACCGACTCCTAATGCCTTGCTAAGTTTCTACGATCAATAAATTTCAAGCGCGGCGGAGGTCAAACATCACAGGTCAATTAACCGCTTGGCGGCTACACGAAATTCACATACATATGTGATGTCACAGTTATTTATAAGCCGCAAATGAATAGTTAACACCTGAATGCATACGAGTCTGTTATTAAAATGAAGGAATGCACGCATTTGCATACTTTTTACCCGCCGATTTATACCGAGATAAACCGTTTTTGGTATTTATTTGCATTTGCTAGGATTTAAGTAGATTTCAAGTCAAGTTCGCTGGATATCAGTTAATCTAACAAACTGTTAAAATTTATGTAAAAATGTAGTGTGGGTTTCATCAAAGTTAGGTTTGGAATTTATGTCGAACTGCCAAAATTAATCTAACCTAACATAACCTAAAATGTTTAGATTTCGTCGAAGTTGACTAGTTTGAAAATTGAGGTTGAACTGTCAAAATTGACCTCACCAAGCCTAACATAACCTAAAATGTTCGGATTTCGCGGGAGTTGGCTACTTGGGAATTGAGGTTGAACTGTCGAAATTAACCTGACCTAACATATTTTAAAATGTCAGGATTTCGTGGAAGGTTTGACTATTTGGGAATTGAGGTTAAACTGTCAAAATTGACCTAACCTAACTTAACATAACCTAAAACGTTTAGATTTCGTCGAAGTTCACTATTTGGAAATTGAGGTTAAACTTTCGAAATTAACCCCTATGCTGTGAAAATTTACCTGTCCTAATATAACCCAAAATATTTATATTTCGTCGAAGTTGGTTAAGTTGAGAATAGAGATTAAACTGTCAATATTAGCCTAATGTTCAGATTTCGTCGAACTTGACTACTTGGGAATTGAGGTTAAATTGTAACTTGACCTAATCTAACATAACCTAAAAATGTCGAATTCACCATATTTCAGCAACATTGATCACACTATCAAAATTAACCTAAATAGTCCATGTTAAGCTGTCAAAGCCAACTTAATATAACCTAAAAGTTAATATGTAGATTATGCCAAAGTTGGCTGGCTGAAAATTGACGTAGAGTTGTCAAAATCAATCTAATCTAATCTAGTACTCTATAAGTGCTGTATAGATTTAACAATTGACATTCAGCTATGTAAACTTTTTTAAATGGAAATGATAATTGACAGAAGTGCTGCTAATTTCACGCCTAAATTCAATTAATTTGATTTTATCATCTTTTCAGTTTACTCGATCGTACCGGGCGTTCCTCAACGTCTCCTTTCTGGTCCAAAATGGTTTCTCCTAACAATATTGGGCAGAAAAAATCAATTGGATTTGGTATTTATATCAATGACGATAATTTTAAATGGTTAAATTGCATTTCACTTGATTTCACCGCAAAAACGAAATTTAGTAAACTACCAAAGTCCGAAAATCATCATTTCTACCTTCCTTTTTTTGTCTCTGAATCGAATAAACTTCAATTGGTGTTCACGTTTCAAAGCAAACGAATTACATACGTATATAAATTCGGACATATACAGGAAGCATTATTGTAAAAAAGAAATAACAGTGACTACTTACTTCTTTGGCGATCTGGTCCAAAGCCTGATCTTCCGCCGAAGATTTGCTAACCATCCTCCTTCTACCGCCCCCACCATCCATGGCAAAACGAAGATAAGATTACACCGCACCTAAACGGACAACACAGACGAACGTCACAAAAAGCGTTATGACTGACACACAAATAATTTCGGAGATAAGCGAAGCAAAAGCTCAAATAACACATCTAATTCCTTTTGTATGAAATTCAACTATAAATATTCGGGTGGTAACTTTCAAGAGTTGAAAGAATTTCAACCTTTCGCTTTTCACCCTGTATATATTTTGAGAAATATGTTGTGTCTACATATACGAATTTTTCGCTGAAAGTGGCAAGTCATTAGTACAAAATGACCAATCGGAAATGGTAGTTGGACTTGGCAATCACTAAAAACCGTAATTAAGAATATTTTTGTTTTCCATATTTTTTGAGTCAAACGCTGAGAAATAAAAATCGGGAACGCCATAACAAAAAAAAATTGCAGGCTTCGCATAAGCAACGAAGTCAGCATTTCTTAACCTTTGTTTTCAATTCCTTACCTTTGTTCATATAAACGTCTGAAGGAGGTTTCGCCCCACCCCAGTTCGGGAATCACTGTTATAAAACAAAAATATTTTTAACTGGGCATTTTTTGAAAAAATTCCTATATCAGACTTCTAATTTTGATGTCTTCAGTTGGCAGCATTCAACGAAAAGTTTGAACAAACCATCGCACTAAAAAGTCAATATTTTGTATGCGAAACAAATGAATAAGGATCTTTTCAATAACCAATAGAAATGCTGGAAAGTGGCAAAATAACTGTATATGTGACCTGTTAAGAGATTTCATAATATTTTTTTAACAGAAAAAACAAGTTCTTCCAAAATTCTTACAAGATGAGAATTTGAATTTGATTTCTTCAGTTGGCGGCCTGCAACGAAAACTTTGGCCAACCCATCACACTAAAAAGTCAATATTTTATTCGAGAAACAAACGAAGGAAGACCTTTTCGATAGCCAATATAAATTCGATTTTGTTATTTTCCCATTATAAAAACCTTACAAAAATGTATATATGACCTGACAAAAGATTTGATAATAAAAATATGTTTAACAAAAAGAACAATTTTTGCAAAATTCTTACGAGATAAGAATTTGATTTTGATTTCGTCAGTTGGCAGCCCGCTTTCAATTTGGACAATCCATCCAAAGTCAATATTTAAGTTGCGAAACAAATGAATAAAGATCTTTTCGATGGCCAATAAAAATACTGGAAAATGACCATTCGATTTTTCCAGTTACAATAACATTTACAAGAACAAAATGTATGACCTAACAAAAGATTTCATAATAAAAATATTTTTAATAAAAGGCATATTGTCTAGTAAAATTCTTACAAGACGACAACTCGAATTCATTTCTCCCAGTTGGTAGGCTAGAAACGAAAGTGTCAAGGACGTTTACAATGAAAAGTGAATGTTTTATTTGCCAAACAAGTGAATAAAGATGCTTCAATGGTCAATAGACACAATGGAATTTTTTTACAAGATGACGATTGGATTTTAAATCTCTGGATTGGTACCATGAAGAGAAGGTTTCAAGGACGTTTACTATAAGAAAATGTGTTTTATACCTAAAATAATTGAATAGAGACTATTCAACAACCAATAGGAATACTGCGATGTGATTTCAAGTAACAACTCCACAGAATAAAAATCAGAGGATACTTTTTCTACAAGATGACAATTGGATTTTAAAACTCTGTGTTGGTAACATGAAGAGAAAGTTTCAAGGACGTTCACAATAAGAAAAGTAAGTTTTTTAAACCTAAAACAATTGAATAGAGTATTCAACAACCAATAGGAATACTGCTAAGTAATATCAAGCTACCAATTCCACAAAATAAAAATCAGAGACCTTTCACACTGTAGGTACAAATATTTTTGAGAAACGGGTCATTTTCTAAAAACAATCTTGGAAAGTGACGATTTGTATCCAACTTTCTCAGTTGGCGACTCCCAAAGACTTTCAACCGTTTTACCCCGTCTCGTATTCCAATTTGATTATTTTGTTTTATTTACTAGCTAATACTCGACGTTTATCTGCTATTAATTTCACTTACCGCACTACTTACGGCAATTTTAATAAAATACAAACGACTTTCTAATGACACGTTTATTCAGTGGTCTCTGTACGAGTAATCTTTCCATTTTAACTTATCATTCTCGGTGGTTACGGAGCGTTTCCTACATGGGAAATGTATACATCCGGTCCCTGATCGCCTTTAGCGCATAAATATTTACCGATCCGATCGAGAAAATAACAAATAACCTGCATGCAGAAGCGAAAATAGTTGTCTGCACGCGTGCGACTTTCCACACTTTGAAGTTACGTAATTTTATTATTCGCACGGCATAATTTATGGGTATGCTAAGTAAGATACGTAGCGAAGAAATTGAGGGATTTTAAGCTTTTCGAAGGGGGCGTCCTCGGTAGGATTTTGGGGAAATTGTTATAACTTGTAATTCGAGTTCAGGCGGATGATTTCGTCCGGACGGAAGGACGAATGAGTAATCGTCTTTGTCATCTGTTAAGTATTTTTCGATGAAAACAACACATGTTCTTCGAGGGAGAACGAGAAAAAATCTCCAAGATATCGGATGTTAAACGTAACAGTGGGGGATTCGCCGTTTCGTCGCCGTGATAAAACCGCGTAGATACGAACTTGGGACGTCCGGGGACGTAATTTTTACGTTAAAAAAATCCAGATTTATCGCGGCGAGCAGGTGTTTGTGGGTGTATGTATCGCCTGGCACCAATCCAAATCTCGGAACCACTTTATACTTACTCGAAAAATTCGTCGATCATCCGAAATCCGTGCACTTCATAATCGGGGCCGCGTCATTCCACGTGGGTGTCCCCGATCGAATGGCGATGATCCCGAAGAGATCTGTCCGCAAAATCGGGATATCGACCTTCGAAGAAGACGAGCGAGCCGAGGGTGTAACTGTCTCCGGTGGAAACCAGCTCGTATTGATAACGATCCCGATCGAAATTCACCGGCCACTTTATTTTATCACCGGAAACGCACGCACATGATAAGATTACGCGATATTATCTCCGAATTTCGATTTATTATTCGCAAAATTACACACATGTGACACTTCGACTCGACATTTCTGGCAGTTCGCAATACGACAGGCCTACCAATCGATGAGGGCACCTCTGGTTAAAATCCCCTAGGTGTATAACGTTGATCTTAAGGATTCTACTCCCGAAACGTGAAATTAAAAGTAAATTTTATTACATCCTCTCAAAACATACCCCAAGTTAGTAAAATCCAATAGGATTTAAACGATTTATGCCTTTATTAAAGCAAAATTACTCATTTAGCGACAAACTTAAAAGTTAAATTCCCCAGATTTGACGTTAAAATCACTAACGTCCTTGATACATACCCATTTCAATGTCAACATTCCAAATCGGGCCCCCAAAAGAGAAAAAATAAACAAACACCCAAGAATCCAATAAGTATTTTTAGTCCGGATTATAAACATAATTCGAATAGTGATGGTAATGTCTATATCCAGAGCGCAGTTTCCCATAAAAGATATCTCTTTGTAAACAGTACGTTAACCTCTAATTTGTTTGCTTTTGGATTTAAAAAAGGAGCACAATCATTGTTTGGATAAAATCGCACTCAAGGTGTATGTATGTACGTAGATCGACTCGCCCAAAATGGCTCTGGTAAGTTAAATCGCATTTCTCTAAACCTAAAATATATTCGAAACGACTCATTTCTAGCTCGATAAGATAATCAAACAATACACCACGCTATCGCGGATTCCAGCCTTGTTAAGCGCCGAAATCGCATCTAACGGGACCATCTTACAAAGCATTTGGTCACAGAGGGATATCGAGAAAAGTAAAAGTGTAAAAATCTTAAGGAGTCATATTTTAACATCCGATTTGGAATCGCAATGCCTTTTTGCTATGGATGTTACTAATCAGTACGTAATTCCTATTACTAAGTTATCATTATTATTATCTTTTACAGTTTTAGGTCAATCAAACCATGTTAATATCGTTTGATTTCCAATTTGTTGACACTATATCACATCAGTAAACTCCTCACTACACAATTGTTTCATAATAGATTGGGTGACACGTGTTTCGCCAGTTCGAGGCAAGCATTATCACAATCGTATAAACTGAAGTGAGCCAAAAAAATTTCTTCCCTTAATGTTCTAAGCGTGCAAGCGGTCAAGGGAAAGTACCTGCTAGCTCATATTAGTGTGAATGTTAAAAAAGATTACAACAATTGTGTGAATAATTTGGTTAATTCCCGAAGAAAATTAAAATTAAATTAATTATGGCTCTCCAACCCAAGGAATTAAATCGTTTTAGAAAAGTGAATAGACAGTTTAGTTTAATTCAAGGAGTTATCTTATGAAACGTTGCAAGAAAACGTGGGGCGAAAATGCATGCTTAGAAGTTTAAGGAAAGAAATGTTTTCGCCCATTTCAGTTTATATGGTTATGATAATGCTTGCCTCGAGCTAGCGAAACACGTCTCACCCAATTTATTAAGAAAAATTGTGTGATTAGGAGTTCACCTATGCAATATAGTGTCAGTA
Organism: Chrysina gloriosa; assembly: GCA_038088585.1. Taxonomy (NCBI): domain Eukaryota; kingdom Metazoa; phylum Arthropoda; class Insecta; order Coleoptera; family Scarabaeidae; genus Chrysina; species Chrysina gloriosa. Next base: position 3,395,221 of record CM076091.1, read on the forward strand.
AATTACACCACATTCACCTTCATTAATTTTTCCAATTTGTTGTTTGATTGACCTAAAAGTGGTAGAGGATATTTAGAAGAGCAGTATAAAAGGTCAAGATACATATACATTTAATTGTTATTATTTACTTTTATATATATAAAATCTGATGTAGGCTTCTAACTTGTTCATCGAAGAGTGAAAATCTAATCGGATTAGTAAGGGATTATGATTCGAAACAATTCCTAGAAATCTGGACCAAAGATGAGCTCAAGGCGACGGTTGATTTGAAATCGTTAGATATCCACGGCGATGTATACACTGATGGTAATAGATTTGAATAATGCAAACATAATAATACATTTAAAATCATCTGAGGAAATATGTAATAAGCGAGAAACTGTTTTGTGGTTGCCTTTTAGGTGAATTTGCTTCGTTCCAATTCTCCCCAGATGAAACTAAGCTGTTGTATGTTGCTGAAAAGAAAGTGCCGAAGAACGAGCCGTTTTATAAAAGGAAACAGGCGAAACCTGAAACTAAAGTAGAAGAAACCGTAAAGGTGAGCGTTTCTTTTTGATGTGACTGAATTTACTCCCAATACCTCTTAGCGAAGCCAGCTTTAATGCTGTGCTCTCGATTCTAAGAACGCTTTCCAATAGAATGATTGGGCAAGCACGCCACTGTCAACCATATGGAGGCATTCATTTGTAGGAACAGCTATTTCCAAGTTTGATATAATTTTGACTGTCTGACACGTAAACAGGTCAAAGGGACTAGAGTAGATATAATTTTGAGAATACTCCGGCATTAAATTTTGTTGATTAGATCATCCGTTGTAAAAGTTTTACCAGGCACTTGAAACAGGAAGTAAATATTTAGTTTCTCCGTCTTCTAAGGGTCATAGTTCCTCCAGGGAATAAGAGGCGTCCAGTGACATTCACTAATCTCAACTATGCTAATGGAATAGTTGCTCCTACGTATAAATATTTAGTTTAGACTATGCTTGTATTACTCGTTTATTAAATGATGCATTCGATTTTGTCGAATATTTCAGGGCCAGGAATACTTATATCGCGAAGATTGGGGCGAACAACTTGTCAACAAAATCCAATCGGTCATCGTCCAATACGATCTCGACAAAGACGAAGTCGAGATCCTTTCGGGAATCCCCGAAAACGTATGTCCGGCCAAACCCATTTATAGCCCCGACGGTACCCACGTCACCGGAATTGCCTACAAAACCGATCCGAGAAAATTGGGACTAATTTATTGCAGCAACCGACCGAGTACTGTATTTAAGTTAGATTTTGAAGGCAATTATAGTAAGTTTATCGACCGAATCCGTTTGATTTTTTCGTTACGAAGCCTCCTATATTTTTTGAATTACAGCCGAGATTAATTTAAAAAATAAATCCGTGAAGGAACCGCGATTTACGCCCGATGGGAAAACGCTGATTTGGTTACAGAGGAATGCAGGAGGTCCACATGCTGCTTGTGTGTCTTTGGTGAAAACAGCCGTGCCTCTAAGCCAGAATGTAAGTTAAAAATGCGGTGGCATAAGGCAGGAAATTTGTCGCGCTGTCGCGTGCATGCCCCGGGGAAATTATGATTGTTTTATTAACCCTTTTTTAGTCGGAGGTTGAAGTTATAATCGACATCGTCCAAACAGAGATCGCGACAATCAACAACCGTCAATTCTACGGCTTGTACAACTCCACTTTCCCCAAGAAATGTTGGACGAACGACGGAAAATTAGTATTGGCCACCAATCAAAGGAACACGATACAATCCTATATTATAGACTTGGGTAATAACTTTTCGAGTCCAGCGAGGGTCAATGATGACTAGAGTTTGTTAAAAAGGTGGATGACGTGTTATCATTAAGCAGTGTAAATCGGATTGATGCCCTTACTTCTCCGAATTTTATTATTCAATGATAAGTTGTCATTGATAAGTTATCATTATCAGCATCAGTCCGATTTACACTAATGAATGATAACACGTCGTACGCCTTTTTAACAAACTATAGTGATAACGTTTTGCCCGAGGGGTGATTATAAGGATAGCATTAGTTCTTACATCCTCGTATATGGCCGGGCAATTACGACGATATACGAACTAATGCTATGTTTGTAATCCCCCGTCACCAAAACATCACCCGTCCTTTTTAACTAACTTAAATTTCGTCCGCAATCGTTTAGATCGAAAAACAATTGCCCAACTCGGAAACGCACCCGATAGCCTCGTAGTTTGCGGTATCTACAATGACGTCATCGTTATGAATCGGAGAAATTTCTTCAAACCTGACGTACTCCTAGTCGGTAAGCTGGAAAATAGCGAGGACGTTGATTCTATCGAATGGCGTGAGGTTACGCCACGTGATAGAACGGCCGGGCTAGAAAATCACGTCTATCACTATTTGGACCTCGTACAAGAAGCGGATGAAGTTAGTAAGTATGTTTGAAAGGAAAAAATTATAGAAAGGAAAATGTCAATTGTTGTTCTATATTTTGGGCTTGTTTATTTATGTAAAGATCATATTGTACGTATCAGTTTGTAGCACTGTTGAAGCGTCAGAAAGCAGCACGCGTAATAGAGGAGAAAAGCACGTCCTACAAGACGACGTTAACATACAAACGCAAATCAGAAGGATTTGATACTTAAATTGCTCATAAAATCAGTATAATCCGAACGCGCAGATTTCGACGCTAATGTCATTTCATCTCTTGATCATTGGCATACGTTGTCTTGTCTTGAATGTTATTATCATTAATGTTTTGCTCAAACCATTGACAGTATTGAACACGGGCAGCATAATCCACACGAAACAAACGTTGTAGAACGGAAACTTTATATGGATGCAAATATAAATCCTTCTTTAATATTTTTTGACAAGTTCTGTATGAAAGACTTATGAAATTATAAGTAGTCATTTATACACTCCATTTATAATTCCTGAAGTTACCTGTTTGTTCGGACAATTGTCTGAGAAGTTTATTAGAACCACGTTCCATTTGAGCTTGAACGTGTGTCACACCACCCCTTCCTTACAAATTTTGGTCTTCCAGTAGACTTACTCTTGCACAAGTTACCAGGTTCCAAAAGGACATCAACAATGCGCTATTGGCGTTGTTGAAACTCTGGATAAGTGATATCAATCTCTGGGTACATTGCGTGGAATTGACTGTAGCATTTCACTGGAAACTATGACCACGAACCGTTTTCTGAACATCAGTGCGTAAATATGCCATCACAATAAAGATATCTTGTTCTTTTGAAAAAGGCACCTTTAGAGGAACCTAGAATCCAATATTTATGTGTACATAATGTTTCCAATGAGTTAATCAAATTATTTTTGTCAAATACAATCTATTGACAGATTTTATACACAAGTAAACCCAATGAAATAGTAATAAAATAAAACACAAAACTACGTCGCTGTGCTAAATAGAAAGGATAGAAAGTTACAGCAACATCAAAACAAATACCAACTCAAATTTGGTTCCCGGCGTTCCCAACTCAATCAATTATATTTGATCTCTCTGTGTATATATAACAGCGCAGCAGGCCTTAAAGGCCCAAGGCTTGTTCGTAGCAACCGAGCCGTATACATACGTATACCGTACCGCTCCTGGCCCGCCCAGTGGCATTTTGTATCATATTGTATAGAGTAAGCACACTGAAGTAAAGAAGGTTGATAGAAAAATATCCCTAGAATAAAGAATTTTTATGTTCTATTGTTTGCGCACGTTGTTGTTGTTTACATTTTTCACCAACATAGAAAACCTGAGAAAACCACATTAACTTCAATAGCATTAATGTCATTTTCAGTTTTGTTTGTTTTTCTTTTTTACTTTTTATGTATTTCTGTTTATATTTAGGTTTCTTTATTCGTTTGATTAGCGCGCATCCAAAGATACTTTCATCGTCATGACCAATTTTCGACGTGCTACATGCACATACTGCACATGCGACCTTGCATAAATCAGTTCTTTGCTGAATAATGATAATAATAATATCAAGGATATACATTTCCAACGCCGTTGTTAATTTGACGATTTTATTTAACAGAAATAAGCAAGATTAGAGGTTATGTTTATCATTTGGTTTCAATCTGCTACCAACTCTTCAGTGTTTCCAACATAAAATTCTTAGTCACGTGGTTACCGTTTGAATTTCCTCTGTCTCTGTATAAATTCAACTTATTTAACGCTCGCTCTTTCAGAAAATTTCACTGCCATCTACTTGGGTCCTGAAATAGGCGCCGAATCCTCCGTTCCCCTCATCGTCTGGCCGCATGGAGGTCCCCACAGTGCATTTGCTAATAATCTTTCCTTAGAAGCGTCGTTATTCTTAGAATTAGGTAAGTCCCAATATTTATTATTTTCCTTTTTCTTTCAATCTGGTATAGTGCGGCTAACTCAACTTTTAGATGCATTATACGATTGAACCGGGGTTTTAGGTCTCTTACTATCACTATAATATAACAATAACCCCATCTCTATGTCCGATTGCGATGTTGCACTATGTATCAAACGCAAACGTTATTAATATTCTAACTGTCAGCTGTCAGAGATCTTGTCGTGTTGATTTGGTAACCCTGCAATCATTTTTCATAAGACCTGTACTGTACTGTAACTTACCAATGATAATTATTATAATTTTTTCTTGTCATTGAGAAGTTATCATATAATAATAGGAGTAATAAAATTCCTAGAAGCTCTCTCTATATACTCTCTGAAGTTAGTTACCATCCCTGTCTAAACTTAACAGTATTAAAAATCTTACACGAAATTTCTTAAATTCTACTCTAAACTACAACTCGGGGGCGTATTTTTCTATCTACTAAGATGAAAAATTATTCCGAGAAAAGTCTCTCACGTCGTCCCAAATTTCGGCAAATCTTCCATTTTTACGTTGACAGCACGTATCTCTTCGTACCTAGGAACGTATGAAGGAACTGTTTGCTAGATTTGAGACGATGTAGGTGACCGCTCCTTCCCCTTTGCCTCCCTCCCTCTCGCCCCGAGTTATAAAGGGAGAAATTTAGTTTTCACGAATAGAATTTCAGAAATCGCGGTTCATTCAGTAAGGTATCATTTGAAGGTGATAGCCTTATTACTAGCGAAGCATGTGTTACCGGATTGAATTAAATAATTTGTTTATCGATGTGATATAGCCTCAGTCAAAAACTACGATTAACATACGGGATTTTTTTTTATTTCAGGTTATGCCATACTTCTAATCAACTTCCGCGGTTCAATCGGAGCAGGTCAGGCTTCAGTCGACTTCCTACCGGGGCGTGTCGGAGTAAGCGATGTTTCCGATTGCGTTCTAGCCGTAGAAACGGTCTTAAGTAAATATCCGTGGTTGAATAAGAATGCCATCGCTTTAGTCGGGGGATCTCACGGCGGATTTTTAGTGACACATTTGAGTGGACAAAAACCTGAGATGTTCAAAGCCGTGGTGGCTAGGAATCCGGTCATCGATATCGCTTCCATGAGTATTATAAGCGATATACCAGATTGGTAAGTGTAGAATTGATCTCGTCGTCTATTTTTCTGTATATGGTAAGGATCAAAGCCTTATTTGGCGGATGGGGCGAAAGTCCCACCCACTCGTCGAAAATGTGAGAAATTTCCCCCTTAAGTAAGTAGTCTTTATAACATTGGATAAAGAAAAAGTTATGACATAAATCCTAGCTACGGTTCTAGTAAGGATAATATATTTTTTTTATTTGATTTTCTCCGTTATTTACAGTATACAGGTTTTTCTTATCTAATGCGTCAAATTTATTTGTAATATTGTACGAGGTAAAAGTAAGTTAATGAGTGTAAAAGAACGAAATGGGCAAATAAATTTGGTTTTGGGACCGCTGACGTACTCGGTGTGCATGTCATGTCCAAAAACGTACTTGTTACTTAACATATTGACCTAATTTTACTAGCGTTTACATTTCTTCGTTTAAACAGTAAACATACGCCTTTATTTTACTTTATGTGTGCGCATGTGAAAATTATTTCCTTCCGAAACGTTCAAGAATTCTTTTCAGCTTTCCTGCGATAGTAGGAAAATATTTTTTCTCACAAATGTTGTTTTAAATTTAGTTTGAACTTCGTTTTATTTTAATTTGATACATAAGTTGTCGTCGCATGAAAATTAAACAATAGACCAGAAAAGATCGCATGCCATCAAAAATATCAATTATTTTCTTTAGGTGCTATGTCGAAGCTGGCAGTGAATACACCCAAATCGGCGAACCTGATGTGGAACTTTTGAAAACTATGCGCCTACAGTCTCCAATACAACACGCGCATAAAGTCAAAGCCCCCACTTTGTTGCAAATCGGCTCTAAGGATCTCAGGGTTCCCCCACACCAAGCGAAAGAATATTATACCAGATTGAAAGCCAATGGAGTGACAGTAAGGTATACGTGTTCGTTTGTTTTATTATTATTATTATTTCGTACCATTTTCATCCTGTCTTCTTTGTCTTCACCTTAATTTCTTTCATTTCTATTTTTCTAAGTATGTTATATATGCCAGGAGCGGTACGGTATACGTATGTATACGGCTCGGTGGCTTCGAACCCATACACTGAAAGGTAGAAAGTATAAAAGAAAATGATGATGATGATGATCACGTGATAATTGTGTTTCCTTTTTCGTTTCAGAATGAATTTGTATGACGATAATCACCCTCTAGGAGGTATAGCGAACGAGATGGATAATTTAATCAATACTGCCCTGTTTATAGAAGAACATAATATAGCGTGAATGTGTCATCCCGGTTTATAGAAGAACATATTAAAGTGTTAATGTGTTATAAGTAGAGACGGGAATCGGTTTAGTCACGGTACAAATAAGCCACCCCTAGGGGAGACGTGTTATTTGTTGCGGAAAAGAATTACTCATTAAAAGAATTCTTGATGGAAGAATGAACTACTGATTACCTACCGACAAGTTACTCCATATTCACAGTGCTCGCGGCTGAGGCGTCCCTCAGGGAAGTAAGCTGTTTCCTTCTCTAGTTATAACATAAATGTGCTTTGTTCCAATAAAGACTTATTTCACTAAAAGTTTTTAATTGAAAGAAGAATAAGGAGACTGTGGCTAAAATAATATATAAAATCAATAAAATTACCCTTACTACATCTTTTGGAAAAAATCGAGACACGTATTTCGGCAACTAAGTTGCTATCTTCAGTGGAAAACTGGGGAATTCAGTATCACTAGTGAATCCAGCTAATGCCCAAGATGAACACTAAAGCACTGCACAATGAACATCACATACTGAACTTGCGAAAAACACCAAAACAGTGTTGATACTGCCAACTGTGTTGTTGCTGTGGTACTGCTTCATGTTTTTTTTTCACATACTATTGAATGTATATGGAGACACACCTTGTCACTATCTTATATGATAGATCTCTACCACTAATAGGTCAATAAAACAAGGCTGGTTTGAACGATAGTTATATTTTCAGAACGTTTACAAACGTTTTCGGAACACCTTCGTCAGTGAAAATATAACTAGATAAATATATAAACAAACTTGTTTTTTATTTGGGACTATCAACAAAATAATTAATGACTAGGATTTCTTGATATAGAGAATGTGTAACCAACTTTTATATATATATAAATTATAAAAACTAAATTAATGTGTAAACATACATGCAAATTAAGTAAAACCTTATATAAAAAAATCTTTGTCGAAACCTTAACAATTCTGTTCAAGGACTAGGGAAAACCAAATTTAAAAACCTAGCCAAAGGTTTCCTTCTTAAGAAATGCAAATGTCATTTTAACAAATTGCTATATACATTACTTAAATTTTGAATATCGGTCCTGAAATTAATAGTTTTAGTGTCTTTCTGTATATTTATCATTTCATATATTAGTCTTTTTTATAATTATTCTCTGTTTTTAATATAATTGTGTTTTCCTAGTCCTTGAACAGAATTGTTAAGGTTTCGACAAAGATTTTTTGATATAAGGTTTTACTTAATTTGCATGTATGTTTACACATTAATTTAGTTTTCATAATTTATATATATATATATAAAAGTTGGTTACACATTCTCTATATCAAGAAATCCTAGTCATTAGTTATTTTGTTGATAGTCCCAAATAAAAAACAAAAGTTTGTTTATATATTTATCTAGTTATATTTTCACTGACGAAGGTGTTCCGAAAACGTTTGTAAACGTTCTGAAAATATAACTATCGTTCAAACCAGCCTTGTTTTATTGCCCTATTAGTAGTAGAGATCTATCATATAAGATAAGTATAAAAGGTCACGAAATATATATATATATATATATACATTTATTTGTCACTATCTATAAATGGCCCTACATCATTTATATTGGTAGTATGGATTTTATTTTTCTACGGTTGGTGAAATTCAATGCAGTAGTATTGACATATTGTTAGGACTAATGACACACACTAGTTACATGACTTGTACATAATCTTGAATTTACTACAGTTTCCGGTTATCTTTTAATTTTACATTACTTGGAGAAGAATGGTGATCCATAAGGAGACTAGGTAATAGATATAAAGTCTCCAAAGGCACTATTCACGACATTAAAAAGAAATAGCTACATGAAAATTTAAATGAACATAACAAACAATTGGTTTATACTGTTAAAAAACAGTCAAAATAGCCTGTAAGACTTGTCCGGATTTTTGTTGCCGCAATAGTACTCACCTTCAGTGTTGCCAACACAGCACACTGCAAGTTGCTCACTCTGTATAAACCAAACAACATTTCTGAAATGGACAGGTCGTCAGCCTCAATCATTTATATATACACACGGTGTAAATGCAACCAAGATTGTACTGTTCCTGTATTACTTTAGTGCAAATCGCAGTCCCATTCATTTCGTCCATAACCTCTAAATATGAGGTTTTCGTAAATTTTGAAGTGCTACTGATTTCTAAGTTATGTACCCAATTTGACAGACATCACTTGACATTGTAAATAATCTTAAATTTACTATATAATTTCGGTTTTGTTTTTATGATCTAATTTGGCAACGCGAGGAATTGAGCGGAAAATTTAAACCGGGATAATTCTCCTGGCGATTAAATAATGTTTAAGACGAATTGCAACTTGAAAATACTGGATGTAATATATAAAAAGAAATTTCCAACGTTAATATAAACGGAAATATGTGACCCTTACATCCCTTACATAGAAACAAAAAGGATTTATTACTTACCCATTGGATTACCGCGTAGAAATGTAATAGAACCAAAGAATTAGGTCTATCTTCAGTTGTCGGGTTTTTGTAAAGATTTAAAGAAGACATAAGATTGGCAGTTGATCCTCAATATTTCCCAAATTTAAAGGAATTAGCGCGAAAATATTAAAGAAAAACACAAAACATTGAAAGTTAGATATTCAATTGTTTGACAGACGAAAATTTGACGGGTTGATCTTCAATTGTTTATTACTAATGAAAAATTTGACAAGTTGATCAATTGTTCGTAAATTTGATAGAATTCCTGCGTAAAAATATGATAAAGCCCAAAAATTCGACAAGTCGATTATCAGTTTGTTGGTTTCTGTAATAGTTAAAGGTGATATTAAAAATGAGAGGAATACAAATATTTGCCAGTTGATCCTCAATGTTTGGCAAATATAACGGAATTTACGCGAAAATATTAAAGCATAACAAAAAATTGACAGGTAGATCTTCAATTATTTGACAGACAAAATTTGATAGGTTGATATTCAATTATTCGTTACTCAGAATAAAAATTTGACAGATTGATCTTCAATTGAAGATTTGGAAAACAAAAATATATATAATTAGATTGTTCGTTATAAACAGAAGAAAAGTAAAATAGATTGATTTAATTGTTCGTTCATTTTATGGAATTCCCGCGTAAAAATGTGATAAAGCAAAAATTTGTCGACATGTGCAACCAATTTGACAGATGTCACGTGAGTTTGCAAACAATTTTGAATTACTGTATAGTTTCCGGTTTCTTCTATGATTTAATTTGGCAACGCAGGGAACTGAGCGGGAAATTCAAACTGGAATGTTTCCTCTCTGGTGATTAAATGTTTGGGACGAATTGCAACTGGGAAATAGTAGAGGTAATACGTAGAAAGAATTTTGTAACGTAATATAAACGGAAATTGTGCAATTAATTTTGCATAAACAACATGTAATTGCCGTAGCTTATTGACGCTGCTTTAATTATCCATAATTAGTTAATTACCTAAGATGCGTAAATAATTTTCACCACCAATTATTATTAGTCCGAATCCCAACGGGTAAACAAACAAATTAAATAAATTTATTCTATATTTACAATACTAATGGGAGAACGCATGCGTATTGAAAGAAATCGTTTTGGAGGGTTTCTTTTGTTATCCGACGTTTCAAATTACCCGCCCCCTGCATGTTTACACGGCTAGTTTTAAACATGGTCATTAGGCGGCTCTCGAACGGTTTCCAGGGGTAGGAAAAATGATCGCCGAAGAAAATAGTGGGGCGCTCGAGTACGACGTTCCGCTTTTCCGCGCCGAACGCTCGACAACACAACAAATAAATAGCAACGTCAGTAATTGTCGAAACGCTCGCGTTCGTGGTGTCTCTCATACCGTTTTATCCACTCTCTCGTTTCTCGTACCAGTTTTCTAGTGCGTTGGGGAATTTTTCGAGTGTGTGAAGATTCTTGTGCAAAATGGTGTCCGGAGGGATGACATGTGTTAAATACCTACTCTTTTGTTTCAACCTGCTATTTGCTGTAAGCATCCCCCAAAAAAAAGGAAAAATGTTCCCACCTCTTTCCCTCCATCGCCCAAAAAAATCGTAAAACCAGGGTTGTATTGAATTCCGTTGTCTCTGTTGTAGGTGTCGGGGATTGCGATCCTCACCGTTGGCGCGATCATCCACACCGCTTATCATCATTACTCTCAATTCGTCGATCCGACTTTCGAATCGGCCCCCATATTTTTCATCATCGTCGGGGTGATCGTCTTCGTGGTCGCCTTCTTCGGATGTTGCGGCGCAGTTAGGGAAAATCATTGCATGGTGATCACGGTAAGCGATCGATTTTCACCCCCTATCGGCCCCCTTCAAAAAATAATCACGTGCATCATTGAATTGTTTTTTTCTTTCTTTACGCGCGTACAGTTCTCCGTCTTGATTTTGCTGATCTTCGGCTTGGAAGTGGTGGTCGGCATCGCCGGGTACGTCAGGAGGAACGAAGTAAAATCGATGCTCGAGGTCCGTTTTAACGACTCCATGTACGCATATTATCAAAATCAGACCGACGTGCAACGGTCCTGGAATATCTTGCAACACGAGGTGAGTCGGTTCTTTGTTTCTTTGTTCTTTAGATTTTATCGAAGATGCCGTTTGGTGGAAAAGAGGGAAAAACCAAAACTCGACAAAAAAGTTTCGAGTTATTTGTTAACATTGTAAAATTTATGTAAAGAAAAGGAAATCGACTCAAAGAAAAAAATGAAAATTTTGACAGGTTCATCCCCAATTGTTCCAATTGTCCACTTTTATGGAATTCCCGCTTCCTCGACTGATGACATAAACGCTGCGACATCCCTTACATGTCAAAACAAAAAGAATTTATTAAGTGTCATGGAATTCTCGCGTAGAAATGTGATAAAACCCAAGATTTGCCAAGCCGATTTTTTTGTAAAAATTCAATTTTTGCAAATTAACGGAATTGACGTGAAAACATTAAAGGAAAACAGAATATAGACAGGTTGATTTTCAATTATTTGACAGATCATGTCATATTTTCGTCCGTCAAATAATTGAAAGTCTACCTGACAGTTTCTTGATTTGACAGAACTATCTTCAATTCATTATTTATAAGTTATGCAAAGAAAGAAAACTGTTGAGGGAATTAGAAATTTAACAATTTGATCTTCAATTATTCGTTACTAACCGAATAAAAATTTGACAGTTTCATCTTCAATTGCTCGTTACTGATAGAATAAAAAACTGACAGGTTGATTTCCAATTATTCGTTACTAACAGAATAAAAATTTGACAAACGAAAATTTGATAGGCTGATTTTCAATTGTTCGTTACTAGCAGCATAAAGATTGAACAGATTGATCTTCAATTGTTCGTTAATTTTAGTTCTCGCGTAAAAATGTAATAAAACCAAAAATTTGACAAGTCGATTTTCAGGTTTTTGCTTTCTTGTAAATATTAAGGGATAAATTAAAAAATAAAAAGACAAAAATTTGGAAGTTGAACTTCAATTTTTCGCAAATTTAAGGGTTTTGGCGGGAAAATATTAAAGCTAAATAAAAATATTGACGAAAAGTTAACAAGTCGATCTTCAATTATGCTTTAATAATTTGCAAGATACGTAGTTTTTACAAATACAAAAGAAAGATTTGAGAGGAGTATCTCCAGTTTGTAAGTTATGCAAAAAGGAAATTGCAAATTTGACGGATTGATCTTCAATTGTTCGTTACCAACGGAATAAAAAATTGACAGAACGTTCTTCAGTTAGTTGTATGATTTGTAAGATTTATGCAAAAGAAAGTGAAGAGATGAAAGATGTAAATTTGACCGAGTGGTCTTCAATTGTTCGTTATTAACAGAATCAAAATTTGGCAGAACGATCTTCAGTTAATTGTATTATTTGTCAAATTTATCTATAAATTAACGTAAAAAGAAGCAAAACGCAAATTTGACAGGTCGATCATCATTTGTTTACTAATTTAATTGCAGTAACAAGAAACAATTGAAAGCAAACAGGTCAATGTTTAGTTGTTTGTATTTTCTTTTTCGAATGATTTGATAAGTTTCGAGAAATTATTTGACAGGTCCATCTTCAATTATTTTCTAAACTTTTATAATTTGCACGCAAACATTGAAACGAAACGTGTTTTGACAGACATATCTTCAGTTATTTGTATGAAGTTTTGGAAAGTTTATTCAAGTACCACCTTCAGTTATTTATTAATTTTGTGAAATTTCCGTAAGAAGGGAGACAAATAAAAGTTTTTTCTAAAAAACACTTAGAGAAAAACAAAGATTTGACCAATCGATTTTCAATTGTTTGTGAATTTCACGGAATTCGCAAAAAAGAAGGAAATAAAATGAAACAAACATTTTTCCAACGAAATGTGTTTTGACAAACATATCTTCAGTTATTTGTTAATTTTTAAAGTTTCGGCGAAAAAAAGAAACGAAAGTGTTTTGAAAATAAAAATAGGGAAAGTGAAAAGGTTTTGATACATCGATCTTCAGTTTTCTGGTGGTTTTATGAATTTAGTTAAGAAAGGAGAGACAAAAGACAAGTCGATTTTCGCTCGTTCGCTAATTTTAAAGAATTTTAAAGAAATTAAAGGAAAACCAAAAATTTAACAGATCAATCTGCTGTTATTGACTAATTTTGTGAAATGATGCAAAATAAAAGGAAAAGGCGGCAACTTGATAGGTCGATCTTCAATTGTTCAATTCAAGGAAGGCAATGATTTTGACGTGTTCAGTAATTGTTAATTTTGTGACATTTCGGCGAAAAAAGGGAAAACAAGAGATGAATGTTTTTTGAAGAAGCTTAAAGGAAAATGAAGATGTGACAATCGATATTCAATTGTTTGCTAATTTCATGGGATTCAAGCGGAAAAATTAAAGAGGAACAAACATTTTGACATATCGATCTTCAGTTGTTTATTGATTTTCTGAAATTCAGGAAAAAGAACAGAAAAAGTAATACATTTGACAGGAACAATTTTCAATTATTCGCTAATTTTAAGGAATCCGCGGGAAATTAAAGGACAGCAAAATTTGATAATTCGGTGAAATTATACAAAGAAAAAGCAAAATGACGTGAACTTGATAGGTCGATGTTCAACTATTTGCTAGTTTTATCGATTCTGCATGAAATTATGGGAAAAACAAAGGTTTTTGACAGATCGATCTCACGTTAACTTCGTAAGTTTGTGAAATTTATTAAAAAATAATAATAATAAATAAAATTTAAAAAAATAATAAATCAATGAAAACGCAAAGACAACATTTTGACAGCCCTTATTTAATCGTTTCCCAGTTTTATGATGTTCGAAATTAATAAATAAGCAACTTGACAGATTGAAATGAAAATTTGGTACGCCCATCTTGCTCAAAACATTAAATGAGTTGTCAGTTATCTGTTAGTGGTGACAGATCAATATTCAATTGTTTATCAATTCTGTGAGGGAGGGGGAAATCTGAGAAAAGTATGAAATTTTGATTTTATACTTCGATTGAAATCAAAAAATCAACGAAAATTTCGAGCAAGTCGCGATCTTGTTTCGACAAAAGTAAAACGAACATTCGAAATCGGTTAATCTTCAATTTTTTATAGTTCTATAGGATTTACAAGATACATCTATACGTAGGTATAAGAAGGGAACTTTTCTCAAGTCGATCTTCAATTGTTCCTTAATTTTTGTTATGAGAGAAATGAAAGTAAGCAAGCAAGGTCGATCTTCAACTGTCATTTATTTATTTATTTATTTCATTTCGTCCTATTCCAACGTTAACACATTTGCATTAAACCAAGGAAAAGAATTAACAGATGAAATTTACGTGCGAATATTTTAATCAATATTTTCACGGTCGGTGAGTTTTTTTGCACTTTTACGACCGCAAATATTCCGACCGTCTGGAGTTACGCTTTTGTTCCCTTTCGTTTCGTTTTCTTTCTCTACGAACCAGTCGACGTATGATCACCAAAAAAAAAAGAAAGGGGAAACAGTTTCTGGTCGTCTTCGGTCTACCACTTGTTTGACATTTGGAGCAGTGACAAGTGACAGGTTTATTAAAAAAAAGTAGAACGAAGAAAAAGAGAGAGAGAGACCCTTTTAATTGAAATATTTTTAAATCTAACGAACTTTTCGTGTTTCTTTTCTTCTTCATTTTTTTCGTAAACAGTTTGACGATAGATTTTTCTTCGTTAGTAAATTTGCGAAAATGCCGCGGGGAGAAATATACTCAAGGTTGACCAGGTCTCGGAATATTTGGGGAAAAATTGGGGGCGGAGACGAAAACGAATCCGTCACTATTGTTAGCGTCATATCATTGGACATGTCTAGAAGTTGTTTTACAATTTTCAATTCTTTGATTTGCCCATTTCCATAAAGGAAACATTGCTTGGTCAACATTCAAGCAGATAAGAGTTGGAGTTGAAGAATCACCAGTTTACTATCTACTATAAACTTCCACATCATCACGAACAAAGTGGTAAAAGTATGAGCTGTCTGTATTACTTTTCACCGTGATTGTTTAAAGCGTCTTTTCGTGAGTCATTCTTATCTGTTTAGGCCAGCCGTCGTTCAAAGCAAAGGTATGTTGCCAGTAAGTGCCGAACAACGTAAGCTGCTAGCCTTTGCGATAATGGCAAAAGGAAAAGAGCCATTATCGCCAGATAATAGCGACTAATAGTGTTGTATCGGTGTCCCACTTATTCCTCGGGTATTAGACGTTTTTGTCTATGTTTATACTTTAACTGACAGGTAAAACATGTGGTACGTGAGTGTATGGTCGACATTAATTTACTGTTTCTTTTAATTTTGAAGCACACCTCCTAATTTTCCTACCGGATTGCTATTGGTTAGATATGAATTGGGCACATTTAAGAATGCAGGAAAAAATCGTGTATGTACTATTTCTGATATGAAATTTGTTGTCTCTAACAAGGGAATGCTTCCAAATCTTACCCTCCGATGTGATTGAAACTCAGTTTTTAGGCCAAATCTAGTGTCTTCAATCGCCGCTTTCTTTGTCGTCGGAGTCCTATATTTAGGGGTAAAAATCAACCTCGAAATTACCATTAAATTATCCTTACTATTAAAACAACATTCAACCACTACTCGTATAGTTTTTTCTTTCTGTCTATAATTTGTCGGACGATAAACCAACCTTCATTCGAGTTATTTTATCGTTCATCATAAAAGTATTTCGAGCGTATTTTCAATTAACTCAACTGGGTATTTCGCAAACACTAAAGCGGCAGCGTGCGAATAGATGAACGCATAAAACGCCTTGTTTACAACGGAATGAGCAACTGAATATTTCTACGTGATACGCGATGTAATATGTGTATGTAGGTAGATCGTTTCCGACAAGGAATTCCTGGACATTTACGTTTAGTTATAACGGCAATAGGTTTTTGACCGTTTTGGTATTCTTCTATTTACATAAAATTTTAACTAGTAGCTGTGGTTTGGGGCGTGAAGCACCTATTTATTGTATGTCATTAGTGATGATTCCGTCGTCAAAGAAGCAACAGTCACGTCGTCGTTATCACCGAATGGTCAGATAACGATGGCGTATCACCACAGTTGTGATGATTCCGTCGTCAAAGAAGCAACAGTCACGTCGCCGTTATCACCGAATGGTCAGATAACGATGGCGTCTCGCCACAATTGCTTTTGAGTGTTGCTGCGGGCTGGCATGGCTGGTGATTGGGAAAGTGACGTTGTTGATTTTGGAACGTCCAATGTTGCCCCAATTGGTATGCGAAAAGAAATTCGCCTAACAGCTACCATGTACTGTCAAATAAATAGGCATTATTTTTTAAATTACATTCGCGATTCTATGCTATAAGTAATACTTATTGAGAACAATTGGATGGTCTTGCACTGGTAGAGGCTTATCAGGGGAATGGAATGCGGTAGAAGAGACTCCTAGAAGCTGAAGCAAGTAGAAGAAGGAGGAGGGGACGACCGAGAAGGAAATGGACGGAACAGATCGCGGTGATGAGATATAGCAAAAGGAAAACGCCGAGAAAAATGGAGGAAATGACGATGAACCGGAAGATATGGAGAAAATGAGTTATGAAGCCAAATACAAAATCCTAAAACACGACGGGGCACAGAAGAGTATGGGAAGAAAAAGAGGATAATTGGACTTAAATGCAATAAATCTCTCAAGAACTTGGGAATGTGGAGATTCAACCGCAACCAAAAACCAATTATAACAGCAAATGTGAAGATAATCACTTCCTGAACCAAATTTAATAAATACCAAACAGTTCCCCGTTGGAACGGGAATATCACGCGAATGAATACAGATAGAAGGTGAAGACAGTCCTAGAGCTCAAGCAATAGAAGAAAGAATATAACCTTCCTATACTCACGCATACGGTCTGTGAGACCGACTTATATAGTGTAGTATACGTCTTTCATTTTGACGTGAGTATAGGAAGGATAAAGATGCAATCAAAATCCAATTATAACAGCAAATGCGAAGATGATCGTTTTATGAACCAAGTCTAATAAATACCAAGTACTGCACTGGTATGGGCATATCAGGCGAATGAAGAGCGATAGAAGGTGATGATAGTCCTAGAAGCTAAACGCGAGTAGAAGAAGGAGGAGGGAACGATCGAGAAGGAAATGGGCGGAACAGATCGCGATGATGAGAAATAGCAAGGGAAAAGCGCCGAGAAAGATGGAAGAAATGACGATGAACAATGGGTTATGGAGCTAAAAACAACAAACTTACAAACCCGACGGGGTACAGAAGAATATGAGAAAAAGGAGGATAATTGAATTTAGATGCAATAAACAAATTTGAAAATGATCGCTTTCTGAAGTAAGTCTAATAGATATCGAGCAGCTCGTTCTAAAAAAAAAAAAAGGAAAATAAAATTATACAAATCAAGGAATCAGTTAAGGTACTCTGAAGACGGTGGTAGTAACGAAACGTCAAGTACTATTGTCAAGAACATTTTTAGTCAATACTCCAGATTTTTGACTTTGATTGAAAATAGTTTAAATGTGGTTGAGAAGTGCCTGAAAATGTTGGGGATGTAAGGCAGATGTTTCACTAACAAACGATTATAACGAAACGGCCTATGACCATAGACATTTTTTTAACTAAATCTAACAGTGTAGGACGTCTGGATTCTAAGCCTTATCGCTTATTTTGAAGGTGATTTATTGCTATCTGTGATTTGAGGCTTAACCTTCCTATACTCACGCATACGGTCTGTGAGACCGACTTATATAGTATAGTATACGTCTTTCATGTTGACGTGAGTATAGGAAGGTTAAAGTGCAGGCTTAAGCTATGGCTATCCGTCATTTTGGCCATTGTTTGGAAGCAATAGGAATCATGCCCTATTCACCGAATGACTAAATGACAATATCTAATCGTTATCATTGATTTCGGGTGTTGCTTCGACAGCTGTTTCCACCTGTGTTCTTAATTCCACTCAAAATTATTTGATTTGATTGATCTTTCTTCAAAGCAGTTAAGCATAGTTAAAAAATTCATGAATATGTTGGAAAGGTAAGGCTGAGACATCACCAACAGACGATTATAACAGGAACTATGGAGATGGTCATTCTTTGAGCAAAATCTAATAGTCTAGGACGTCTGGGTTCTAACGCCTTATCGGTTATTTTGAAGTTGATTTATTGCTATCTGTGGTTTGAGGCTTAAAGTGCTTATTTTGGGCTTAAGCTATGATTATCGGTGGTTTTGGGCGTTGTTTCGAAGCAATAGGAATCATGTCCTATTCACCGAATGACTAAATGACAATATGTAATCGCTATCATTGATTTCGGGTGTTGCTTCGACAACTGTTTCCACCTATATTCTTAATTCCACTCAAAATTATTTGATTTGGTTGATCTTTGTTCAAAACATTTAAACATAGTTGGAAAAAATCTTGAAGATGTTGGGCACGTACGGCTGAGAAATTACCAACAAAGTCAACAAACAATTAGAACGGAAACTAAGAAGATGGACATTCTTTGAGGAAAATCTAACACTCTAGGAGGTCTGGGTTCTAGCGCCTTATCGGTTATTTCGAAGGTGATTTGTTGGAATCCGTGGTTGGAGATTTTGACCGAGGGCTATTGTTATCAGTTGTTTTAGGCGTTGCTCTGAATCAATAGGAGTCATGTGATAATCACTGAATAGCGCAATAACGAAATCTAATCGCTATCGTTGGTTTTGGGCGTTGCTTCATCAGCTGTTTCCGGTGTTTGACAATATTGACGAAGACTAAAAAATAAGTAGCGTAACCTCAACATCTAATACAATCGGAAATCACTTTCCCTCATTTCCATTTTTCAACATTTGTATCCTACGTCACATCACTTGTCGATTTAATTGACTTATCACGCTAAACCGGCGACAGCGACGAATCATCTCTATTATATTACGTAGCACAGAAGTAGAAGCCCACGCGTTTATTTAATTAGCAAATACCTACACGACCGACTTAATTTAATTCGTACAATAAAACCCAACGTCCACAGAGACTTTTCTTCTCGTTGGTAATTTACGACACTTCCAAGCCCGTCGGATTTTCTTTTCTTTTTCTAATTCTGTTGATTACATCAATTATACTTGAGTAGTAGCACATCGAAATTGTCGCGTTCTTGGCGTGAAAGATGGCAAAGGAATTTCTGTTATTGTTATCAACGAGGAAGTGCGAATGTTTCGTTCAAGTCTATTTGCTGTGAACGTTACAAACTATTTTGATTCTAAACAGCGTGCTACACATAAAGGAAGCATTTCTGTTTGTGCGCCTACGTTTATTAGTATTTGCCGCTGAACTTTCCATAAATAAAGCGATTGAATGGTTGGATTGCGATCGGATGAGAATAGGACAAGAAAAATGTTTATGTTTGCTTAAAATGTTCAAATGATATCCGTTTAAGTCTTTTGTTAATTTTTATAAAGGTGATATCATCAACTAAATGCTTAGGATGTACCTTTTTTCAGGCGTCGAATTTCAAAATTCCAACTTAGTTACCAACTTAACAAATGAAAAAATTATAGATGATACTGTTAATATCAATGTATTTTATAATGCTTACGTTTGACAACCATGCTTGTTAAAAATTTTGATATAATGTGGCAACACTGTTTAATTTTTTCGCCATAATGATAACATTGGAAACAATCTTTCCTTGTCAAGCTTTTGACATTTAAAATTACCACCTTCCAAAAATTTATTTTCTACATTTCCTAAAAGTTTATATATATTTAGCACTAAAGGCTTTTTAGGCCTAAGGCTATTTAGCACATACGCTATTTTATTTCAGAATCGTACGATTATAAAACGTTTAAAACCGGATTTCTTTTGTTTTCGCCGGTGCTTACTACCAACTTCAAATTTCGTAATCGAAAAACCGCGACGGACGAAGTCGTTTGACCGATACGAAATGAAAAAGAAAAAAAGCGAAAATCGATGACGACACGCCATCCACCATAGCTTGCTTTGTTCATTATACCCATTACTTACGTAAAACGAGCGCTCGGTGCTCGTTTTGATGAGTATAACGAGACGGACGTTTCACACAGTTATTAATAATGCAGTTTGTAAACTGGTCATCTGCTTGATAGATTATTCAAATAACGTCGGCGATATCGCGATGACGACTGAAAATAGATAGTTGCGATGTTGATTGTTTGATTAAAAATTCGTTTCTATTTCATGTTGAAAAAGTACTTCTTCAGAAAAGTCCCTGATGATGATGATGATGATGATGATGATTTTGGCTTTGCGAATTGTAGCGTAGGACGAGTGGGAAGGCTGATGAGGTTTTGATTTAAATTTGGTACCAATATTAAAATGATTGTAATAATGATGATAATTGGATAATTGAAATGCTATAGAAAAATTGATGCTCCGGTAATATTGAAGGACGATGACCGTCTCGGGTACCATTATCGAAATCTACATAAGTCAATAATTAACATGTTACAAAAATTGGTGGTTGGGGGTTTATAAAGTTTCCTCCTGATCATCTACAGTGACTCCTGTAGCGGGACCAGTAAAATTTTGTTCAGAAGACAAAGATCTTTGTGATTTCTGTTTGCAGTTGGTTATGGGTGGTGTTCCGGCCCTTACGTCTCCAGTTTCTTCAGGAATTTTTCAACAAAGTCCAATTATATTGATGAAGTTATAATGAAAGCTGACAACTTGGAGTGGAATTACGAGAACAATAGTAAACAGTTGACCATCATCGGTGGTTTTTGTGCTAATCGTGATTGACGTTTCAATCCCCATGCCTGAACCTTCTTCAGATTAAATCCATTGATTATTTCGTTTATAAAGTTTCCTCCTGATCATATACAGTGAACTGCTGTGGCGGTACAAGTTAAATTCTGTTCAAAGGGTGACATTTTTTTCCGAATAACTCTTTGTAGTTGGTTATGAGTGGCGTTTCGAACCGAAACCCCTAGCTTCTTCAGGAATTTTTACTTTTGATCACCTACAGTGACCTCCTGCGGTGGTACCAGATAAGTTTTGTTCAGGGAGTGAGGATCTTGCCGTTTGTAGTTGATTATGGGTGGCGTTTCGAGCCCAAGTCTCCAACTTCCGCAGGAATTTTTCCGCAAACTCCAATTATTTTGAAGAAGTAATAACCAAAACAAAGAATCTGGAATGTAATTAGGGGGAAAATATTGTAACCCTCTTCAAGATAATTGAATTGATTCTTTTGCAGCGGTACCAATTAAGATTTTGCTCAGAGGAAAATCGTCTTCCTCGTCATACTTCTTGTTAACAACAGTCCTCCGAGGGTCAGTTACAGAAATGGCAGGAGGTGAATCTCATAGATTTTTTTACGGTTTTGCAGTAATTATAGATTAAATGTTCAAAAAGTACCCTGATTACTGGGTCTGACAAAATAATTTTTTGCAGTCCTGGGAATCGACACGATTGGTGGCAATGGTTCATTAGATCGCTAATTAGCATGACCAGTATTATAAATTCAAACCTGCATTAATCAGCTGAAAAAGAAATCGTACAGCGGCAATCGAAAATAGATTTTAACTATGAAGATTCCTTCCTCCCTAACAAATTTATAAATTTTAATTTGTTGAACATTTAGCCCAAAAGTTACTCCAAAACTTGACGTATTAGTCAATTTTTGTGCCCAAATTCGTTGTTGGCGCCAAAAGATTCTACAAGATTCTTCCCCTGTCATTACTGCAACTAACAAAAACTCATTTTGCAGGTCTGTGTAGTTGGTTATATGTGGCTAGTGTTTCGGACATTACGCCCCCGATTTCTTCAGGCATTTTTCAGCAAAATTATTTTGATGAATCATCGTAACGAGAAATATCGAATGGAATTAAGAAAATGATAGGAAACAGTAGAAGTATCAGCACTTTTTTTTGGTAATCATTCTTGACGTTTCATTTTCCATGCTGTTACCATGCCCTTCTTCAGGATGACTTAAATGATTCTTTCGTTAAACCACTGTGAGCTGCTGTAGTAGCATTTCTCGGATTTTGCTTCAATGAAGAATATAGCCATATATTTTTTGTAGTTCTTTTTTCTCGTCAAAAAGTGAAAGAAATAATTTCGGGAACTTTTTGATGTTTGTACCTATGAGAATTCAATTAAGAAATTCCGCCAATATGTACTTAAATGCGCATTTTTGCAGCTATTTAATTCTACTTGAGGACTTAGTTTGTTTCTTTTCTCCTTCATGTCCCATTTTCCAAAACTAACATGATAAGCGATGCTGAACATCTAGAATCAAAGAAAGTCACGTCGCAGCAAAGGAAGATGGCGAAGATATTCAGGAACTATCGAACGGAAGAAGAAATAAAAACGAACAAGCGATGAATAATAGACAAGTTAATGACAATGATCTTTATTACACGTAGACACGTGCGTGTAAAGAAAGCCGCTGGTAGGAAGTTTTAAACATCCGGTGATGTAACTGGTTAACATCCTGCGATTATATCTTAATGGATTTTTTAACATAACGCAATTATTATTATTAGTATTATTATTATTATCATAATAATAATAATTATTATTATTATTTTCTAAACGATCGACTCGATAAACATTAATCTAATAGAAAAACGTAACTATAGTTTGAAGACAAATGCCGTTGAGAAATTCATTTGTATTTGCATTTCGCATTAAAACAAAAGTTACTTTCGGCGCTGATTGTACACAATGCACACAATCTTGTTTAATTTATTTCTGGACGAGTATTGATTCACCTACAAAACGAGAACGGACAATCCACGTCCTAGTTTCATAAAATCCGTTTACGGCACGAATACCGCTCATTTAAAATTCTACAATAATAGTCGGAACGAACCAAACACTACGCCTTCATTCATTTATTTATTCGCTTTTTTTTTTTACGGATTCTTTACCCTAACTAGGTGGGCATAGGTAATAATATCGAGTCGTATTTTTTTCTATGGGACGTTTCGTTTTCGTATCGTTGAGGAAACCGCCCGTCCGTAGCACGCGGTTTATGCATAATTCGCGGAGGTGGTTTTTGGACTTGTTTGGGCGGTGATGCAACCTAATTACGGTGAAGGTTAGTAAATAATGATGTCCGGATTAAAATTAAAGGATGATTTGAATATCGTTTTGAAGAAAATTCTTATTATTACAAACAGAATTTTGCACTGTTTTGTGTGCATTACTTTACATTGATTACATCCAGTACTTGTCAAATTCTCTCGTATGAAATTTCTGAAATAATTTTGACATTTATTAATTGCTGGAATGATTTGTGTTTACTGTTTGACATCCGGTACTTGTCAAAATCGAATTTATGTTACGTTCGAAATAACTTTGACTTTTACTAATTCTTAAAATGATCTATATTTCCTGTTTGACACCTGATACTTGTCAAAATGGAACGTATGTTATGTTTGAAATAAGTTTGACATCTACTAATTCTTAAAATTAATCATATTTGCCGTTGACGCCAGTTAATTATAATAATAATCGAAACATACTGTATCTCGTTTTGGATATAATTTTGACGTCTACTATTTTGTCAAAATCACCCCTACCTGCTGTTTGGCACTTTTTAGTTGTTAAAATCAATCGCATATTACTTTTTGAATAACTTCGACATCTGCCAATTGTCAAAGTGAGTCATATTCGCCTCTTGTCATTTCTAAGTTGTCAAATTTTATCGTTTATCACTTCTGAAATCATTTTTCCGTTTCCAGTTTCGCTGAAATGACCCATATATCCCATTTGGTATCCACATTCGTTATTAAAATTCATCTTATATCTGTCTTGAAGCAATTTTGACATTTCCCAATTATCAAAAACGTCATATTTGTCGTTTATCTTACACTAGTCTTTAAACTAAATCGTATATCTCTTTGGAAATCATTTTGACGTTTACCGTTGTGTCACAATGAGTCATCTTTGCCATTTGACACCTGTTGCTAGTTGTCAGAATTTAGCGTACGTCAATTTTCAAATAAATTTGATATCTACTACTTTATTAAAATGACCCTTATTTGTTATTTGGCATCTATTCGTAGCGAAATTTTGTCCTATGTAATTTCTGAAATAATTTTGACATTTACCAACTGTTAAAATGATTTGTATCTACTGTTGGACACCTGATACTTCAAAATGGAATGTACACATGTTACGTTTGAAATAATTTTGACATCTCCTCATTTTTAAAATGAGTCACGTACCGTTTGACGTCTGTTAATTGTCAAAACATACCATATCTCGTTTTGGAAATAATTTTGACGTCTACTATTTTGTCAAAATCACCCATACCACCCTGTTTAGCACTTTTAAGCTGTTAAAATCTATTGCATGCAACTTTTTTGTTTTTATTTGCCAAATTTGATCGTATATCGCTTTTAAAATCATTTTGACGTTAATTGTTTCGTCCAGATGACCCATTTTTGCTGTTTAACATCCATATTCGTTATTAAAATTCGTCGTACATCTGTGTTGAAGCAATTTTGACACATCCTAGTTGCCAAAAAACGTCAGATTTGATTTTATTATCTAGTACTTGTCACTACTTTTGAAATAATTTTGACGTCTATTAATTGTCAAAATAAAAAGTATTCGGTCGGTATGTTGCCACTTGCTACGTTCCCAGTAATGACTAATGACAACAGTTAGTTTCTGATCTGTCATGCACTAATAATTATTGTCTGAAAAAAGTTACTTTGATAGAGGTTAGATTTAGATTATATTAACTGTCAAATAATAATTCGGAATGCTGAATTGACAATTTGAGAACAATACACGGTATTCTCATAAGACCTGTACTGCATAATAAGGTTGGGACAGTCTATAGTTGTCAAACTCCGTCGTATATCACTTTTAAAATCATTTTGACGCCTACTGCCTTGTCATTTTTACCGTTTGACAGCTGTTCCTAGTTGTCAAACGGCATTGTATCATGTCACTTGAAATCAATTTGACGTTTTCCGTTTTGTGAAAATGAGCCATGTTTGCATTTTTACAGCTATTCTTAGTCGTCAAACTCCATTGTATCATATCACTTTTGAAATGATTTTGACGTTTGGCATTTTGTCAAAATGAGTCGTTTGCCGTACAACAGCTATTGCTAGTTGTCAAACTCTATCGTATATCACTTTTAAAATCGCTTTAACATTTACTGTTTTGACACAAATATCACATCGGTAAACTCCTCACCACACAATTGTTTATAACAAAATCGGTGACACGTGTTTCGCTAGCTCGAGGCAAGCATCTTCAACAACCGTATAAACCGAAGTGGTTACTGTTTTGTCAAAATAAGTAATATTGTCTGTTTGACATTTGTTGCTAGTTGTTAAACTCTAAGGTATCATATCACTTTTGAAATCATTTTGACGTTTAGCGTTCTATTAAAATGAGTCGTTTGCCATCTGACGACTATTACTAGTTGTCAAACTCTATCGTATATCACTTTCAAAAATTGTTTTAACATTTACTGTTGCATCAAAATGAGTCATATTGAACGTTTGACGTTTGTTGCTAGGTGTCAATCTGTCGCATAGCACTTTCGAAATTATGTTGACGTTTAGAATTTTGTCAAAATGGGTCATATTCTCCGTTGGATATCTTCCGCTAGTTATCAAACTATTTCGTATGTATATCATTTTTAAAGTCATTTTGACGTTTACCGTTTTGTCCAAATGAGTTATTTGTCGTTTGATATTTGTTGCTAGTTGTCAAACTTTATCGTATATCATTCTTAAAATCGTTTTAACATTTACTGTTGTGTCAAAATGAGTAATATTGTCCGTTTGACATTTGTTGCAAGTTGTCAAGCTGTCGAAATTATTTTGACGTTTACAATTTTTGTCAAAGTGAATCATGTTTGCCGTTTTATATTTGTTGCCAGTTATGAAACTGTATCGTATGTATAGCACTTTTGAAATCATTTTGACGTTTACTGTTTTGTCAAAATGAGTCATATCTGCCGTTTGATATCTGTTGCTGTTTTGTCATATCTACCATTTGGCGACTGTTGCTGGTTGTCAAACTGAATCAAATCTATATCACTTTTGTAAACAATTTGTCGCTTACCGTTCTGTCAAGATGAGTCATATTTGCCGTTTGACAGCTGTTACTAGTTAAGGTCTGTCGCGTATCACTTTCAACATCGTTTTAGTATTTACTGTTTTGTCAAAAGGAGTCGTATTTGCCATTTGACATCTGTTGCTAGTTGTCAACATTTATTTTATGTCAATGTTGAAATAATTTTGACCTTCTACTGTTTTGTAAAAGTAACCCATATTTGCTGATTGGCATCTATATTTGTTATTAAAATCCATCGTATATATGTTTTGAAATGATTTTGGTTCCTAAAGCAATTTGATGTCGTAAACTAGTTAGTGGATGAAGAAAGTTCTGTGCCATTGCAATATTCGTTCTGAAGAGACAAGCAGTTTTCCGTTTAGATCCCAAAGAAAAATGACCAAGTGACAACTACATCATTATACTAGATTAACTAGATGATCATCGGTCCTTGCAAACATTCTAATTTATGTAGGTGAGACTTTCTTATTCATTGTTTCCCTCGTGAATCACCGTTCAAAATTTATACGATGAAGCAAGAACCTACCGCCGTGGCCGTTCGAAACATCATCGTCCAAATCCGATTGTATAACGTCTATTAATATAGATTGCGTGCACCGATTGTATCGGGTTATATTTAAAGCTATCAACGCCCGCGAGAACACCTTCGATGCTACCGAGGAAGACGTATCCGGAGGAAGATCCTTCTATCGGAGTGTTTCCAAAAATACGCGTATGCTTCTCGAACGAGGAGCACTTTCGTCGCGACGACAGTCAATACGTTAGTAGTGAATTTTCAAATACTCGGTAACGAAGAAAAGCGTATCATAATGAAGCGGTGTAACGTCAACAGGATAAACTAGATTTATTATTACGTGTATTTCTGTTTTGAAGCGCCGTTAAAAATAAGTCATTGGCCTGGTAAATCGACCAGGTCTAACGTTGATATTTTCTCGGTAGTAGATACATAAGTGGAATATTTTGTATAAAACTTGATTTTAGAAAGCAGATCTGCTTCGTTGGACGAAAATTACAAATAAGAGAGGTTGTATTTGTTTTATAAAGTAAATAGGTGTTTCGGCACCTTTCAAGAAGTTGCCAGCTTAATTAATAAATCGCAAATTATAAAAACGAGGCGCGTCCAGAAGCTGGAAATAATCTCTTCGGTCATCACTACAGATCTATTTCTTATTTTACAAGTAATCGAAATCAACTATTAATTTCAGTGAAGTCGGTCTTATTGACACATTTGTATTTCAATCTATAAGTGGTCGCCTTTTGCTAAAAGAAATTC
The DNA here is from genome assembly GCA_038088585.1 of Chrysina gloriosa. Taxonomy (NCBI): domain Eukaryota; kingdom Metazoa; phylum Arthropoda; class Insecta; order Coleoptera; family Scarabaeidae; genus Chrysina; species Chrysina gloriosa. Next base: position 3,422,793 of record CM076091.1, read on the forward strand.
GATTGGGAACAGGTCTGGTCTTGGTGTGTATATAGAAAGCGACCCGGATCCTATTATAATCATCGCTTAAGTGTCTATCTATTAGCAGTTGCTATTTTCAAAAATTAATATTTATTGGCATCCTAATTAACTAAAGCAGGAAGTTCGTTTACGATTGTGTTAGAAACGTGGAATCCGCGTTTTTAATCTTTTCTTTTTTAAACAATTACGCATCAATGCAGCAATACTAGAAAATTGTTTATATCTCCGGAAGAAATAGCAAAGGGAAGGATTTTCTATCATTATTTTAATAAGCTATATCAGAGAGTACTAGAAACCACCTTCAAATTGTTGCGTTTAGCAGCTGTGAAAATCAAACATAATTTTGAATCGTTTTGACGACTAGTAATCATCCCCAAAACGGAGTAAATTTTAACACCTACTAATTATCACGAATGAATGATATTTACTGTTTAACATCCGCTAAAGTTAATAAAATTCATCGATTGGTGGTTTTGAACGCCATATTTATCGGTTGACGTCTACTGTTTTGTCAAAATCAAATGAGTCATAGTTTCAGTGTGACAACTGTTGCTAGTTGTCAAACTTTTGAAATCATTTTACGGTTTCGTCCAAATGACCCATGTTTGCTCTTTGGTGTCTATATGTGTTATCAAAATTCATCGTATATCTGGTCTGAAACAATGTTGACATCTTATAAATGCCACAATACGTCATACTTGCCATTTGTCAACTATTAGTTGATAAACTGAATTGTATTTCACCTTGAAAATCATGTTAACGTCTGCTGTCAAAATGAATCATATTTGTCGTTTGACATGCGTTGCTAGTTACCAAAATTTATCGTATGTTGGTTAAAAAATTTTTAACATACATATTAATTCTCAAAACAACGGCATATTTGTCGTTTGACATGCTCTTAGTTATAAAATTCAAAATGAATCGTATTTGTGGCTTATCATCTGTTGATAGTTGTCAAGCTCTCGTAATTGTCAAAATACGTCATATTAGCTATTTGTCAACTATTAGTTGCTAAACTGAATCGTATATCACCTTGAAAATCATTTTGACGTCCGCTGTTTTGTCAACATGAATCATATTTGCGTTGGTTAAAAAATTGACATATACATATTAATTCTCAAAATGACGGATATTTGTCGTTTGACGTGACCTTAGTTGTCAAATTCAAAATAAATCATGTTGTGTGGCTTGTCATCTGTTGCTGGTTGTCAAACTCTATCGTATGTCAATTTTGAAGTCATTTTGACGTCTACCATTTCGTCAAAATGAACTATGTTTGCTGTTTCGCATCTATATTCATTGTTAAAATCTATCGTTTATCTGTTTTGAAACAGCTTTGACATCTCGTAATTGTCGAAATACGTCATACTTTCCATTTGTCAACCCATTAGTTGCTAAAGTAAATCGTATATCACTTTAACGTCCGCGGCTTTGTCAAAATGAGTCATATTCGTCGTTTGACTAATTGCCAAAACTTATCGCACGTCTATTTTCATATAAATTTGACGTCTACTATTTTGTCAAAATGACCGTTATTTGCTATTTGGAATTTATTAGCTATAAAATTCTATCCTATATGATTTCTAAAATAATTTTGACATCCACTAATTGTTAAAACGAGTCATATTTGCTGTTTGACGCCCAGTAATTATCGAAGGGTAGCGTATCTCGTTTTCGAAATGTCTATTGTGCTATTTTGTTAAAATAACCTATACATGCTGTTTGGCAATTTTACCTGTTAAAATCTATCGCATGGTACTTTTTAATTAACTTTGACATATACCAATTGTCAAAATGTCATATTTACAGCTTGTCATTTGTTAGTTGTCAAACTTTATCGTTTACCACTTTTAAAGCCATTTTGATGTCTCCTATTTTGTGAAAATTACCCATATTTGCTGTTTGATATCCATATTCGTTACTAACATCCATCGTATATCTGTTTTGTAACAATCCTGACATTTCCTAATTGTCAAAATATGTCATATTTGCTGTTTATCATCTTCTAGTTGTCAAACACTGCCGTATGTTACTTTTGAAATAATTTTGACGTCTCCTATTTGTCAAAATTAGTCATATTTATGTATATTATTATCTAGCGTATGTCATTTTTTATTGAAATGACTTTGACATCTATTACTTGTCAGTATTTGTGATTTAACATCTGCTAATTGTTAGAATTAACCCGTCACTTTTACTGACTTTTCCTTGAACCTCTTGTGCTGCACATGTCGGGGTACTATAAAATAATCGATCAATATGTCACAGAATGATGTATGGTTCTTGATCGCAAATCAATTTGTTTGTAATTGCCTTTTAAAATTGACCCGTGATTTTTTAATTTATTTTTAATCGTATGCATTGTTTTTTTTAACAAAAAAATAGTTTAAAAGGTTTTACACTCGCCCATGCGTTTGTTTTCTGTGTGGAGTACCGCGCCGAAAACAAGCTCACGCTTCGATTGCTATTTTTATTCCCCTTTTCTATTTTTAGCTCAAATGTTGCGGCATGAACGGCCCGTCGGACTGGACGGAGATCACCCATAACGACACCTTACCGCACACCTGTTGCCCGAACACGCTCAATAACGGCTCTTGCAAAATCAGCACCATCAACAAGTATCAGGATTCCTGCTTGGAGAAGCTGCGGGAGATCATCGAGAAGTACGGATCGCTAATAGGGGGCGTCGGAATCGGTGTAGCTCTAGTACAGGTTAGAACACGTTTTATTTTTTTAGCTTTTATTAGAAAACTACGTATTTAGCTATTAATATTTCAATAAATCCTATAGTCGCACGTTTCGATTGTGAAATTGGACATTCTTCTAAAAATATACGAATTTTTTATTTGACATTCTCAAAATGTTCTAAAGTCGTATTCGTACGTGAATGCTGAAGTTAATTTGAGTACCTGTCAAAATCATATTAAAATTCACCAGTTATAAAAGCGGTTTGCCCATTTGAATTTTGAAACTAGTTTCCCGTTTGTCAAAGCTCAAAGCCAAATTGTAACATTTACTAATTTGTTTGAAATTGTCGTGGATGCATTTTACATAAATAGTTTGACATCTCTTGAAGCGTTTTCGATATTCAGTAATTGTCAACGGCGTTCGGGTTCAAATCTTAAAAATAGTTTGACGTGTGTCTGTTCCACCTACTAATTTTATTGTCGAAATCGTAGATCTATTGATCCCTAAAACTATTCTGACAGTTACCAAAGCCATTTTGACATTTACAAACTGTCAAAGTTGTCCCCGAATGAATCTAGTAACTGATTTGACATCTGTTCAAATCAATTTAACATTTATTAATTATCCAAACCGTTCCTGTATGGATCTTTAAGATCCATTTGACATCTACTGAAGCGATTTCTATATTTAGTGATTGTCAAAGATATTCGCTTCCGAATCTTAAAACTTTGACAATGTCGTTTACTAATTTTATCGTCGAAACCAGTCGTGTATTAATCCTAAAACTATTTTCACACTTACCACAGTCATTTTGACATTTACGAACTTTTGATACGTTCGTGTACGAGTCTCGAAACTACTCCGTAAAAACTATTTTGACATCTCGTAATTGTCAAAATAATTCATACTTGCCATTTTCAACTATTAGTTGCTGAATTGAATCGTATATCATCACCTTGAAAATCACCTGTTTAATCCACTTTGTAATTTACCATTTTTATGATGAAAATCGGTCCTGTACTAATCCTAAAACTACTCTGATAGTTACCATGGTTGTTTTGACATTTACTAACTGTCAAAGCTATCCGCGTATGAGTCTGGAAACTAGTTTGATATCTGTTAAAACCATTTTGACATTCACTAATTGTCCAAATCGTTCCCTAGTTTGACATCTATTGAAGCGATTTCTACTTTTACTGGTTATGATGTTCGTGTCCGAATCTTAAAACCCATTTGACATTTAGGCAATCTACATTGTAATTTACCAATGTTATTATGAAAACTGGTCCTGTACTAATCCTAAAACTGTTCGCGTATGAGTCCGGAAACTAGGTTGACGTCTGTTAAAGCCATTTTGACATTTTCTAATTGTCCAAATCTTTCCTAGTATGACATCTATTGAAGCGATTTTGACATTTTCCGATTGTCAAAGATGTTAGCGCCCGAATCTTAAAACCAGTTTGACATCTGTTTAATCCACTTTGTAATTTATCAATTTTATTATGAAAACTGCTCGTGTCCTCATCCTAAAACTTCTGACAGTAACCATAATCGTTTGTACATTAACGAACTGTCAAAGCCATTAGCGTATGAGTTTGGAAAGTAGTTTGGCAGTTTGACATATATTAATTGTACAAATCGTTCCCTAGTTTGACATCTATTGAAACGATTACGACATTTACCGATTATCAAAGTCATTGATTTGTGTGAATTTTGAAACAAATTGATAAAATTTCGTGAAGTAGCCGTAAAAATGTGGTGGAGTTGTAGAGATTAAAACGACGATGTTAATGAGATCTAGCACGCCGAAACATGAACGTGTAACGTTAAAAAATTTGATTCCAAAATGATGTATTTCATATTCTCTTCCAGATTATCGGAGTCATCTTCGCCTGTTGTTTGGCCCGATCCATTCGGAAAGAATACGAGACCGTATAAGAGAAGGCAGGAAGCGTTCACAACACACTATCGTAATTATTATTCTGTCCAATATTTTACCGTTACGAAACACTGCGTGAAGCACACTCATCGTTAGTTTGGATTTAGCGATAAGCCCGTTTTTCTCTTCGTTTCGTAATACGTATCGCGGATCGCATTTGCAAATCTCAAAAAGGATACGCGAACGTGTAACATTGTTTTTTTTTTCTAAGTGTATCTCTTTACGTATAGATAGGTTTCTAACGTGTACAGTTTTTCGTCACAAAAGCACCGGACTGATATTTTTATACACCTTTAGCGTTTGTATTACCAATTATTGTTATTTTCATTTTCTTCGTTTCTTTTGGAAAATGTCGCGGGGAGGATTTTTGTTCGTTCGTTAGGTTCGAAAAAATAAGGAAAGCTTGATATATTTTTGGATTACATTTACAAATCGAACGGGGAAAGGAGAAAATTGCGCGCGAATTTTCGCGCTCGAAATTCGAAAAAATCGTGCTCTAAGGGAAACAATGTCAATAATGTTGTGCGAGATTTTTTGATAAAAGACGTTCTTGTGTTCCCTTTTGGATAATATTCCGATGTATGTATGTATCTATGTACATTATTTAATTTATTAGTATTACGATATAAATATATAAAATAAAATTTATTATTATTATTATTATTATCATAATTATTACTAATCTCTCAAGAAACTTTTTCTCTCTCTCAATGTTACAAATATACTAAACGTGAACTGATATTCACTAGATTGTTAGATGTTATTACATAAATATTATCTATTAGAGACTATCGATATACATATATATACATATATATTTCTATGTTACCGTTTTATAAATGTGCTCTGAAACACAACCGAAATAGTAAATAGTGCAAAAAAATAGAAGGAAAACGCTATCGTCCCTGCCAAAGAAACAAAATATGTTAAGTGTTCAAGCCTCATTTTCTCGATATTTTTCTTCAATTTCAACGTGGCCCGTTTGGTTTTCCAACCTCCTTCTTTATTTCATTCCCATTTGTACTATTTACTGTGTAATACGATAATAGTGATATATACCTGGATAGAGACGTTATTTCACTTCAAAAATATTATATTGATGTTATTATACTGTATTTCTGTGAATGTGTTATATAACGAGGAATAAAAATACATAAAAAATATTTTTTGTTTTTATTTAAAAGTTATTCCTTGTCCCTCTTACAAAAAGGAAAAGGAAAATAATTATCATGCGTTTGTACTTGTGCGTGTGTTGCGTAAGGTCGGTAAGGCAGTTATCTGTTCCCAAATTGCAGGAGGGTACTCGGGTGACAAATAGCACGATCGGTTTCGTGACGCCATGATTCTATACTAGGGCACTGGATTTCACCAACTGTAGAAAAATAAAATCCATTCTACTATTCGAGGTACAATATACATGTATTGTATATAAGGCCGGTAAGGTGGATATCTATACGCAAATCGGCGAAAGTAACGAAGTGCTCGGACACCAGATTGCAGCACGGTGGCCTTACAGCGATCGATGATATCAACGAATTTCATGTGTCCAAATAAGTCGAAACGAAAGAAATACGAAATAATTGCAATTTGAACAAATTCATTTGTTACACAGCAAATGTGCACTATCAGCATGATGATGAGCTCCGCCGGATACGGTTCGTGTAGTGACTAGAGTTACTCAGTTTGCCCCAATAGTACTACAACTATCTCTATACATTGAAACTGAATGTATAGTATGAAACCCCATCTGTATTCGTATAGCGCAATATTACTATTCTAGTACAGTCGTTTGAGATAGTTGTAGTACTATGGGCGCAAATTGACTCTCTCAACTCTATTAATCAGTTGCGATTGTAGGTTATAAAATGTTTCTACGTGTCATGTACTCGTATATATAAAACATCGAATCATATATACAAATATTTATTTTCTTAAAGACAAAAAAGAATAGGTATAGTATATTACCAACTGCTAAAATTAAAATTATAGGACTCCGATTTTTCTTTTTCTTCCCAGGTTCTTCGTCTTCGACACTCTTATTGCTATAAGTGGCAAAAATAATTAAAAGAAATCAAACATTGCATGTTTCTATTTTCATTATTTCATATTTCTATGCATTCTATTCTATTTAACCTACCTTTTATTGATAGTGGGGCTGATATATTTTCCGATACCATTTTTGTATACCGTCAGTGATTTTTGGGCTTGCGCTTTAGCTCTCTTGGCGGCTTCTTCTTCCCGTTGCCTCGTCAATTCTTCTTGTCTTTCCTTACTTAACTAAAACAACGAAAGCAAGTCAAGCATTTTTGCCCCAATTTTCTTCGATGCCCCAGTCTAAGCCCTAAGGTGGTGAAACTATACTTTATTTACGTTAAGAATGCAGTGTAGGGACAAATAGGGGCACAAAATTCTTGAATATGATTGGACCCGGATATCTCGTGACATAATAAATACCTATTTTTTGGATTACTTCCACCATTTTCTGACATAATTTTAACCAAAAGTAAAAAAGTGGTGGAGATAATTCAAAAGATAAGTATAAATCTGATTGGCTAATAACAACGACCAAATTACACGAAGCGCCGCGTATCTAACATCTAGCACTGGTGATAGTTGTCTCTTTGTGTAACATAACCTTAGTTATCCGAGGACTTTTCCCGATTTTATACTTCGTTTTGTGTTAAGAATGCAGTATAGGAATAGATAGGACTATGGAATTCTTGAATTGTATTGGCTAATAATGACGCGCAAATTACACAAAGAGCAGCGTCATCTATCATCTAGCACTTGATAGTTGTCACTTTGTCGTAACATAACTTCACTTAACCGAAGAGTTTGCTCTTTTTCGATCGCGCCTCGGTTTAGAGGACCACCTACTGCGTTCTTAACGTGAACTCGGTATATGCCTACTGGCACTTCGTCCAACATAACCTTACATACCCGAGGTGTTTGTTCTATTTTGATTGTCTCTCGGTTTAAGACGCGACCAATACTGTGTTCTTAACGTAACCTATAGGAAATCACTCATGCAAGAAGAGCAGTCATAGGACTCATTCACATTTGTTGACCGAATTAAATTGAAAATGCAGCTCTCGTTATCAGCGAAACCCGTGTCCCGAAATTAATCAAAAACTTTACGGTGAAAAGTCATTGCAATCTTTACCGAACGAAGTCCATTTCTTTAGAGAATTTTCCATGGAAAGAAGGATCAACACTTACTTGTTCGTCTGCTTCTTCGTACGGATCGACAAACACCTGCGCCTTTATCAAAATTATATCCTCAATCGGCCTATCCTGATTATCCACTTCGATCCTCTCCATTTCGGATAACGTATCCATACCCCCACTACTTTTCCGAATATCGTATGTTTGTTATCCAAGTGCTTGCAGGATCGGTAAGTGATGAAACTGTCAAAAAGAAATGTACATTTCGATAAGATTTTCTGCCCAACTTCCAGAAAGGTCGAAGGAAAAAAGAAAACAACAAACATTATATGTATATCTATCAGGGGCGGCCGGTCACATCGTATATAGTGGGTTGTTGCGAGAATTGCATTCGTTCGTGTATCCTCGTACATCCGCGGTATCTACCACAATGCATTGTTGTCGATATACGAGCATACACGAACTAGTGCCATCTTAGTAGCAGCCTACAATATACGGCATCACCAGCCGCTGCTGACACCTATACTTCATTTACGTTAAGAATGCAGCGTCGGTATAGATAGGGCTTCAAAATTCTTGAATCTGATTGGATCCGGATATCCCACTGCTTATAAATAATAAATGCTTATCACTTTCTGACAAAATTGAAACCTAAGCTGTTAAAAAGTAGTGCAGGTAATCTAAAAGTATGAATCCGATTGTATGACGACGCCCAAATTACACATAAGGCACTTGATTGAGTTGTCACTTTGTCGTAACATGACCTTACTTAGACGAGAAGTTTGTCCTATTTTGATTGCGCCTCAGTTTCGGGCGCCACCTACTGCATTCTTAACGTGAACTCGATATATACGTACGTACAATTGCGACGCGTTCGTGTTAGGGCCCGAATTAGCCATGGAAAGGACCCCTCTTCCGGTATGCGACAAGTTCTGTTTGAATTCATCTTCGAATTTTTTCCCCCAAATCGATTTACCACCCCTACCGCTATTCGTTGGATCTCCCCTTGAATCTGAGAAAACGAAAATGTCAATACCAACGTAACCTCGATGATGATCAGTAGTCTGGGCAAACAGCGGTAACTACGAACTAAGCTACGACAGCCTAATTGTACACAGAACTACTCGCATACAGCATCGATTTGTGAGTAACTTACTTCATAATTGTACACTGTTACCGCCGTTTGCCCAGAATGATGATAAGAGCCGTGCAGTTCGGAGGTGACGATTAAACGTCTATAGACTAGTGCAAAGGCGTAGCCAAATTTTTTCGGCGGTTGACGGCAAAAAAATGAACAACAATTTGTTTTTCTTCCAATTTTATAAAACCTATTTGTTTCAACCTTAATAAATTATTTCAGAAGTAAAAAAAAATCCTATATTTCGAGGACTGAGGAGAAACACCCACGAGTGCCCACCTCTCAATACGACCTTGAACTAGTGTATTGAAGAAATTGTGTAAAAACGCTTGGATATTCTCAAAGATCGGTTAGTCAGTCAAATAATACGAGTATTGCGGCGTAAATCACGACTAACAGTCTAACTGACTTGTCGTTCACCCCGACAATGCACATCCCTTTTAAACAAACAAAAATAAATATTGCATTGCCTCACCATGAAATTACGAATGGACCTATGGAACTTGGTCCCGTTATAATATCCACTCGCTGAATGTTTAATGAAATTTTCGCAAGTTTTCGGCACGCCGTCGCAGTACAATTCCAAATTTAACGGGCCAAAATTCGTTACCAACCTGACGTACCCTAAAAATTGATCGAAATCGCCTTAAATCGCTACCACCTCGTTTTTGTCAAATGGAATATTACCTTTTTCTTGACTCTCTCGTACCGAACGAGATCTTCGTGGATAATTGCCGGTTCGTGGACCAGTTCCACTGCCATAACCGTGGACGTAAAGCCGGCGGCAACTTTTCCGGTTGAGTAATGAGCGGCATTGAATTTATCGGCCTTTTCCGTGCTCTGTTTTTATTAAGTTCGATCGTCGGTTCCTTATAATCGCGATTTAATTCCTCGAGGGTGTATTTCGTTTCAGGATTGATGCTTTTTAATCGAGCCGTTGGATCAGATTTATTAGCTAATTCCTCTACAAACGAAAAAAGCGGAAAGTATTAATTCGGAGAAAAAGATTTAGGTTGACTCCGAACAACGTTATCGATTTAAATCGACTTCAGTCGACTTCTACCGATTGAAATCGACTTCAATCGAGGTTTTCCCGGATGAAATCGACTTCAGTCGAGTTTTCCCGATTTAGATCGACTTCAGTCGAGGTTTCCCTTTGAGGCTTTTGAGCCATTAATAAAAAAAAAAACATGTTTTCTTAAAACTTTGACACCCAGTTTCTTGGATGGTTTCTTATATGAATTCTTTCAGTTTCTCAGTTTCAATGTATAGTATGAAGCCATCTGTATTCGTATAGCGCAATGCTATTTTATTCCGGTACAGCCGTTTTAGACAGTTGTAGTACTATTGGTGCAAACTGAGCAACTCTACTTGCATATCAATCGTAAATCAGCTGTTACTTTTTACTGCAATATAGCTAACGTTTTTAGGACAAACTTTAATCCCGCTTTGAGCACATCGGTGCCTTCACAAAATCTTAATACCTTACCTTCCGTTTCAATTCGTAAATTATTCTTAACGTGATGGAAAGTCGATATGTTAAATTTCCCCAAATTACTCGGATCCTGTAGCACGATTATGTCCTTCCTCTCGAGCGGCTTATCATTAATCAAATCTTTCCAATTCTTATTTTTAATATTCAACTGTTCGACCGCTTCCATACTATACACATTTCCGGTTGTTGCTACCGCCGCAATATGCGAATGCTTGGTTAACGTCCTAAAAAGGACGGGGCAATGCAATTCGCCCTCGGCGTTCTTGTAGAAATTCAATTTGATCAGCGTTTTCGTCTCTAGAGGCTTCCCGGTGACGGGATTGATTTTGAATTTCTTTAAGAAGGGTATAAGGGCTTGTAAATCGAAGATATTCCCATCTTGATCGCAATACGGATGTTCCCAGGGCTGCAAAGAGAGGGAACAGTGGTCGAAGGGCAAACGACGGAAGGCGTTTTCTTCCTCGGACGTTCTTTCGCCGGATACTTTGCCCCCGTATAACGTGGTCCATTCGGTGTATGTTAGGTATCTGTAAAAAACGGGAAACGGCACGCATGTTACATCGATATCAGTTACATAGATTTCTTTTATAATGAATAAAGCATTCTTTTAATATTAAGTTATCATAATTGCTTAGTTTGCGCCAAGAGTACTACAACTATCCGAAACGGCTATACTAGAATAAAATAACATCGGCATACACGTTCTCAGTTTCAATGTATATTATGAAGCTATCTCATTGTATCTGTATTTGTATAGCCCAACGTTATTTTATTCTAGTACAGTCGTTTCCGATAGTTGTAGTTGGCGCAAACTGAGCAACTCTAATTATCACCTCACACCCGGTTACCGCACACCAATCCATTCTGGAACCAGATATGTTATGATGTGGTGAGCATAACGCGTTGGACAACCGCATTATAACCCTTTTCTTCACAAGGAATGCAGGTATTAAATTTTTAAAGTGAATCTGAGGGTGAGTTTTGAACGCAGGCCATCAGTATCATAATCGATCGTGGCCAAACTTCTTAACCGTTAGACTACATCGGTTTATGCTTAGTAAAGTAAACTCTAGATTATACAATTTTTACCATTCCTTTGTTCTTAGGGAACCATCATTTGAACAGGACGGAATTTTATATTAATGGGGTGTGTCATACTCCAGCACACCATCAACTGCGGTTTTCTCTACACTTTTGAATACGTGGGGCACAAACTTACAAGTTTTGTATAATATATTTAACATGGGGGATTGTGACACCACATCACATCGGTATACTTTGCAACGATATTTAAAGCAAAAACAATGTGAATATCAAAATTGTTGGGATATGTTAGACCCTAGCACACCACTAATTAAATTTTTAGCCTTTACACCAACGAAGGATTAAATAATGAAATATTACATTTCATTATTAAAATTAACTATAAACCTTTAAAATATTAAGGGGGTAACAAAATGACAGATGAATGACAATGACTATACGTGATATGTCCTGTATAGATGTTGCATATTTAAAATCTACATAGTTGACTTACAATTTATCCTTTTGGTGCTGCCTTTTACCCATTTTTCATCCGATTTTGGGACTTCTAACGAAATATGTAAACAATAATAAGAATTGATTTTTTGAGGTTAGAATCAGGTTGAACAACTTAATGGAGCCATTTCTTAAGCGAATAACATGTATAATGGCGGTAGATTTCAATTTAATGTGCTTTGTTTAATTTCTCGCTCTGATTAGAGTTGTGATAAAACAAATTTTGTACCTAATACGCATAAAATACGTTTTGAGATCTTATTACCCTTTAAGGGGGTAATAAAGATAATTGTAGGCTCAATCGGTTTTCGTTTCTTTGTGTTGCATATCCCTGCTTTCATCTGTCTGACTACGCCATGAACCGAGAGTTGTGAAAAGGGAGTGTGTATTGTTTTGAGCTGCAAAATAGTGCAAAACAAACTGTAAGTAGCCCCCTTTACTCGTTCGTTCCGCCGAATAACTCAAAAATATCGTGGGGCTGCCCGCGGGTGTCTTTTCTTTGTACTTCCAATACAGCAAAAGAAAAAAGCCCGATTTAGCGTACGGCTACGGTATCGAAAAATTGCGTTTAACGACGATTGGGGCCCCCTACGATTGTTATCGTGGCCTTTCCGGTCTCAAAGGAGCCTTTTCCGTGCTGTTTTTCCCATATTTACTTTCCTGTTACGTGCGAGGGCACAAAATGGCCGACGCGGTTGTCAGGAATCAATTTTGATTTTGACTCGGCTCACGTTCTGGGTTTTCCGGGATAGACTCTTCGTTTCGCGTGGGATTTTCCTCGAAATTGCGCTTTTCTCGCGATCGCCGACGTCGAATTTTCCGCGCAAAATTCTAAATCCGTGCCGTATCAAATATACGCCTGGATAAATTCCGTCCCTCCATATCAATGTTATGAATTCTTTACTTGTTATTGTTAGCGCATTTTTGTACTATCCGGTACACTGCATTCGCTTATCTACGTTTTAATTGTTTCAACATTATTTCATCAACATCACCTAATCAGAATGTTAATTACAAAGGTTGAAATCAATTAAAACTGAAAGTTCTATCCAATTCATCACTTATCATTCGCTGCTAAGCTTAATATTTTTCCCTTTAAGTTAAAATGTCAACAGCTGGTTCAAGTGGATCTGGAAGAGGCAGAGGTACCCAAACGAACGTCGGAGACCAAAAGCCCGATACGAAGGAAACCAAACCGAATCCGAAAATGTCCAAGGCATTGGGTACCTCGGCCAAGCGTATCCAAAAGGAATTGGCGGAGATCACCTTGGATCCGCCGCCGAATTGCAGCGCTGGTCCGAAAGGCGAGAACTTCTACGAATGGGTCTCGACGATTTTGGGGCCGCCCGGTTCTGTGTACGAAGGCGGCGTGTTCTTCCTCGATATCCATTTTTCCCCCGAATACCCGTTCAAACCGCCCAAAGTCACCTTCCGTACCAGGATCTACCATTGCAACATAAACAGCCAAGGCGTCATCTGTCTCGATATACTCAAGGATAATTGGTCTCCGGCGCTCACTATCTCAAAAGTTCTCCTGTCGATCTGTTCCCTATTGACAGACTGTAATCCAGGTATTTGAAATATTTTTCTTTATTTTTTTCTGCTTCATATATATGATTGAACTATGATTTTCCCTATTTGTCTTTTTTTTAACACGTTAACTGCTATAGTTTCCCAACACCAGCAATGACCAGTAAAAGAGAAATAAAAGGATTATATATATGTATATAACTGCTATAGCTGTATTTTTTCACGTATGGACTGGAGTCCAGTTGGCTTAAAGTTGTAGAAATGATTATGGTTGCTGGTGTATGATATGGTACTTAACGTATTACATATATGCAGTAAATTTTTCCTTAACAGGGAACTTGAAGGGATATTCACTATCGCTCGTTGGGGCATAAAAAAATAAACAAAACAAATGGAAATGAAACCATCGTTTTTTTTTATTTTACATTTTGCTTGTTTACCAACGAAAATTAACGTTACATGTGATAGAATGTAAAAGAAATAATTAATTATCTTTTTTCATGCTCAACCTTAGGACCACTGCTACAGTTCGAGACATCTTGTCCATTCATTTTCTCATTCTATCATCTCTGATGTTTCTCCATTCTTCTTGGAACGTATTCCATAACTGTTCTTTCGATGTCAGAGGCTTAACGCTAACGCATCTACCCACTTCTTCCCAGAACAATTCAATGGGGTTAAGTTCAGGTCATTGATTGGATCATTTCATAATTTTCAAAATTTCTTCAGTACGTAATTTTGATTGGTTTTGAAGTATTTGTCTTGCATAAGTTCAAAACCGCAACCAATTACTTGGATTCCTAACTGGATTGCATATGCTTCTAATGTTTCTGCATTGCTCTTTCTTTGTCACCCCGTTAATTGTTCCACCAGCAAAACCAGCAAAATCTACTCGTGTCCAATTTCTCCATTTAAGTTATTTTTCCACTCACTCATATAACACCGATTCTTTCAACAATATTTCACTGTGCCTACAGAAACTTTGTTGTTTTGCTGTGTATTAAATTCTGCTGCACTTTCTGGTGCTGTTGGCCTTCTGTTACATTTACTAATTAATATCAAATCTTGAATGTGTGAAATTGATGAAGAGTACCATGCACTGTTAATTTGTCACTATTACTTTTAGTTTCGAATTTGAATTTCCCATTTCACCCCCTTTCCCTTACGCGATTTCAGCCAAATCAAGAAACGTAACGTTTATAAATATTTCCTTCAAGTTTTCTTCAGTCATTTCTCATCCCCTCTTTCTTTCTTTTTGTTTTTAGCGGATCCATTGGTAGGCAGCATAGCTACTCAATACCTGCAGAACCGAGAGGAGCACGACCGCATCGCCCGGCTATGGACCAAGCGTTATGCCACGTGATTGGGTTGCGTTTCCCGCGCGCTCTCAGTGTTGTCTCCCTTCGCCATTTTTTTGGCAAAATTTGGTCCTTTCATCTCAACAACATTTCATCCATGAATTAACAATAACAACAACAACAACAACAACAACCACAAATAAAGAACAACAATAATTATTGTAACGGTAACGATTACAAAAAGAAAGAAACAACAAAATAACAAAAACAGTAAAACAAAAGAAAAGAAACTTCATTTGTCTGTCTCTCCTTAGTGTTCCATCAGTATAATTTGTTAAACAACAAAAAAAGTGTATTACGTAGATATAAGGTAAATTTCTTGTATAAATATACTCTTGACTTGGTTTCATATACGTAGTTCTGTCTATTGATGCTCTATATCTGGACGAAACATGATCATGATGATGATGACGACATTCGAAACGTTCGTTTGTGATTTTTTTGTCTCTCCCCGGTCTTTTATATGATTATATTTACGATGATACTACTTATAACGATATATAGGAACTACTATTATTACAGCATAATCTCTCGAATTTTATCTCCCAGTTTGGAATAGTCTTCTTCCGTTTTCCCTTTTCTGAGAATCATGTTTTAAGACTGGTATACACACAAATTTATTTATTTCGTACGTTCGTAAAAATGCCGCATTTTCTTTGTTTTTTTATTATCGCTATTATTATACTTACAAGTGGCCATCGCGATGCGCTATCGATCGATTTTAACGAAACTTGTTGCACCGATCATTTAGCCATTATACTAAACAAACCACGCTTAGGATACAAATCGGAAACTCGTAGGTTGCTGGTCGGAGACATTACCACTGCGCTAAACGACCTTAGGACTACGACAGTACGATTTTTCTTCAAATTTGATTTTACTCGAAAAGTCTTCGAGTAGTACATCGTATTCGTTTACCCAAAAATACCCTCGACATAATTATAATTAGTACAAGCTTCGTTGAAATCGATCAGTATCACATCGCGATGTTTCCTTCGTTAGCGAAGCGAAGTTTTTCCAATATTTCGATCTATAACGCGCAAAAGCGGATAAGGCCACTCGGTTAGCTGCTTTCCTACTTGGTTCACAACATACCCCCTCCATCATCTCTTCCCCTCGCCCCTCCAACTTGGTCGCCGTGAGGGGGCGGTCGAATCGTAACGATCGAAATATTTTTCGCAGGGGTTGATATCATCGGCAAATCCATCTACCGATAACAATTTTTTATATTTTTTAACGGGGTAAGTGGCTAGCCGTACGGGCGGATCTGTACGTAGACTAGGTACGAAATCGCACCTCGTTCCAATGATAACCTTGGTAATTTTTCGTCGTAAACGTTCGTGAATGGAAACTAAGCTCAGTCTAATCGTATCGAATTCACCCCCTCCCCTCCGCTTCTCCAAACAAAGGAAAACAAAAAAAAAATGAGTTAGTTTTTGTCGTACATGCAAGGGTAGTTTTTAATCTGAGAATTAGTAATTTTGTGCTTCGTTTGAGTTAAGATTGCAGTGTGCGAATAGATAGGGCTGTCGGAATTCTTGAATTTGATTGGGTGGCTAATAACTACTCATCACTTCGTCCAACATAACCCTACCCGAGACGTTTGTTCCATTTTGATCGTGCCACCGTCTAGAGCGCCGCCACATTCTTAACGTGAACTCGGTATAAAAATCGCTAGAATCAGTTTTGGGTAGCTCTGACGATGGTTCTAATTATATAGAAAAATTGTACTACCGATTAAGTTATCTTCTTACCGTAAACACCTGTTTGCCCTTGTGGATGACCGACACCCCTTATTTTCATAATAAATTAGCCTGGGCAAACGGCGGTAATAACGAAATAAGTTACGACGGCCTACATATACACACAGAACGACTCGCATACAGCATCGATTTAATACTGACTAGAACGGGGCGTCGGCGATGCTGTTGTAACTTAGTTCGTAATTATACGCTGTTACCGCTGTTTGCCCAGGCTAATAATAATATCTCGTTTATAAGTGTGATAGCATGGATACATATATATATATATATATATATATATAAGTTCCTGAGTTTCGTATAAACATTTTTTTCTTTCGTATTTATAGACGGTAAAAGCTGTTTAACGGAGGAACAAAATAGAAAAAAATGTTAAATTAGGATACGACGGTTCATATCAGCATTTGCTCCCTCCCCCAATTCCTTCGAGAAAAACGGTGTTTTTTTTTCTGTGCGTTTTTCTCATTCGGTTACCCATATATCAGTTTCTCTTCTACGTTTCTGCAGATAGGTTCCTGCGATGTGTGCAATTATGTAAGCGCGTAGAATTGCTTGTGCAGAACTACAACACTGCTCGACTGCTTCGGTTCGTGTTCGATACGCGGAGGGAAAACAAGGAGGCGATGGGACTGGAGCAGTCGGTTTCTACAATATTATGCTTCTGTAAAATATAATTTTTTTACTAAATTAAAATTACGTACATGAGAATACGGACTATTCTTCTATAGTATAATATGGTTTTAGTTATTAATGTAATAATAAAATTTTAGTACGTAAGATTCTCGAGAGTTTTATTTAATATCTCGCCTCCCTCAAGCCCAAAAATTATTAGTGCGATCAGATCCGGACAAATTTATGTCTTGGCCGTTGATGCAACTGAATTAGCGATGGAGGGTAGGCCAAGGAATGGTTTGCAGCAAATGGAGTAAAAATGAACGTTTCGAAGACTTGCAAAGGGGTGAAAGGGCCGTTAGGTTTCTAGGGCTTAATTTCGATGGATAACTTACTATGCTTATGTGGACAGCTCCTTTCAAATTAAAGCGTCTTTTTGAAGATAGCTCTTGAGACGTATCGAGGGCGTTAGGATCCTTCGAGTTCTAATTATCCTCAAGATACAAAAATCCCGAAAGACATTTGACATTGCTTCTTCTTAACCCTCTTTGCCTTTTGGTGTAAGAGGTTCGGAGCCACCGAGCCGTATACCGTACCGCTCCTGGCATTTCATGGCATTTTCTTCCTTTCGCAACGTACTGGACCTAGCAGATCTTATTCTAGGATTTTAAAACTACTTGGCCACTATGGTTTCTGTATGCCTTCCAAATTTCAAGTACGCCATTTTCAAAACTAAGCGAATTGCCTCTTTGAAGATAACGTTTGTTCTGGTTGCGATCGATTTGTGCCCGAGATTGATAAATCCAAGAAAAAATCCGAAATTTCACGTTCTTTCTAAACCCTTGCCGATTTTGAAGTCGTCGCTTTCAAAATTAACAATCTGCAAAGGAAGCCCTTGTGACGATCCTCCGAGTTCTGATTCTGACCGAATTTCTTTCCAAGTTGGAAAAATCTTAAAAGACATCGAACGATTTAACATTCTTTTTGTATCCCTTTCGAATTTTAAGCGGCCATCTCCAAAATTCGTGCTGTTCTAAGCGTTACATTTTTGGTTCCGGCTGAACTGTTTCTAAGATAGAAAAAATGACTAACGATTCATTTATACCTCGTTCAAATTTGAGATATCCATTTTCGAGATGAAGCGGGGAAGTGTTGTTACAGTTTTATATTCGGTTTTGGCTTTAATTTTATATCGAAATTTCTAAATTCCCTCCCACCATATATTTCTTTTTCTTTTGCCGCTCATTACGAATCGGTATTCTGCTTGCACATAAGGGTTGTTTCCCCCTTTCGCTCTGCGACCATATCAAATAATCTATTGCCTGCTACTACAAATAGGGTGGCACAGCCACACTTCGAAAACCGCGTAGACTAGTAAGCAATTTCTAGTCGATAATCAAAATCGGGCGGTGGTTGGGGGTTTGGGGAGGGATGATTAATGCAGGTTCCACTTTTCTTCATTTCTTCTACCCTATCCTAATTTAAATAGAAAACTAGACAAAGTGTGTAAGTAACGTTCGGCTATTGTTAAAAGTTGGAATCATCTAGGGTAATTTTCCCGTATCAGCAAGATCATATTTTAGAAACGTTCGTTTCTTCTGATTATCGAGGATATCTCCTGAGGGACTGACTGAAAAGGGTAGCAAGGATCAAACTATACTCCTCTAGTGACAATTTTTTCAGATTCGTTTCCAATTCATGAATAAATTGGTTTAAACATTAAAGAACTTTAATATATAGTAAGGTGGTAGTACGCCTGATGTGTCTCCATCAAAACAAGTTAACTTATTTCATCTAGGCTGTTTCCTCGTTACTTTTCTTCCTAAATTTAAGACATCTATTTTTTTATAATGACACTAGAGAAACTTATATTGAACATACTTTGAAGTATATTGTTATATTCCTTAAAAATCGTGATGAAAATTGCGGTTTTATGGGGGAAACTGACGTGTGTTTTCGCGTATTTCACAGGCAACGGGAATTCCCCTGAATACAATGTTGAAACTCGCTTATAAATGTACTAGTTTATATTTGTTTTGGCATTGATCCGAAACGCCATACACGAAAATTTTGTCGTCCCTGTTGGCATATTAGATTTGTTACTTACTTTTGTTTCAATGTCATTATCGGTTATTCCCGAGTTTCCTCTTTGACGTCTTTCAACCATTTTTTGCAGACCTGACACCTCGAGCAGAGTCGTCGGGAAGAGAGAGAGAGGAATCTAACACTAGAGCTTAGAACATCTTCAGGTAACTTCATGAACAACACACCTCCTTTTAACGTCGAAAGTTAACCTTAACCCCATGACCCAACGCTGCTGCTAGCCACATTCGTGCCTGTTTGTCAACAAATCCTACCTCACGCGAGGTATTTTGACAATCACTTGCTTCTTGAACCCCGTGTTCCTGCCTTGGTGTGATCTTCATAAGATTCAATGACTAAATTGTTTTGTTTCCGTGTACTTTACATTCGGCTGTTTCAAATTTTTCTTATTGGCGTGTTTCAACCGTTTTCTTTCAGACCTGACACCTCGAACAGGGTCATCGGGGAGTGAGAGGAAGCTCAAGCTAGAGTTTAGAACATCTTCAGGTAACTTCATGAACACTAGCTTGTCTGCTTGACATACCCCTGCAGTAACAATCTGGTTTTTGCCACGTCGATGTAGAAACGCAAAATTTACCCTATCGAATCACTGGCGCCCATATTTTCTCCACCAACCAGCATTTTTAACATCTTTCAAAAACTAACACCCAAAGCTTACGCTGCGCTAGCCGTAGTTTTTAAGACCCCTTTTTAGCGTCAAAAGTTAACCTTCACGCCACGACCTTACGCTGCTGTTAGCCATCTTAGATTCTGCTTGTCAACATATCTCCGCTCGCCCTCCGAGATATTCTGACAGTCATTTGCTTCTCGAACGCAGTGTTCCTCTCTTGGTATCATCTTCAGGAGCTTCAAGGCCTGAATTGTCTTATTTCCGTGCATTCTACTCCGCGGAAGAGGCGGTACCCGGCGAAGCACATTGCTTACAAGTGTAAGACGCTTCGAACAATAGGATATTTCAAATGGTCCGTTTCTGGCCAACATCCTTGAATTGATAAAAGTATTGACTGGTCTCTAGAGTTATTTTCATCCTTAATACTATCGATTGGGAAACATGCAACGGAACATAAACAAAATTATATGAAAGTAAACATCACGGTTGCGCCTTCAATTTATCAAAACTCGCATCTCTATAAACATGGCAAGATTGTTCATATCATTTTATTAATTATGTATATTTTCTTGCCAACAAAAATAATTATGTATCATCATCGCATGGGTTCAACAAAGACGACATGAACGCGCCTTATCGCGAAACACCACTTCGCCTCCGGTAATCGCTCCGAGGCATAAGTCAAGACTGGTCGTTGAATTGTGATTGTGTGGTTGTTGTTATTGAGCAGTCTGTTAATAGGAAAAGCACCCGTTTTCCGTGTTTTCTCGAAAATCTCAACGATGTCTGCTTTGGCAAATTTTACCTGCATTAGGTATTCAGTATTGCTGCTGAATGCATTTTTTATGGTAAGTGGTTTTATTAATCTTTACATGGGCGGTTTTTATTCAACCTTGTTCGTTGCCTCCGTGATCTTACGTGAAGTGCTTTGGAAAGAAACATCGCCGTAATCGCTCGTTACACACGATATTTGTGTCATTCGATAAGACCTATTGTATTATCCTCGTTTATCTGTCATAAATATATTACGGAAATTTAATCGCTTCGAATACGCCCAAAAAGTTATTTCTAGCACGATAACATTGAAGAAGGCGACGCCGATTTAAACTTGGGCCCTATACCAAGTTTCGGTTATGATCCCGGTTATCATCCTCAACCACATTTAAATGATTACTACTGATTTCTGCGGGTTTTGAAAGGCAAACGAACATAAAACATGTTGAAATTTTTATGAGTATGGGCTAAGATTTGACCCATCTGAATCAGAAGGCGTTTGGAATGAAGCCTTTCGAGCAAAAATATATGATTTTTCCGAAAAATGCATCCGGACAACGCTGATGACTTCGAATTTGAATCGGAAATTGATGATTCATGACTAGAGGTCTTTGAAGATACCACCTCCGAGGCAAAGATTTCCATTTCTATACCAATCCCAAAGATGGGGTACGAAGCACCCTGAAACTTCTCAAATTTTTGTAGATATCGGTCAAAATTTCATCCATTTGGAGCATACGTTATTTGGGATGAAGCCTTTAGACAAAAATATCTGATTCTATCTTCTTTCTGAGGAATGTTTTGTTTAATTTAAATCGGAAATTAATGAATCTTGACAACAGGTCTTCGAAGATACCACCTTTGTGGCAACGTTTTTAATTTCGATACTTATTCCAAGGAAAAGTAGGAAATAGGTGGAAATTTCTCAAATTTTTGTGGATAGGGATCAAAATGTCATCAATTTGGAGCAGAGGATGTTTGGGATGACATCCTTAAAAGAAAAATATTCGACTCCAGCTTTTTCTTCCGAAAAATGTATGACAGCGACGCCGAGATCTTCGAAATCTTGCAAATTCGAACCGGAAATTGATTACTCTGTGAACTACAGGTCTTCTAACATACCACCTTTGAGGCAACGATTTCAATTTTCATACTTATCCCAACGAAGAGTACGAATCGCGCTGAAACTTTTGGGTATATTAGTAAAAATTTCATCCATCTGTACCAGAAGTTGTTTGTGATAAAGCCTTTCGAGAAAACATATCTGATTCCAACTTTTTCTGGGGAATGCAACAGAGCAACGCTGAGGTATTTGAGGCTTTGTGAATTCGAATCAGAAATTGATGAATCTTCCAAGGAAAAGGATGAAATACGCTGAAACTTCTCAAATTTCTGTGGATATGGGTCAAAATGTCATCAATTTGGAGCAGACGTTTTTAGAAATGACGCCCTTAGAGGAAAAATATTTGATTCCAACTTTAACTTCTAAGGAATGCTTTAGAGCGATGCCGACAGCTTCAAAGTTTTGCTAATTCGAATGGGAAATTGATGAACGTTGACTAGAGGTCTTCGAAAATACTACCTTTGAGGCAAAGATTTCAATTTCTATACGTATCCCATAGATGGAGTACGAGGCACGCCGAAATTTGCACAATTTTTTGTGAATATGGGTCAAGATGTCACCTATTTCCAGCAGAGGTTATTTGAGATGAAGCGTTTAAAGAAAGAATGTTTGATTTCATGTTGGTCTTCTGAGGAATGCTTTAGAGCGAAGCCTAGGGCGAATTCTAATCGGAAATTGATGATTCTTGACTAGAATTCTTCGAAAATACCACCTTTGAGGCAATGACTTCAATTTTTCTGCTTATCCCTATAGAAGCGCGAAACAAAAAACGCTGTGGTTCAGATTTATCTTTTATTAGATAAAAACCCTATATGATGACAACCTTGGAAAATATTGAAGGTCCTCAAATATTTATGAGTTCAAGCAAAAAATTGATCCATCTGGATTCTTGAAGATGTGTACCTAAGGCAAATGATTCTCAAATTTGTACTAGACTTTACGTTAAGAATGCAGTGTGGGGGATAAGTAGAACTATAGAATTCCCGAATCTTATTGGCTAATAATGAGCCCCAAATTACACAAGGCGCGTATCTGACATCTGATACTTGACTAACATAACCTCACTTATCAGAGGAGTTTGCCCTATTTTGATCGTGCCTCGGTTTAGAGTGCCACCTATTGCATTCTTAACGTGAACTCGGTACAAGAAACAATTCTTGATACTGTCAAATATCAGAATATCTAAGCAATTTCGATCATAATTTCAGATATCCGGCATTGTAATCACGTCATTGGGGATATACATCAAAAGTTTTTATTTTTCGTACGAGTCCTTCGTCCACGAACAATACTTATACGCTCCGGATTTGCTGATAGGTTTGGGCGTCGTGGTGTTTCTTATAGCTTTCGTAGGATGCTGTGGAATCGTGATGGAGAATTCTTGCATGAGTTTAACGGTAAGTGAGATTATTACGATAAAGTCTTCCTCATTTTCTTAAAATCGGAAGCAATGAATATCCTTTTGACGTCGCTTGTCGTAACATTCAGAAATCTTTCTTGTGTGAAAATTATTTAAAACAAACGAAAGCCCAACGTAATAAGATTGGGTAGGTATCTGAGCAACGAGTCTGTAAGCAATCACACAACTGCTAATAATAATAATACTAGTAGTGGATAGTAGTAGTTATTGTCCAACCGAGCTAATTCCAATAATAGGACAAAATATACATTAATAATAATAATAATTTGCTTTTAACTCATATATAAAGCGATAAAAACGGAACCAGCGCAATCAGCGTTTACAAAAAGAAATTAATGCCTTCCATCCTTGTCAGTTGTAGTGATTTATCGTTAGTTAGACAGAGCTGGCGTTATCGGCTTTTATTAGTGTGAGAAAGAAACTAGTAGACGAGTCAGACTAATGGCCTTTACTAACTTCAGGATGTAATTTCTCAATAGACCGAGTTGATTATGCTTGATTAGCAATTGACGATAATCGTCTACTAGTTTCGTCCTATTTGGGAAACATCAGCCCACTTATCAATAGAGGCATAGTTACTAAGTTGTAGCTCAGCTACCTGTTGATGCCCCTACTTAAAATTAGGTTTTAGCTTGACGATTGACGATGTAAGAGAGGATTAAAGACAAAAGAAGAAAATATTTTCTTCACAAAAATATCTTTCAAAACAGATTGTCTCTAGGGTTGATGCAACTACATTTCGACAATTGTTAAAATATCCTGAAGATGGTCCCGGTTTCAAGAGGTCGAAACGTTTCCATTACACAATGTTTTTTGCCCTACATTTCTGTACCACGAATTTTCAGTTCACCACGTTCCTGGTGTTGATATTCTTCTTCGAAATGGGACTGGGTTTGGCCGGATACATCATGAAAGAGGAAGCCAAAGATTATCTGCAAGAAACCCTTCCGTTAACGATGCCCAAATACAATACCAGCGCGGACGTACGTTTGGCTTGGGACGGCTTACAAACAACCGTGCGTATCCTCGAAATTCCCCCGATTTCTTTGTTAAACATAAAAATTCATTCTTTTTCCAGTTCGATTGCTGCGGTGTAAGGAGCTCGAAGGATTGGTTAAAAATCAACCTGCCCGTACCGGATTCGTGCTACGACCACGTCGGGATTAACACCACCACGCTTCACGACGTCGGTTGTATCGAAAATTTTGGAAATTACGTCAAGAAACATTCTAATTATATCGAAGTGGCCGGATTGACTCTGTCGATGTTGCAGGTAATTATAAAACAAGAAAAGACGTAGTTTTCGCGCAATGTTTTTGCTTTCTTTTATTACATGTGCCTGTTATCACTCCGTTTATATTTTTAGCTGCTGGGTATCATCAGTTCTTGTTTATTGACGAGCGAATATAGGAAAGGATACGAAACGGTATAATCGCCATTTTTTATCAATTGTTTTTATTTTCTTTTTGTAATTGTATTTTATTTTTAAATAAAGATCGAGTTCTGGAATTAAAGAAATTTGTTTATTGTTTGTACATACTTTCAGTTTCAGTTTATTTGTATTTGTAACAAATATTGGAATTATCAATAGATTCTAGTACAATCAAGATACAGCCTAAACGTTTACTCGTGACAGGGGTGGGGGTCGTTACTGCGTGTTAGTGTGCGACATCATTGAAAGGGAGAGAAAGAAATAGGGTGGGGAGTCCTAAATCCTACGGTAAGTTACATCAATTTTTACTGTACTCTATATCTCTTATATATACAGGTGTAAAATTACATGACTGCCACAGCTTAAAGGGGATGTTACTGAAGTAATTTTAAGTAAAAAATGTCTAATGAATATGTGCCCAAAACTCTACAAGCATTTCAAGTTTTATATAACTCTACTAATGCATATATTACGTACCGCTGCAAAAAAACATTTCATTAAAAATCAGTTAAAAAATCTCTCAGGATCAGTGCGAATAGTTTCTGCGCCTTCCATAATCCTAGTAAGAAGTTGTTATCTGCTTTCAGTTCTTTTTGCATAAACCAAATTTTTCAACCTTCCCCAAAAAAAAAAATCAGGGGAATTTAAGTCTGATGCTGGCCAAGCAATTGCTGAACCTCTTGCAAATCCAGCGATACTGGTATAATTTTGATTAAGAAAATCTCTTACTTGTCTACCAAAGTGTGGAGGTGCGCCATCGTGCTGTATCTGACATTCGTTGTACATTGAGAGCAACGTTATCTAGTTTTTCGAAAATTTTATGGCAGAAATGGGGTTGTAAAATAGAGCACCGCTAGGTGTTTCAGAAAGCTCGACCATACACAATCAATTTTCATCAGAAAATTTCAACGGATGGAAAAAGAAACTACTTCCCGTACAATTCTTTATTTTACAAATAACCGGGCGAAGGACACTGGATGGATGGCACGGGGAGTAGTTGTTTTGTCAGTGACAAAACCACCATACCCGTTCCTCTGCCACTGATAAATTTAAAGAATGGTTACAATAGGCCGGTTCATCTATGAAACAACTATTTCCCGTGCAAGGCACCTGGTCTCCTTCGCCCGGTTATTTGTAAAACGTTGTACGGGAAGTACTTGTTCATATTTGAGCATACAATTATTGTATTCGATAAGATACGCTCGAAAATGCTGATTTCGATGTCGGCGAAACATGTGTCCCGAAATTATCCAGCTTGTTGCCATGACTTTTGACAGTATTAATACCAAAAAGATATTCCTTACGTCAAAATGATCTGATGATAAGTTTTGCAGATTAACAGCTTCACCCCGAACTCCATCGAACATTATATGCTTGAAGATGGTGGCTTAGTTACCAGCGAAACATCTGCCCCGAACTACAAACGTTACAATTGATGTAGAAATGCTTTCACTTTACTATAAAGTCTTGTTTTCAGTTCTATTCTCGTTCTCGTCAGTATTAACTAAAATCGCAAGGCTAATTACATTATCCTAATTTTGCCAAGTATTAGTCAAGGCTTTAAGACTAAGTCTTGCTCTCGTTATTGTCAGTGTTAACCGAAATTGTAATGCTAATTCTTGCTTTTCCGTTCGCAAATCTTGGGCACAATTATAAAATTAATATTGATTATGAGTCTTGGTTTTATAAGTGTTAGCCAAAGTTCCAAACTTAATTCCTGCTATTAAGCATTTAGCAAAGATTTTAGATTAGTTCTGGCTTTCTTCTGTGCTTTTACAAATTTCCGCCACACTCGCAAGGTTAATTCTGTTATCCTAATTTTGCTAGTATTAGCCAAAGTTTCAAGGCTAAATTTTGCTCTCGTTCTCGCAAGCGTTAACCAAAATTGCAAGGCTAATTTGTGCTTTTCCATTTGCTGATCTTGTGCAAAACTATAAAATTAATACTGATTGTGAGTCTTGGTTTTACAAGTGTTAGCCAAAGTTTCAAACTTAATCCCTGCTATTAAGCGTTCATTGAAAGATATCAGATTAGTGCCAACTTTTATTTGTGCTTTGACGAATCTCATCCACAGTTGCAATGTTAATTCTATTATCCTAATTTTGCTAGCATTAGCCAAAGTTTCAAGGATAAGTTTTGCTCTGGTATTCGCAAGGGTTACCCAAAAATTCCAGGACTTA
This sequence comes from Chrysina gloriosa, assembly GCA_038088585.1. NCBI lineage: Eukaryota > Metazoa > Arthropoda > Insecta > Coleoptera > Scarabaeidae > Chrysina > Chrysina gloriosa. The sequence goes on from CM076091.1 coordinate 3,449,680, forward strand.
TTCTTACTTTCCTGTTTGGAGATCTTGGGCAAAAATTAAAAAAATATATTGACGTGGGCTTTGTTTTTATAAATGTTAGCCAAAGTTTCAAACTTAATCCCTGCTATTAAGCGTTCATTGAAAGATATCAGATTAGTGCCTACTTTTATTTGTGCTTTGACGAATCTCATCCACAGTTGCAATGTTAATTCTATTATCCTAATTTTGCTAGCATTAGCCAAAGTTTCAAGGATAAGTTTTGCTCTGGTATTCGCAAGGGTTACCCAAAATTCCACTTTCTTACTTTCCCGTTTAGAGATCTTGGGCAAAATTAAAAAAATAATATTGACTGTGAGCTTTGTTTTTATAAGTGTTAGCTAAATTCCTGTTATTGAGCGGTCATCAAAGATATCAGATTAGGTCTAACTTTTAGCCATGCTTGTACAAATTTCAGCCACAGTCGGAAGCTTAATTCTATTATCTTGATTTTGCTAATATTGGCCAAAGTATCAAGTCTATGTTTTGCTCTCGTTCTCGTCAGTGTTAACCGAAATTGAAAAGCTAATTTTTGCTTTTCCGTTTGCAGTTCTAGGGAAAAATTATAAAAGTCATACTGATTGTGAAGTTTGAACTTTTAACAGTGCTTTTACAAATCTCAGCCAAAGCTGTAAGATTAATTCTATTATCCTAATTTTGCTAGAATTAGCCAAAGTTTCAAGGCTAAGTTTTGCTCTCGTTCTCGTCGGTGTTAACCGAAATTGCAAGGTTAATTGTTGCTTATCCGTTTGCAGATTTTGTGCAAAACTATAAAATTAACACTGACTGTGAGTCTTGTTTTTACAAGTGTTAGCCAAAATTCCAAACTTCATTTCTGCTATTGAGCGTTTATCAAAGATATCAGATTAGTTCTAACTTTTAACAGTGCTTTTACAAATCTCAGTCAGAGTCGCAAGATTAATTCTATTATCCTAATTTTGCTAGAATTAGCCAAAATTTCAAGGCTAAGTTTTGCTCCCGTTCTCGTCGGTGTTAACCGAAATTGCAAGGTTAATTGTTGCTTGCCCGTTTGCAGATTTTGTGCAAAACTATAAAATTAACACTGACTGTGAGTCTTGTTTTTACAAGTGTTAGCCAAAATTCCAAACTTCATTCCTGATAGTAAGCGTTTATCAAAGATATCAGATTAGTTCTGACTTTTAACAGTGCTTTTACAAATCTCAATCAGAGTCGCAAGATTAATTCTATTATCCTAATTTTGCTAGAATTAGCCAAAGTTTCAAGACTAAGTTTTGCTCTCGTTCTCGTCAGCGTTAACCGAAATTGCAAGGTTAATTGTTGCTTGTCTGTTTGCAGATTTTGTGCAAAACTATAAAATTAACACTGACTGTGAGTCTTGTTTTTACAAGTGTTAGCCAAAATTCCAAACATAATTCCTGCTATTGAGCGTTGATCAAAGATATCAGATTAGTTCTAACTTTTATCTGTACTTTTACAAATCTCAGCCACAATCCAAGGTTGATTCTATTATCCTAATCTTGTTAACATTAGCCAAAGTTACAAGGCTAAACTAAGCTAAGTGAGAGTTGGAATCCTTATATAATTATTACTAATTTTTGAAACATTCGCGCACCGTTGACGATACTGGCCACATTCCCAACGAAACACGTGTTCCACGTTAATTATAAACTTATATCCACGGATTTACCCATGCAATCTTCTTTTGGGGCTTTTAGCCCTGTATATTTCAGCGAGTTCCGGATCGAATAATGACGCTTCAGAGCAAATCTGGCTGCATAGTTCGAAATTTACTCGACGACAACTCTTCGGATCTGACAATGAGAGAGCTGCAAGCGATCGGATCGTCGTCGGAAAGTAAATATCTGTCTATAGCGCAACTGATGACGACTCATTCGACGACCGGACGAAAACTACTCTAACGTACCATTCACATAAGAGCAATCGTTCGAATTTACCCAATTCGAACCCATCCAATCAATTACGATTTCGCTCTTCTACGGAGAGAGAAATAGCCGCGCGCGGTTGCACGTTGCACGTTGCCTTCTAATCATATTTCTTTCGCGCGACGAACGTTCGAGAGTCTGTCTCGTCAGTTGAAAAGAAAAAACAAAAAGAACAGAAAACGTGATTTCCGTGTTAACTGACGTTGTGTTCTGAAGATCCGATTCCAACATGAACCTTTCGTGGAGTGCCAAAGCCGTCAAGTATTTGCTTTTCGTGTTTAATTTAGTGTTTTTCGTAAGTATTTACTTGTCTTGTTTTATTAAAAATATATCATTATTCACATTTCTAAACAAGAAGAAAAGAAATTAGGCGAATATGGAAAGAAATCTTCGGAATATGGAATTTGGCCCTAAAAACCATTTTCAATGTTGCTTACGTATCCAAAGCTTTAGAAAATGGGAAAACACCGCAACTCATATACATATGTATGATAAAGATTTCGCAATGTTGAACACATTCTGCGAAATCGCGCTCGAATTTTTTAATGGTCTACTTAAAACGTAATTTTTATTATGTCTATTCGCAAATACGTACACTTCGCATGGTTACGAATTTATTTTTAAAATATCCGAGCAAAAGTCATCCTGCAGAGATAAGGCCTTTTATGGCTATATTGTTTTGTTTGACCGATGTACAAATAATGTCGATTTAATGCGTTTTCCTGATAATTTTTGGGGAATAACGTGTTTTATCGATTTTTATCGCATTTCACAACTACAAACTGTAAATACGAAAAGATGAATTTTCTAATAACTTGAGAATCATAGATAATGCTAATAATGGCGGTTGATGATGGTAATTTAAATAATGACGATAGATATGATAATAATGGCTATAATAATAATAATAATAAGGCTAACGATGATAGACTGTTTTGAAAGCATAACCTCAATTAATAATAACAATCGTTAACCCTCCTATACTCACGTCAAAAATGAAACACGTATACTATACTATATGAGTCGGTCTCACAGACCGTATGCGTGAGTATAAGAAGGTTAATTGATCGCTTATGATTGCAGTATCTTGACACTTGAATCAGCTGATGTTGCTGCACGCCATATTTTAGGAGTAATAAATAATAATAATAACGGCATTACAAATAATAATAAGACTAACGATAATAGAATATTTTGAAACCATAACCTCAATTAATAATAATAATCATTAGTTAATCGCTGGTGACGCCACTATCTTGACACTTGAATTAGCTAATGATACCGCACGCCATATTTTGGGAGTAATAAATAATAACAATAATGGCCATACAAATAATAATAATAATAAGACCGCGATAATAGACTATTTTGAAACCCTAACCATCAATTAATAATTAAAAATAATTATTAGTTGAACATTTGTGACGCCGCTATCTTGACACTTGAATCAGCTGAACATACCGCACGCCATATTGCTGTTTCAAAATAATAATATTAGTTGTAATAATAATAATGATATGATTTCGGGCATAATCTTTTGATCTTTCTGGTCGAAATTCGGTGAGATTCGGCCATATTTTTGATAGTATTTACATTTGACCGTAATTTGAAAATAATAAATAACGACGACGCGTCTAAAAGATTAACGTCAAACCATAGAATATAATATATTCAGCGAATCTGATTAAAAGCAAATATACCATCAAAAGATGACGACTTCGTTTTCGCGGGAAAATTGAGTTTCGCTCCTGAAAATCTGTATCTAAAGATCGGAAAATCAAACCGAGAAAATCTCTTCTTCTCGTAGAGGAGGTAAAATTTCCCCAGATTCGGCCGAATTCCCCCAAGTTCGGACAAATTTTTAATCTCCTTTTAACGTTCGGGATGCCGCCCTGCTTGGTCTGAAAAGAATTTCAAGCAATTTTTTTTTGAAAATCAAGGCCGTCATATCAATTAAGAAAAAAACATCTTCTGTTGCAGTAATGTAGTGAAGTTTACGTGACCAAATAATATATGCAACCAAGATTGTATCGTTGCCTGCACTGTCCCAATCATTTTATTTTAATCTCGTTCATAACCTCTAAATATGACATTTTCTAGTAAGTTTTGAAATGCTACCAATCTATAAATTATGCAGCCCGTTTGACAGAGTTCACGTGACTTCCAAACAATCTCTGAATTCACGGTATTTCGTGACCTATTTAATAAATACTTATCTTTCGAATTTCCTCCACTTTCTAAGTCAAATAAAAGACAAATTTCAAATTTATAGTATAGATTATATTTTCTAACGCTAATTTTTTTTTGCGGTCATTGTTTGAAATGTGACTAAACACAAATCGGTGTCTCCCGCTAAAACTGGAAGGTGATGGTTTATGGTTGTATTTAAAGCAGTTTGATGTCGCGAATACGTCGGTGAAAGAAAATTGGAGCCATAAGGCATCGTTTTCGAGCTATAAGTAAATTTCCATCATTCATTTTAGGAGGTCGAAGGTCTTGCTTTTGGATTCCTTCCGAAGCAGTTCAATGCGGCGAACACGTCGGTGAAAGAAAATTTAAGCTAACACGATAAGTTCTTGAGATATAATCGATTCTCGATCATCGATTGAAACGTGACTATCCATAAATTGATGTTTCCCGGTCACGTTAAAACTGGAAAATGTTGTTTTGTGGTTGTGTCCGAAGCTCTTCGATGTCGCAAATACGTCGATGAAAGAAAATTCGAACTATCATGCATCGTCTTCGGGATATAAGCAAATTTCCATCACTGCCTGAAATTTGACCAAGCACAAATCGGTATTTCCCCGTAATTTTGGAACTCAAAGATGTTCGGTGTATAATTTCGTCCGAAGCTGTTCAACCCGGGAACACGCCGGTAAAATAGAATTTGAGCTAACGCTATACGTCCTTGAGATATAGCTGATTTTTGATCATCGATTGGAACGTGGTTATCCATAAATCAAAGTTTCCCGGTCACATTAAAACTGGAAGGTGTTGGTTTATGATTTTGTCCGAAGTAATTTGATGTGGCGAATACGTTGGTAAAACAGATTCGAACCATGACGCATCGTTTTCGAGATATACTGAAATTTCCATCATTGTCTGAAATGTGACTAACATAAACAGAAAAAGGAATTTTCCCGTCATTTTGAAAGATCGAAGGTGTTGCTTTTACAACTTCATCCCAAGCAGTTTAACATGAAAAATACGCCGGTGAAAGAAAATTTGAGCTATTGCGTTACGTTCTTGAGATATAACCGATTCTTGATAATCATGTAACGAAAGTAAACGCAGAATATAAAAAGAAATTTTCCTTTGCGATAAGAAAAGCATTCAAACTTGTTTCTCCTTACACACGTTGGCAGTAAAAAATATTCACGTAGTGTGTATACATATACGTACATACATACATACATATCTACCGTCGTCGTATCGCATTCATTAAACATAGTTAGAATATGAAGCCACATTTAAACTCGTTTTCGAATGAAAATTTCACGTTCAAATCTGAACCGATTGTGCTAAATATGTCCAACCAGTTTCGTGTTACATAAAAAAATTAACGATGTGACATTGAATTGGAAACCGAACGTGCTAGAATATTATATTAATTACAAGATTAGCACCGATTTAATCCGGTATAAAAAAGCGTTTTTTTTTTCTTATTTTCTACGGATTTTTGCGAATGACGGTCTAGAAACCTAAGAAAGAAATACAAAAAATCTCAGAAAAGGAAAAAACCGCATTGATGTGAACGAAATTACAAGCGAAGTCGTCGGTTAAAATACTCCGATTACATGAGCGTTACGAAGAGGGGCTAACTGTCACCCGGATATTAACACTGTTGTGTGCATAAATGTAGCGGTATCTTCGGCAAACAGCCGACGTTTTTTACGTAAAAATCACTTGAGTATACTAGATCATCTGCATTTTCTTCTTAACGTATCGAGTCTCCTTCACTAGAATCCTCAAATCCAAAAGGAACAACAGATAAATTATCTACGCAATCATCCTCTATGAGAATATATTCCCTTCCATCTGCCATTATTAAGGCATATGATATAAATAAAAAAATGCAGAACAATATAACAAAATCGCAAAATCACAAATGTTAGTTAAAGTTTACTCAACACAACAGAAATAATAAAAAACATTAATCAAAGTCAATAATTACGCCTTAATTTTTCCAAAGTTACAATGAAAAGGTTCTGAGAAAACAGCACGTGGTCTGCATCAAGTAAAATTATCTCCTGTTTATTATGTGTTAATTTGATAAATAGGAGTCGTTAGGTGTTTGTCCAATTTACGAAGTATCAAAATGCATCTGGCAAGCCTTTTCGTACGTTATTCGCAAACAGTTAGTCTGCTTTATCTCTCCGTTGTCTGTTGTATGGTTAATCTTTATTGACCTATAAATAGACAGGAAAGGTTGATAAGCGCCATCGACTTTTGAAGGGCGCGTTATTTCGACGGATCTAAAAAGACGGTCGTACGAATACCCGACGCGGGAAGCCGGCGGGATTTGTTATCTAGATAATCGAAAACAAAAATGTGGAAATGCTATCGAATTGATTTTGGGATTTACGCGAGAATTTCCAAGGATTATCGAAGGTTTTACTTTCATTCCAACTGATTCCAACAATACTTGTTTAGACAATCGTAAAGTGCGTAGTCAGCATCGTCACGACTATTAAAATTAAATGTTAATACAAGATGATTAATTGTTTATCGTTTCAATTATTATTTACCTCGTGATCGATAAAGACCTATAATCAGAATATATATAATTATATATATATATATATATATATGTATATATTTAAATATGACTCATTCGACATTATAGCGAAAAACATTGGAATTTTGTTAACCTTCCTATATTCACGCATACGGTCTGTGAGACCGACTTATATAGTATAGTATACGTCTTTCATTTTGACGTGAGTATAGGAAGGTTAACAGAAAAAAGAATTATTTTCCGTATATTATAACGTCTAAAAGCTCTATATGAATTTGACATATCGTATGCGGTATTATGTCAAATCGAATGACAGTTGACATTGACATCGTTTTTGTTACTAACTCGTTAGCTCGCTTTGAAATTAGCGTATGACACGATTTCTCTGTAAAAGCTGTTATTGCGATCTCTCTCTCACTCTCTAACGTTGTGGGAGAAAGAATGCAACGTGTACCTACCAAAAGTTGATCGCGTCAACTCTCTCTAACCAATGGGATACAGCGAGAAAAATAATGGTTTACGCTTAACCTAAAATCCCGACTGGGAGAAGGGTGATTATTTAAAAATTTAACTATTTCCGTCATTTTCTAACCTCTAAATGCTCTAAATGAATTTGACTGGTCGTATCCGGTATTATGTCAAATCGAATGACAGTTGACACTGACATCGTTTTGGCCATTTTCATATCTTCTTCTTTGATAGGATTCAAAATTTGGTTGGGAGTGGCCTAGCACATATATAAAACCAGCTACAGGATATAAATTTCAGTAAAATATGAATATATAACTAAAATCGCTTTTCACGTGGACTTCCGCTGTGGACCACGTGACAAACACGTCCGGTCAGCACGCCAGGTATAACGGAAGTCGCGATTTACAATATGCAGAGATATGTTGGTAATAGTAAGATTTGGCAATACAATATTATTACTCAAATTCATTTAAATAATTCATTTCTCAAGCAGTAACCTACATACACCCTATTACCTAGCTATTACCTGTTAGGTTTAAAATACACAATTTTCTGGTGTGACTAAAACAACTACAGAATGTGTAATCGTAAGTGGCCACAACGTGACCAAAAATTTTTCGTTGGCAACACTGATAGGTTGGTAGTAGTAAGATTTACAATTTAAAAGAATACATAACCTATTCAAGACTATGCTCAATATGCGTTCGTTCTGGTTTGTACACCACTTCGAAAATGCGCCGTAATAATTAAAGCATGTGATTCTTTGGTAATAGCATCTAGTCAAATGTGGGCATGCGATAAATTATGCATGACAAAAGAATAAAACAAACATGTTCACATCTAGAGTTTTTAGTATTGGCAACTTGACACGCTTGCGGTTGCTCCTACCAACCTTGTATATCTATCAATCATTTCACAAACTAGATTCAAGCAGATCTATACCGAGTATATGTTATTTTGTTGTCACTTAGATGAACCTATCTAATGTTGCCTTGTTTAATCTATTCGGTATTTTGAGGTTATATCTGTCAGCTACGTTTGAAATAAGCTATGGACGACCGATTAAATGTATAAAATGTCAAATAAGGTAATCTTGCATAATCTCTAACAATTAAAGTTTGATAAAAGAGTGGATGGCGTGTTATCATTAAGTACTGTAAACCGGTCTTGTCTCCACTTACGTGCAAGGCGCGATATTAAAATTCGGAAAAGCAAGGGCGTCAGTCCGGTTTACAATACTTAATGATAACGTATCATCCACTCTTTTACCCAACCTTAATAATATGGTCATCCGAAGTACGTCACTAATGACGTAACTGTCTTATTAGGATAAATACCCTATGTTGCATGTAATAATGTCTTAGTTCTAAACGTTTATTCATTCACAGTTCCATAAATTACGCAAGTTTCATAATAGTAATAATAGCGTATTCTCCCACTACTTGGCATAAACCAACTAAAAACCACCTAAAAACAAAAATAACTAAAACTAACTTCACTTTATCACCCTTTCTCTTATCGACTTTTCGCGGTAAATTCAAACTCCTTATATCATCCACGGTTCCATCAATAATTCCTGTACACCACGTGACTACCAAAATAGGCAACCCATTTAACAGGAGTTGGTAATAATCAATGTTTTACAGTAGCGTAGCATACAGTTTTATTTAAGGTACGTATACTGAAAGCAATTTAACTGTTTTATGCTATATCATATTCCACTTAGCTTACCTTATACAGAAATGCAATGAAGCGGATGTTTGCTGTTACTTTAAATCTATAATAAAATAATGGATATCTTATATGATAGATCTCTACCACTAATAGGTCAATAAAACAAGGCTGGTTTGAACGATAGTTATATTTTCAGAACGTTTACAAACGTTTTCGGAATACCTTCACTGAAGAACGTTTGTAAACGTTCTGAAAATATAACTATCGTTCAAACCAGCCTTGTTTTATTGACCTATTAGTGGTAGAGATCTATCATGTAAGATAAGTATAAAAGGTCACGAAATATATATATATATATACATTTAATAAAATAATGGAGGAAACACCTAAGAATGGCCTAAGCAAAAATTGGAACCAGTGTACGCTAATCATATGACCTTATTGATACGCGAATAGTGTAAACGTATAAACACGAAAATCACCAGATTTACAAAATTACTGATCACGTGGTGTACAACCAGTTTCGATAATTGTGTACAATTGGCAATATAAGGTCTATCTTTTTCTAACTTACGGAAAGTAAATAACGAGAGATAAAGATGGGATGTTATAGCAGCGCTGTCGGATCCGTTTAACCGTTCTGGCCTCCTTTTTTATTAGGACGTGTGTTTCGAATATAACCTCGAATGCGATCTTGGACAGATCGCAGTCTTTTCGTTATATGACTGCATTAGTGTTTAGCAATAGAACGTGGTTAAAATTTTTAAAAATTGTTACTGTTACAACTTTAAAAATAAAATAGGTACTATTGCGACCACAACAATCCGGACAAGTCTTATAGCCTATTTTGACTCTTTTTTAGCAGTATAAACCAAACGTTTATCATATTCATGTCAATTTTGATGTAGCCATTTCTTTTTAGTGTCGTGAATAGTGCCTTTGGAGACTCCAAATTTATTACCTATGTCGTCTACTTATGGATTATTCTCCTCCTAGTAATGTAATTACTTGCATTTTTAGCATCACTTACATGCAGTATAATGACATTCATATGTCAGTTATGATTTCAAAATGAAATAACATTTGGCAAGACAAAAGTCAAGTTTAAACTGCATTAACTTAAGTGTTCGATTTTTGTTGCCGCAATAGTACATTTTCAGTGACTTAACCTCAAAGTCAACTTTGACAGATGTCAAACAGTTTGACAACTACCATTAAGAAATGACTTGATATAACTCCTTTATTAAGAGTAATATAAAAAATGCTACTTTAACGTGGTTCACATCGATCACCATCTTCCCTGTGTTCGCTTACCAACCTAAGGAAAATGACAAAAAGCACTAGCTTTATTTATAAGCTAGTGCTAGATAAGATAACAGATGGTGGCGTTAGCGGTCTCAAGTGTTGGTGAACAGTTTGTAGCTTTTCGCAAACTTAAAGTTTTTACGATGGCGCATTTGCAAAAAATATCAAACCAAGCGCACCATTGGATTCATCGCCTATAAGTAGAGTTTGTTAAAAAGGTGGATGACGTTTTATCATTAAATAGTGTAAATCGGACTGACGCCGATTTTATTATTCATTAATAAGTTGTCATCGATAAGTTATCATTGAATACCAAGGTTCGGAGGAGTGACAGCGTCACTCTGATTTACAGTACTTAATGAGAACATATCATCCACCTTTTTAGCAAACGCTACCTATAAGGCATGGAAAGCGTTTTGTGATATAAATCGCGAACAGTTTGATGTGGCGAACGCAGCCAGTGTGCCGACACTGCGGGTAGCGCTTCCACCGCTTCCATACACCGCACATCTCTAGTGTAAATCAAGTTTATATCGTTGGATTTTTTCCGCCCTATGTTAGATTTGATACATCGTGACGTTTCGGCGGTACATCCTTAGTATATATTAATTTAAAAGATCAAAATGGTCTAGTCTGTTTTTAATTTTTTCTACGCTTTCAGCTAATCGGGATTGTGTTACTATCCGTTGGTGTTAGTGTAAAAGCCTATTATGCCGGATATGAAACCTTCTTGGATGACCAATACTTCTCGGCGCCAAATCTTCTCATCGCCATTGGTGTCATCATATTTTTCATCGCATTCTTCGGCTGCTGCGGGGCTATTAAGGATAACTATTGTATGTTGATCACGGTAAGTTCGATGATTTTTTTCTTCTCAAATAATTAAAGCACCAACATTTCAATGCTTACGCTGTCATCTCCTTGAGGATTACTGAGGTGAACTGAAGATGATACCGTCGGTATCGCCAAATTATAGTTAGAAGACCTTGGAGGTACGTTCCATTATAAATCGACCTTTTTCATTTCAGTTCTCGACGTTGCTGATATTGGTGTTCGTTCTACAATTGGCAGCTGGTGTCGCTGGATACGCGTTGAAGAACCAGACGGTAGAATTCTTATCAAAAGAACTAATGGACTCCATGTCGCATTACAACACTTCGAACGGGGACCAAATCACCAAATTATGGGACACGATTCAAGTAGAGGTAACTTCGTCTTCCCATGATTGCTTTTCTAAATATGACTGAGAATGATGGCCACCTTAGTAGCGAAACAAAAATCAACAATCAATTGTTACCAATGTTGCCCAGATTCGCATTTGTAGAAAGCAAGCAGCAACTTCGTCTAACTAAAAATTTTAGCACCTCCAAACGTTTTTTGTCTTGTATGTTGTAGTTCGGATGCTGTGGTGTACACAACGCCTCTGATTGGATCCACGAACTAAACACGACCGATAAGTTGCCCATGACTTGCTGCTGGAAAGTGTTCGGAGCTATCGGCGAAGCGCAATGCACCCTTGAATCCCGTAATTTATTACCCCATGGATGCTTGGGTGTCTTTGGTGACTACATCAAGGGGCACGCTTTGACTATAGGAGGGGTCGGAATTGGATTCGCCATCGTGCAGGTAAACGAAGCCCTTAAGTTAAAAAAATTGTATGCAAGAACGTACAGGACCTGCTCCCATTTTGGGGTTGAACTTGAACTTGTCGAACTTTTATTTCTTCATTCTCCACACAAGTACAAATTTAACGTGTGTTTCAGCTACTGGGCATCGTCTTCGCCTGTCACCTATCGAGTCAATTCAAACAGACCTACGATAACATGTAGAAGGGAGAGCATATCACTGTGATTGTAAACGCCATCGAGATTCACCTACATCCTCATATATCTAGACGTTATTGAGTACTTATTAATATTATTATTTAAGCGATCTATGATCGAACTTGTTACGCATTTTTCAACAGAAGTCGTCCTATTTTTTTTTGTTAGACTAGTCAGAAATCGTTTTATCAAGGAGAATAAGACGAAACAACATCTTACGTTCATTACTGCACGTATAAAATTATTTTTGGAAGTGTCTTTAATAAATAGATATAAAAGTAAATATTCTTCTTTCTTAATTCTTTTATACCTTTCAGTGTAAGTGGTTTGGAGCCAGCTAGCCTTATACATACGTATACTGTACAGGTCTTAGCTAGTGCAGTGGCTTTTTCTTCCTTTTGCAACATACAGTTTAGGATTTTGCTGCTTCGCTTTGCGCGCAACCGGGTTCCGATCCCTGCACCTTCGCATTGTAAAGCGCATAAATTCACCAACTGGTCACTAAACGAGTTAAAGTAAATATTGGGGATTTCTATTGTTAAGAGAGTATACTAATTTCCTCTTCATCACCAATCGAGGAGTATGAAAGAAATATGCTAAATGTACGAATACCTCCATACCATAGAAGTTTTCAATTGGAAAACCCCAGAAGATTTCCGCAAGCTATTTGTGAACGATGCTGTTCTACAAATTAAAAGGTTGATGCCCTTATAGAGATAGTGGATTGAAATAATGTCTCGAGTTGTCGCTGAAGAATAAACTACATACAATACATATGTACATATATGTAATATAAAAATCTTTCTTTTATGCAGAAGTTTCCCAAATATGAATGTTCTCGTTTTCTATTTTCGACATTTTCTTTTCTTTATTCTATCATTCACGATTGATTTATAGTTTCCGGTTATAAATGTCTTTTGTTTCACTATCAAACAGGAAAATAATGTACACTCCAAAGACGTACGTGAAATAACAATTTTTATTTAGGTTATGATGAGGTTATGTACGTTTCTTCCAGGCTGTCAAAATGAATGATCAGTAGAGTTTGTTGAAAAGGTGGATGCCGTGTTAGCATTAAGTAGTGTAAATCGGACTGATGCTGTTATTCCTCTTAATTTTATTATTCAAAAATAAGTTGCCATTAATAAGTTAAAAAAAACTCTAATGATCAATCATTAAATAGTATAAATCGGATTGATGCTGTTACTCCTCCAAATTTTATTCAATGATAAATTATCATTGAACAATAAACTTCGAAGAACTGACAGCGTGAGTTCGGTTTACACTACTTAATGATAACGTCATCCACTCTTTTATCAAACCTTAGTGATCAGTTGATCACCAACATTCCAGTGTGCCCAACTGAATATTTTATATCCCAATGATCTCCGTTTCTTACTTTGCCTCCTTTTGTATTTACAGTCGTTGAAAACAGTTACAAAAACTATTTTTTTTATAAACCAGCGGTTGTCAAATAACTTTTTGTGGACCGCTGGAGAACGTTTCGTACACATATCGAAAGATGTTGCCAGTCCTATCAACGTTAAGGCGGTGCTTTCCCGACCTTAATTTAAACGTTTCGTTTAAAGCAGTTTATTGTTTAATATTTTATTTAACTATTTTTGAACTTATCACTGTCTTTTTTGTCATAATTCTAAAACTTGTAGGGATAGCCATATAAAAATAAGCTGGCGTTTAATATATTAGCTTAATGTCACTCTACTTTCACAAAAACCGCACATAAACGTTAAAATGCGTAAAACTTAACAAAAACCATACATGAATTGCAATTAACCTTTTCTCTTTCGTTTCTCACCAACCTTTTAGCCTAAAAATAAGCTAAAGTGTTCTACCAACTTACACTAAAAGTCTTACAGATTGAGCCGTTGAGTAGGAGTTTACGCATCACCAAATGGAAACGCTGCTATACACCATCGGTCAATGTATAATATGAGCATATCAACAGTGAACATGTTAAACCAAACCAATGAAATTTTGCACCCATGCTGTCACACCATCTCAAACACCCATATTTAATGATTTGGCCTTATAATGTTAAATAGAATCAAAAATGAGGTAGCGATAATTGGAGCTACTTTTATATTTTATTAATTGTGGTGTATCTCACATTTTGAGAAACAACTTATAGTCGTTTTCGAGGTAATCCCGATGATGCTTATTGCTACTTTTATCATCGTTGAAATTGGCCTTCTTCCCCATAGTCTTCAAATGAAGTTGTAAACAGCATCTCATAGTTTCTCTGAAGATAATAGTATAAAGGTAGCGAAAACAGCTATCACAGATTGAAATTAACACCTCTTTATGTGTGCTGAAAAAGAAATTGCGTTGGTCAGACAAGGTTGGACCGTTAAATGTCGGTGCCTACCTAATTAACCCAAGTTAAGGTTAGCTGTGACTCATTCGCCATTTTCTTATTTTATTTTAAAATGAATTTTTGATTGTGTGGAGCATTGGGGTGCAGCGCATAAGAATTATACACTTATATGTATGAAACTGCCCTTGTACACCAGAAATATCAGGGACTCCAACAAACATAACATATCGGTATAAGCAACAATTTGACGTATTGATATCATTGAGAATGATCTGACAATGGATGTTATCTTTTTACCAGTTTATCATGACTCAAACCGATAAACTTCTATAAAAGTGAGGATTAGTATAGGTTAAGAAAACGCGCATCTATAATACTGATGGTTGTGTGTGAATATTATAAAATATTTAATGGTTAATAAGTCTGTCAAGCAAGGCGAGATTCAAACTTTTACTATACATCTCATGCATTGCCTACATCACCCTCTTCTTCATTGTTCCTATTTCTACTGCTGCCTGTTCCCCTTCTTATCCTTGGGAGGGACTTCAGCCCCGCCGGCGTCTTCCTTGCTGTCCCCGCACATGTCGTCGCTGGTAGTCACGCAGCCGTGCTTTTCGAAATAATGTACGACATCGCGGATTGCTTCGTCTGTCGGTGTAACGTTGAATTTGGCGGCGAACAACTTTTGCGTTTCTTTAACGGAGTCGCTACTGAAAAACCATTCTATAATATTAATTTTTTGTTGCACATTGTACTTGTCCATTATAAATTAAGTTTGATTGCAGATTTGACGTAGATTAATAAAAATGATGACTATATATTGGACGAGAACAGCTTAGGTTAACTTGTAAGTGTTTGTAGGTATCGCCCGGAATTCGGAATGGCCAACATACGCACATAATACGCTTA
The DNA here is from genome assembly GCA_038088585.1 of Chrysina gloriosa. NCBI lineage: Eukaryota > Metazoa > Arthropoda > Insecta > Coleoptera > Scarabaeidae > Chrysina > Chrysina gloriosa. The sequence continues at coordinate 3,464,875 of CM076091.1, forward strand.
ATCATTCCGAACGGGTTTGATTCTAACATAACAATGTTGAATGATACTACATACGAATGAAAATTGCAGTTGGTGAGTCGTCCTAACATTTACAAACAATATAATATTTACATCGCAGATTTAAAATCAGTAAAGACAAGGAATAAATCAAATAAATTAGGCGTGCTAGTAAATACATTTATGTCTGTAAATGTTTGTATGCTAATTAAGTTTGTGAGTCTGCGACTTCATCGGGATGTAATGGCACCCCTGCTATTTGAAGTGTGTGCAATACCTAATTTATATACCGGATGATCAAGTGGGACTGTCGCGATTTAAATTTCGGCGGGAATTAACCAATAATTTGTAGTGGTACCACAAAAGTATACCTGATGATATTTTAGAAGTCACAGTTTTTCTGATGAAGCATGAATCCATTCAGTGGCTTTGTAAACTCACAAAATTATGGAATCAGGGCAACCGAGAATCCACATATTGTAATTGAAATCCCATTACATCTGCTGAAGTTGGGGATATGGATTACCGTGAGCGGGAGAATGATCATCGGTCCAATTTTGTTTAATGATAATACTAATGGGCAAAACAATCGTAATTTACTATTGCAACCATATATTGATCAATTGCATGATTACGAGTTGCAAAGAGTCTACTGTGAGCAAGATTGCCACAAGTTATGAAAACATGAGGTTCTTAGAAGAATATTTTCTAAAAGGAGTAATTAGCCGTAATCATTGACCAGGTTGTTCACCAGATCTGACGCTACTTGACTTCTTTTTATTTGGGTACTTAGAAAGTGAAATATTTAAGAATCACATACATAAATATGTGTTAAAACTTTGCAGAATTTATTCGATAGTATGAAACGAAGATTAGTGTACAAAACAATGGTAGTCATATAGAGCAGCTAGTGCGAAAAAATTATTTGAATGGTTTTGTTATTACGTTTGACTCCTAAATAAATTTAATATTTTGCATTATTTATTTCTATCTAAAAATAGCTATACTCCCACAAAAAGCAAATCGTCGTATCTTATGCTATTTAAATTCAGTACGTGCTCAAATTTAAAAATAATTGCAATTTTGACATTTTTACTTGCGAACTGCCTTTGTAAATGTGATATTGAGAAAGTAATTTCCCGTTGGAACGCCACTGAATTTTTGTTCAATTTTAACCAATAATTCAGTGTTGTCATAATAAAATCTCGTGACAGTTGCATTTGATCACTGTGTAGATATTCTTCTTTATAACAGAGGCTTAAATTGGAATCACGTCCTTTAGAATTTTTGGCGTATTAGTGATGACTATCATCTTTGATTTACGGAAAGAAGAAGGGACTTGTTGGTACTACCCGATGACGAAGCTGTTGGTAGGACTAACAATGTTTGACGTTTGTTACTTTTAAAATGTCAAATTTAACTATTTTCCTTTTGATTTTGAGCATTAAGATTTTTGCTCTAAAATTCAAAATAAAATAAAACGAAATGGAGAACTTGCAGATTAAACAAGTATTTAAAATTTTCGTAATGGAGCTTGTAATTCCCTGAAAAAATATTTTAAATGTCTGTAGTTTGCTTTATCATTTATTCCAAGTTACCTCCTATATATCGGATCTCGTTAAACAATTACTACAAGACCAGGTTGCATTTGATTGCGAACCACATCTATTACCACACCTCTACTTAATTAGAGAGTCAACGCCACAGCGCTTAATCTTTGTCAAGTTGCTCACCTTGAGACATTTTTGACAGTGCAGAATGAAAAAAATGACTTGAATTGTCAACTCGTCATCGAATCTTGCGTTTTCCCATCGTATCTCCGTAAAAAATGAAGCACAAATGTAGATAGTAGTGAAGGGGGACAAATGTCTGAAACGCCTGCGGCCGAGCAGTGGTCGGTGTACTCGGCCGCACAAAATCTACCGGCAGTCCTGAACGACCCCAATCGTGGCAAGCAATCGAACTTCTTCGTCAGGACATGGGGCGACGGGTTCGTCGAAAAGGTGGAGATCGGGAAGAGCGCCTTCCTGCCGGACATCACCTACTCTCACTTCGATTCGTACTTAAAAAGGTCGGCAGAAGGATCAGGCGACATCGAAAGCTGTCACACACTAAATTCGAAGGGAATCACATCAAAACGCGCAGCAGGTATGAGATTACGGTGGATGCATCCATCGATACCATTCCAAGCATATACTTGAAGCCGTCTCTACCCCTCAATCAGCCATCAGTATTTAACGAAGTATTTCCCAACATCAGTAATAATAACAATAACGACACTAAAGGCCACCACCACAGTGGTCGATTATTACAGGAAAAATTAAGTCATTACCTAGATATCGTTGAGGTACACATCGCGAAGCAGGTATCTCAAAAATCTGGTGCGTTTTTTCATGCTATGACCTCTCATGATACCATTATGGAGAAAATGGGCTCAGCTTGCCTCGAAGTTCGCTTGTTGCGATCGAAAATAGAAAATGTCGATAAAACCTTAGCGAAGGATTCATTAAAATTACTAGCTCTTGCCAGATCTCGCAGTAATCAGTTGAAACTCCTCGATAAACTGAAGCTAATGTCCATAGTCTTGCAAACGCAACCGACTCTCCAATTATTATTGAGTTCGTCGGACTTTGTAGCTGCTTTAGAATTAATATCAAGTACGCAGGAGGTGCTGGCGAAGAAGCTAGCTGGTGTTACGAGTCTGAGGCATTTACCTTCGCAATTGAAAGAGATGTCCAGGTTAATCGATAAGATGCTAAGTACTGAATTCGAGAGGTATGCCGCTTCAGATTTGCATAGGCCGTTCGATCCTGATAGCGGTGTATTGGAGAGGGAGAAATTGGTGAGTTTAGTCGCCGGACTTTTAAGGCAGCAACACCTTCAGTTTTTGGAGACGTACAAGCAAGAGGCCGTAACGGCAGCGCAAACTTTGTTGAAGCAATTACTGATCGAGCAGCTGGCTGATGTGGAGGACGACATGGAGCATTGCCTTACCGGTTCAGGGGAAGCACCTCCGAGTTTGGATTCGTCGCATTGGTTGCAGGTCTTGTCTCTTGCCAGTGAAGCTTTAGGTATGGGGATTTATTATTATCAATTCAATCAGTTAATAAATAATAAATGACAAGTTAGATAGGGGATTCCCCAAACTAGCATATTTTTCTTATCATCTAACATTTATAAAGTATCAAAAAATATATTTTAGGAAATTAAATCCTTTGATTTCTTCTCCAGGTAAATTAGTACAACGAGTCAAAGCTGTACATGATGTCATTAAACAAACAGCTGAAATGAGTGCCGGTTTCCCAGTCCACAACGACTTCAGAACCAACACTGACAAGTTTCTCAGTCTTGAAGATTTCGGTAGGGTCGAGGTGAAGTTGCGCGAACTCCTGGTCTCCGTCTGTGATTACTGTCACGAACGATTGGCATCCTTGGTGAGCACCCAATCTGATAAGCAAAGCATCACGGCCAATCAAATCATGGAACTTTCGGATATCGTGGAGAATTTCACCGATCTCTGCGAGAAAATTTGCGGTCGACAGAGCGCAGCTCTGAAAGCGGCTTTTAAAATCCAAGCTGGGAATTATGTGCATAAATTCCACAGTGCGCGCAAACACAAATTGACGTTGCTCTTGGACGCTGAACGGTGGAAAACGGCGGACGTTCCGACCGAATTTCAATTATTAGTTGATAAAATCGCATCGGGCGAACCATTGAAATCGATTCCCAGCTCCCCGATGGAGGATAATAATAAGAAATTACTGAATCGTACCGCGAATTCCTTAAAGATCGGAAATCAAGAATACGTGACGGTGGGCACGGTCCTGATCCTCATTCGATTAGTTAGTGAATACTGCGTTTGCGCCTATGATCTTCCCATTTTAGCCGCCGTCGTCGGTAGGAACTTAGCCGAACTACTGAGGACGTTCAATTCGCGTTCGTGTCAATTAGTTTTGGGCGCGGGTGCTTTAAGGACTGCCGGATTAAAGACGATAACCAGCACGAACTTGGCGCTGACGTCAAGGGCGCTCCAGCTGGTTTTGTGGCTTATACCCCACGTGCGCGGACATTTCAGTTCGATTTCCAATGATATGATATCCAGTCTGGATGCGGTGGAACGCGATATAGGAAACCACATCCAACAGTTGGAGAGCAAAATCCTTTCGATCATGAATATATTATTGGGAGATCAATTGAACGAATGGGACGCCAAACCTCCCGTTCCTTCGAAGGCGTTCCGAAATGTTTCGCGGCATATAACTAAGTTACACGAGGCGGTGGGAACGGTTTTGCCGGAAGAACAGGTTAGGAAACTTCGATGAGTTGTACGTTTGATGTGTTAAACCTCCCTTCTTGATTCGTAGGTTGGCGATTTATACGAGGTAGTTCACGATAACTTCAAAGCTCGATTACGGGAGCAATTATTGAAGATGAACATCCGAAACAATGGTGGACCGCAGCACGGAGTCGTCACGTCCGAGCTGACTTTCTACTTGGAAACTATGAAGGGCCTCAAAGTACTACCCGAAAGCTACACCGCTTCGAAATCGATGGAGGATATTTGGAATAGATGAAGGATTTTTTCCTTTCCGAAAGAGATAATATATAAATAAATAATAAATGCGTAAATAAGTAAATAAATGCATATATATATATATATACAGATTATATTGTGAATATTTTATAGTAAGATATAAAACAAAAAATGAAATTATTCCGATTCGTTGTTTGCCAACTTTTTATATTATAATTGTAAAAAATCGTCTATGTGTATATATGTATCATTTATATATGTATGAGATAATGGTGTCTATTAAGTGTACACAAATCGCAAAAAGGCTTTATAAATAATTATTATTACGAAGAAATACTTTTTTCCGTGTCGAGGAAGTTGTAAAGGCAATTATGCTAGGTGGGTCACGAACGAGCATTGCGCCAAGCATTCTGTAAGCGTCTCGCATACTGATTGCAGATAAGCTTCACCCGTAATATTGGATCACATCTAATTTGCCAGGTTGAAAACCTAGTCTAACTATTTGAGGTTTTCAACGCGGTCGCTAGCACCCACCTGTGAGTATTTTAGGATATTTGTCAGTTTCGTAAAATTTTATAAAAACCCTATCTTCCTATTATGATTCTGTTGTAAATTTTCTTTGATTCAATTGTCATTGTAACCGGACCCTTTTGAATTACGGGTCCTAGACATTTGTCTTATTTGCTCACTGATACTTCTTAAATATATCTTTTGAGTTACAAAACTTGGGTTGGTGGAACAGAATTTCATAACATTGTTTGTTCTATGAACCCCTTTGACAGTATTTACTTCTCCGTTAAAAGGGTTTGTAGAACAAATAATGTTATGCCAAGCACCCCTTCTTTGAATAATACATATCGGGCATTTCACAACTTATGCGTCTTTTTTACTGTCACACAAGAAAGCCGGAACGAATGTTTGAAGTTATGAAATTATTGGCGTATGCACGTAGAGTAAAACAAAGGCATATGTTTACTGTTCTCTACAAATCAAGGTAAATGCTAGTAAAATTAGACCAATCTGTTGAAGCAAGGTCAAGTGAATATTTTGATAGGACGTGCATGTTTAGTTTTACGGCCACTATTTTGAACGATGAGTGCGTATTGAGAGATCTCTTGCTATAAATAAGTCAGCTGTCTCAAAACTAAAGTTTTATTTGTCCAATTTTTTTCTTTTACACTCATTGACTTGCTTTTACCTCATATAATCTTACAAGTTGGTCTTTTTCTGCATGTATGTGTTACGATATTAGAGACTTTCAGCAAGTTCATAATGTAATACCACCGGCCAACATATGTAAATGCTTGTGCGCCAATTAAGTTGCCAAGCCTGCAATTTTATCGAGGTGTAGTGGCATCCCTGCCGCTTAAGCTGAGTCAAACCACAGATTATGGCGGTTTCTCTCTAATCTGTGAGTCAAACTAAGTGCATAGATCTATCGTTAAATGGTCGTCGATCGCATTTTTATTCGTGTTGTCAGTTCTTATCGCTGCTGTTTGGTCTTATTTTTTCATCATTAAGTCTTAAATTTCAAACAGTTCTCTTCGGAGTTCATTAATTATAGTTTAAACAAATAATTTCATGTGAAATGCAACTTGCGTTTCAATAATCGCTATTTTATTTTTTGGTTTCGACTGGAAAATCAATTCTTCAATTATCTTTCCAATTACCGGTAAAAGACTGTAAATTATCGGTAAAAATTTTTGAAAGAATTTTCGAAATTTACCGGTATTGATCCCTAACAAGCATATAAGACCCTCTCTTGGAAGAAGAACGTTTAAGAATCAATCAACTTTAAAGTCGTTACCGGGAAACACGCAGGAGTGCAATTTATATCAATTTCCTTCTGCAAGTCTGTAATATATATCACAGATTTTTCTGCAAATCTATAGTGTAATATCACAAGTTAATGGATCCTTAAGTTGAGAAGAGATATAACTTTCAATTGCACTATGATATTCTAGACTTTCTGAAAAGTTTGTGATACGATATCACTGACTTACATGTGTTGTAATAGAGCTACATGCCACATACATAGATTCGATATTTTAATCAATATAGATTATTGCAAACGTAACACCTATTAACAGTAATTTGTCCATTAGTCGAGCTCCGCATTTAGATATAAAAATTCGAATCATTCATTTATACCCAGTCCCGTAGAGCTCGTCGTCGCTCGTTTCTAATACATAATTCATCGCTGGTAAATAATATAACATTCCATGCATAATGATGTGATAGGCAACGTAATAATATCCAATCAGATCGTCTCGTCTAAAAAGATTCAACTCGAGAATTCATATTATCGTCTGCGAATTTAATGCATTATAGGACGTTATCATGGTTATTGAACTCCCATCGCGCTGGTAGTATATTTCCGTGGTTATATTCCACATTTTACTTATTTATGATAATTATGATGTTTGAAGGCGCGATGACATTGCTGAAGTTCAGAATTCAGAGCTGTCGGATATTTTACTGAAATGTTAAAGATACGATTTGAGGGATAACAATAAGGTATGTATGTAATTGAAATAGTTTGTACTTTTTAATTAATTTTATTTAAATCGGGTTATTTTCGTATGTAATTGAGAATTTGGGTTTCTTCGAATTTTGCCATGTATGTCACTATTAAGGTCACAATTCTAAGTTCGGCTTTGTAAATTTTTTGAACAGATAGTGGTCGGTCCACGAATCAGAAATAATATTTTGGAATTTTGAAAGGTGTACCCCAATTTTGAACCCATTGTTTTTGAGCAAATTGCGACGAAACATAAAATGTAACCTAATTGGTTTTGGAAAGAAGACGATAGCTTCTTTTAAATGTTGGTAGTCTAACTAACACTTCCACGTAACTCTGAGCTTTCAAATGTTTCCTTTCGAGCAAATTTTGCGCAGAAATCCATAAAAGTGAGCTTTGAAGTATAGAACAACAATCTTCGTTTTTAAGCAAATTCGAAGCTACGGTCATTGATCTTTGAAATATGAGTAAGTTGGCCCCTTCATTTTGTACTCGCATATTGCTCAATTTTCCTTTTTGAGCAAATACGGAACGAATTGTTGGATGTAAAACAACGATATTCTAATTTAAGTTTTAGAAAACTTCACCCCGATTCCAGCTCTTTTGGGATCGCCTAATTTTCGGTTTGAGCAAATTTGAAGTTACGGTGATTGATCTTTGAAGTAGGAGCAAATTGGCTTCTTTATTTTGAAGGCGCATATTGCTTAATCTTCCTTTTCGAGCAAATACGGAACAAAATCTTGGAAGTAAAAGTTATGCCTTGATTGGCGTTCGAAGTACGATGCTTCTATTTAGATTGTGGAAGTTAGCATCTTCATTTGAGCAACGATACCCTCATTTAAGTTTTAGATATTTTCACCTTCATTTCAGCGCGTTTTAACTCGCCCATTTTCGTTTTTGAGCAAATTCGAAGTTACGGTGATTGATTTTTGAAGTACGAGTAAGTTTCCTTATCGAACAAATACGGAACGAAATCTTGAAAGTCAAAGTTATGCGATGATTGGCGTTCGAAGTACGACACTTCTATCTAAATTTTGGAAATTGGCATCTTCATTTGAGTCTCCGTGTTGCTCAATTTTTTCTTTAAAGCAAATGTGGAGCAAAAAACTAAGAAACATAAGTCTTGTAAAAATTGGTGATCAAAAAACGATTCTTGAATTTAAGTTTTGGAAGTGTACGTTTCTCGTTCCTTCTTTTTGAGCAAATATTACACCAGTTTTGGAGGTTGGTATCTTTCATTTGAGGGCCTAGATTGTTCAGTTTCTCTCTTTGAACAAATGTTGAGGAAAAATTGAAGTCTTAGATTCAAGTTTATGAAGTCCAAGTTTCTCGTTCCTTTTTTGAGCAAATATTACACAAGTTTTTGAGGTTGGTATCTTTATTTGAGCGCTTAGATAAATTCTTCTGTACGGGGAAGTATGGGGCAAGTATTTGGAAGGAAATCCTTTATAGTGATTGATCTTGGAAGTACGACACTTTTATTATAGAGTTCCTAAAATGGTTTCCTTATTTTTGTACCTAAGTTATTCAATATTTTGAGCGAATACGAAGCAAGAATATTGAAACAGAAGCTTTGAAAGGATTGGGGTATTTGAGGAACGATACCTTAACTCAGCTTTTGGAAATTTGACTTGCTCGATCCTTCCTCTTGAGTAAATATCATCCAGATTTTCCAAGTTGGTACCTTCGCTTGTGCACATAAGTTGCTCAATTTCTCTTTTGAGCAAATACGGAGCAAGAATATCGAAGCAGAAGCTTTGCAACGATTGGGGTATTTGAGGAACGACATGTTGACTCAAATTTTGGAAAACTAAGTTGCCCGATCCTTCCTTTTTGAGTAAATATCATCAAGATTTTGCAGGTAGTTGCTCAATTTTTCTTTTTGTGCGAATACGCGGTAAGAATATTAAAGCAGAAGCTTTGTAATCATCGGGGTATTTGGGGAACGACATGTTGACTCAAATTTTGGAAATCTAAGTTGCTCGATCCTTCCTTTTGAGTAAATATCATCCAGATTTCCCAGGTTGGTACCGTCGTTTGAGCACTTAGATTGTTTAATTTTTTCCTTTTAGCAAATGCCAGTCAACAATTTGGCTAAAAGAAACTTTGTAACCCTTTATGGTTCTGAGATATTACACTTTTATTGAAATCTTGGAAGTTGGCGTCCTCGTTTTAGTACCTTGGTTGCTCAAGTTTTCTTTTTTGAGTAAATACGAAGCAAAAAATTTGAAAGCAGAAGGTTCTGTAACGATGGTCGTTTGAGGAACCGCACTTTGATTCCGTCAGGAGCTGCTTCAACATAATCAGAAATGTTCTGATGATCCCAAGGACAGTAGTAGCGCAAGCTTGCGTCATCCCACAAACTATCCGCTCACTATTCATCATCCATACTGACATATCTCAAATCCGAACAGCATTGTACCTTTATCATTCCTTCTCCCCCAATCACATCTCACAGATCCTCTCCTTTTGTATTCCAGCCAGAGCAAAATGGATACCGCCAATTTCAACTTCAATCTCGAACGGGACATGATCGAGAAGGACGGCCAGTACAAAAACAGGCACATATTCTCCTTGCCCGTTCGCATGGAGAACTGGAACGAAGACCTCTTTTGCGAGAAGAAAAACACCGACTGACCAACATGAGGCGCATCCGTTGCGAGTTGCTCGTCGAGAAAACCAGAACGATGTTGAAGAACCTGCTCAAACCGACCGCGCTCGCCAGAGAACGCCCGTTCGTGGAATACGGACGATTATACCAATTAAAAGCCAGCGCCATTCCGAGCACGTTAAAACCGTGCGGAAAATACGGACTTTATCTGAGCGGATTGATCGACGAGAGGGACATCGATTACGGGACGCATTTCGTGCACGGATGCGGTTTGACGGCGTCCCCGGATCGATTACCTTGCATCAGGAACACCTTCGTTTTTCGAGGATGCGAAAGGAATAAGAACGAAGAATGCGTCAATTACGGCGACGACGTTTACATCGAAATCTGCGAATCGGGCATTTGCACGCCGTTATACATCCAATGCGAAACGGCCACTTACGATAACTTCGGCAGCCATCTAGTCCCGAGACTCACCCAGAGCCCGGATATGTACTGCAGGTTCAAGCTTTTACATTGGCAGCCGCAATTCAGGTACGAGACGGAGGGGTCGTGCTTCGCTCCCGATGCGAGAGTCATCATCCAACATACGGCTTCCGGAAGGAATTTGGCGGTCGAATATAATAAATGGATTCCCACCTTTTTCGGACCGGAATGCGCGGTGACCTGTCACACGTTTCAAGATTCCCATAGGATGGAAACGGCGGAGAATATGTGGGAGGTTTGCCAGACGAAGAAGGCCGATAGGAATTTGTATGTTAGGGCCGCGAAAGGGGAAGATATCCCTGCGGAATTGTTGGATTAAAGTTTCTTGAGGGACTCTCAATAAATTTTGGTAGGTAACGAGGGCGGTTCCTTGTCCTTTCATTTCATTCACATCGGCTAAATAACACGAATTATCACTTGATTGTCACTAGTAACGCATTTAGCACCAGATAATTCTTCATTCCGGGAATTGAGACCTCAGTGTCCCACGATTCTTCCAGAAAGCTCGCGGCCCGAAGCTTGGAGAACAGGGTATAATTCATATGTCACTGGGAATGATAAATTGCATTTGGGACTTTTCCAAAATTCCGTGTGACAGGAGCAGTTTAGCTCAGTAATTTTCTATTTGAGCTCCCACTATCTTAATACTTAAGGGAAGCTGGAAGCAAAGAGAACAAAAGATTTCATCCTACCTTCCTGAATAAGCACTTAGCAGGCTCAAAAATATAAAAAAAAATAATCCCAAGCTTATTTCTTCAATGAGATCTTAAACTACTTTGTCTTTCTCATCGAACCCTTCCAGGTCCAAGTGAACCCGATCATAATCTACAACCATCTTGAAAACTATTGAAGGATGTCGTGAAGCAAAACCAAACCAAAGACCAAGCAGTGTAAACATGCTCTATGAGCAATGTGCTCACACTAGGTTTCATAGTACTAAGCATCTAAGCGACCATCACCGCGGCACGTTCCTAACGAAAAAGTTAGTTTTGAGATCTGTTGTGTATACATGTACGCTGCCGTAAATACTATTTCGCATTTTTACGGTTGTTTTAAAAATGTTACCTACATCATGAAAGCTGTTTTATTTTATGTGCAAATTTTTATACGGCCGTCACTGGATACTGGCGCAAATTGAACAAGTCTAATCATAACTATCTGCTATACCCCAAAATGATTCAAGGTGATGAGTACCGTTGTGGTCGAGTCCAAACCAAGAATTTTCTTCCTCGAGGGATCGGAACGTTATCGTCGGTGTGTTTATATGAAGATGACAACTACGACTTTCCAGGAATTGGAAAGCGATGGTTCCATTTACTCCACTCGAGTCCTTTAGGTGCTTCTCATAAAGAGAAGGGAGAGGTGACGTCGGGCTGATCCATTGAGGAGCATCAGCTCGCCAAGGAATTCATGATGGCCCGCTGCGCTTCTTGAAGATTAAGCCTTACAGGAAGAACGATGTATGTAATTTCGGCCAGAAATATCGGGTTTATAGCTTTTGTGGAGTTTCCATTCGCTATCTTGAATATTTCGATTTGATGCCAGTTTCGTAATCAGCGATCACCCTCCCCCAAGTTCCCATGTAATCACAGGCTGAAATATCCATCCGCCATATTGAATTTGCCATTTTGAATGTCGAAAATATGCCAGATTCGTAATTAGCGACCCCCAAAACCGCTATATAAGTGAAGATCTCGACTTCTATGAAAATACATGTGAAGCATATTGAGTTTGAAATCGCTAATCTATGAATGAAAAATTGAAAAAATATGGGGTGCCACTGTAGTGACTTCTGCCCCTTAAAGGGTTGATTTACTTTTACAAGCAGGAGCGATAACGCAACGAATAGGCACCGCATGTAAGACTCTGTAGGTACCATGTTCGAATCCGCTGTGGGACTTTATTAACTAACCCTACGTAATCGAAACGAAGAAAGGGTAAAAGATTTAAGAAGGAGAAGAACTTATTTTTGCCTTATACAATCTTATAAATAATTTTGACGCATTAGTTATGAAAACCCCTGTATATTATTTGGGGTTACTTTTAAAGCAGAGAGATATACATAGCGATCGGAATTGATTGTTAATATTTACAGAAGAACATTTCCGTCGAAAATTAAAGATCAATCAGGAGTACCAAATACATTCACTTATTATTGATCTGCATATCTAGGAGATGTATATTTATTTATTATTATTTATTATATTTATTAGGAAGGGCTATTGACATTATTCTTGATAATGAAGGCTCTAATCGAACTCACGTCTTTTGAAACCTTAGCTTAGGGATTATTTGGACCTACTACTACTGAGAATGTCTTGACGTTTCCTAGTTTTAAAATATCAAATTTGATCATTTCTGGTTGGACTTGGAGAGTTGAGTTTTTTTCTAAAATTCCCAATAAAATAAAGTAGGTAGTAGCGATGTGATCAATAAACATAATGAATAAATCAAATACACCAGGGCTGTTGAATATATTCATTCGTTATTGATCTCTCTGTTTAAATGGCAACCTAATTAAAATATTTCATTATTTGGGACTCGTTAAAGGATTGATCAGATATTGTTCTTAATTCTCCGCAACTTGAAAGGACCACGGTGCTTTAGCAACTTCATCAGTAAGGTTCGAAGTGGCACCGGCAGTGGCACACCGCATAAAAGTAGGTATTTAATATACAATATTAGTGAAAAATAATATTGGTACCTTTTACTCTCGTCTTGATGTCCACTGTGGCAATAGGCAATCGCCCTGGTAAGGTGCGTAGAATTATACATTCCTTTACTGTACCTTGAACACGTGGTAAATTGCATCGTAATTGCGTAGATGTTGGCAACTTCCATGAGGGAACGTACTTAGCCCAAAATAGACGAAAGCGTTCATTAGATACTAGATGTTGTGGGATGTTGCACCCACCTAAGATAAAAATAAAAACAATTATAAATTACCAGTATGGAATACTGTTACTTAAATTTAATATATGACGTTTACTTTTACAATGTTTTCTCGGTTCGAACCTATCGTGACTTAGCATATCACGCTATTGCATATTGTGCAATAAATATGCGAACTTGTATATTATAAACCAAGGGAAATGCCTGAGATACACTTTGGGCGTGCAACGCACTATCGCTTTGAACTCTCTCGCGGTACTATCGAGATCGACTACGAGTTAAAAATTATCCTTACCCACGCCCCTACCGTTACGCTACTGCCATCCGGTACCATTTTTTTAACGAACTCTAGTTGGCGCGATATTAAAATTCGGAGGAATGGCAGCGTCAGTCCGGTTTACACATGCAGTTGTTTATCGAATTTTTTGTATCAGTCCGTTTAAAAAAATTAGGAAAGGCCACAAAACCAAAAAGAAAATTACAGAAATCTACATTATACTTAGCAACCTTCGCGACGAGATGTCACCGCCGTATCAAAAAAAAAAAAAAGAAAAACGGGTACCGAAAACAAAAGCGAAACGATACAAAAAAATGAATCGCGGAAGACGGCGCCAAATCGGTTCTTATCAATGATACGCTTCGTCCGTCTCTCTCGCGGATTCGAATACGACGCGTCCGACAGAGACGGCGCCCGGATTTAGAAAGCGGCGCATTCGCAGCAGGCCACGGAATCGTCCGTCTCCTTTCCTACTACAATTCGAAACGTATCGCCTTCCCTTTCCGCGTAAATAGCACAAAATCTCGGGGGCCGCGATCGTCCCGCAACTTGTCGCCGCCGCACAACACGCGAACGTATCTGAAACATTGACGTCGACGTTTCAAAAGACGACAAATATATCTAAAAGGGGAAAAAATCGGTCGAATATGTCGCGGTCGGTGAGTGACGAAAGATCTCAAATTTGAGAATAAGAGAAGCGGATCAAAAAATGGCATCGATCGGGTCGTTTTTCGCGATGTGTCAGTGCAGTGAAGTGTATTATCAGCATACGTCTGTTGCACGCTTTTTACGCAATTGAACGGATCACAGGTGAGGATGTGTTGCAAACGAGATTTACTAATTGGTTTACCGTATAACCTCGAAGTTTTTCGCGATTTGTTTTGTAGATTATCTCCGGGGCGAGGAGAAACGGGGACGGGCCTCGTAAATTCGGGGGATACAGGTGGATCAGGCGCGTTCTTTATCTCCCTGATTTTGCGATATTTTAGTTTTTAATGTCGTAATCACGGTCATTGGCTGGTGGATTTTACATGCACCTCTCCTCTCACGCTAATTTACTTTCGAGTTGTTGTAATTATAATCGCGTTTCAGTAGCCGGCGAGATTTCGACGTATCGAAAGCCCCCTCCCCGCGTGAAACGGCTTAGATTTTCGTTTGTTTTCGAAACAATCGAATCCCTACAAGTGCAGTGAAAGTGCAATAATAGGTTTGTACAGGCGATAGGTTCGATTTGTAGTAGAAAGAGGTATTATATGTCTCCGCGTTTGACGTTTCCATATTCCAGCGAGAAAGAGAGAACGGTTGTGGGAGAGAGAGAGCGAGAGGAGGGAACAACTCGGTTATTGATCTATGCCCGTCTCTATTCCCGGCCGCTATTTCCGTCTTCGTCGTTCTCCCACGTGGTTCGCCTCGCTCGATCCGCGGGGTGGTAAATGTCTATTTTGTGCAAGATCGTTTCGTATAATTGCACACACACGAATACGACCTTACCTGTTTCGAATGTATCTATCGGGGCGTGACGTCCTCAATGCAGGTTCGCCCCGCTTCGAGTTGGCGAATAAGAACAAAAAAGGAAGGCGAGATGAAAAACATCTGTGCGAGGTAATTGCGGATTTTACCTTGAAATGTGAAACGTCGGTCGTATCGCCGGTAAATATTGATTTTCGCGAAGGTTATCGTCTGATACTAGCCATAAACAGATACCTACGGTGTATTCCGTTGCGATTGAGTCATTAAAGGATGCTGATTCGAATCGCGGTTTTGATGAAAAAGAAAAAACCATTGGAAAGTTGTGGTATTCATTGAAATTAAAAAGTCCAAGAATTACAAGTTAATTGGGCGGTAAACAGTTCTCTTCAGGACTACTCTGAAGATGGCTACAGGCGGAAACGTCAGCTGATGGGTTAGCCCAGTGGTTCTCAATTATCTACCAGTCGAACACAGCCTTAGAGGCAAAGCCGTCTTAAGACATTTGACGTGGTGGACCAGCGCAGTTTTACAAAAGCCAAAATCGATTCGAGTGCAAGCAAAACTACACCGCGAGAATTGGATGCGTGCGGGGCGAAACATATGGGTAGGAATGCGAATCTTCTAAACTGCGACGATGGCCCCATGAGTCTGTCGTTGCTTTTTGATTTGTTGTAAGTTCTTTTAAACATCCTCTCGTTTACTACTTTCAGGCCAATTAAACAATAAATCGGGAGTTAGCAGTTATATTTTTGACGGCACAGCGCTAAGAGGAACTGTCTGTGAGAATTGTGATGACGTATATGTGAAATAATTTTTATTCTAATAGGTAGAAAAATAATCATCAGAGTTGTAGAGGGAGAAGTATAGTTTACCGAACTATCAAATAATTTGGCGGTTAACAATTATTTTTAGGAGCACTTTGAAGGTGACAGGAAATTATAAACCGAAACGTGAGCTGATGAGTTAGACATCGCCACCACTAAGTGTGTCCACATGTACACTATGCACACTACATAGTAAAATTCAACTTCTTTTCTAAAGTACGGAGAAATCAATTGGAAAACACTAAATTAGCTCAAAGACTTAAATAGGTGCTACATTTTGGTTTCAAAAGTGGATGGAATAATTCGAATAATCCCGCCATAAAACTCGGTAGATTGGATATTCAAAGTAACCACTGTATCGTTAAGTCTCATTTGAAGTTAGGAAACTTGAAAAATGAAAAACACAAAAATAATAAAAACCTGAAAATTTAAACGAGAAATACACAAAAACAGGATTTTAGAATTAAAAAGAAATTCAAATAATTCCGCAATAAAAGCCGTTAGATGATTGGATACTCCAAGTAGCATTTTTCTTGGAAAATCAGTTAGGAAATTTGAATAAACGAAAAATATACAAAATATTGAGAAAAAATTATTTCAATGAATCCGCCATAAAAATCGTTATATAATTGGATACTCAAAGTAGCAAATTTTTCTTTAAGTTTGTTGCCATTGCAAATTGAAAAAATTAGGAAATTCGACAAAACGTAAAATACGCATTACTCTAGTGTAATTGGGGGAATTTCTTAATTGAATTGTTATATGTACAAACATCATACATTAATCTAGTAACAATAATTTAAATAATTCCGCCGTAGTTGTTAGATGAATGAATACTCCACAGAGCCACTTTTTGTTCTAAGGTTAATTAAATTGAAAATTGGAAAAATCAGGAAATTCGAAAAAACGAAAATTACACAAAAAATCTAGGAAAAAAAAAACAATTTAAATAATTCAGTTGTGAAAGTCGTTAGATGATTGGGTGTAATCCAAGTAGTCAATTTCCTTTTAAGACTGATTCTATAATCGAAACAGAACAGTTAGGAAATTCGAGGACACGAAAAATACTGAAGGATCCAGAAAGAAATAATTAAAATAATTTCGCCATAAAGGTCGTTAGGTAATTGGATACTCAAACTAGCTAATATTTTTTAAGATTGATTCTATTGAAAATTGGAAACATCGGATAATTTGGAAAAAAACGAAAATTTTGTATAAATCTAGGAAAATAATAATTTAAACAATGTCGCCATTAAAGTCGTTAGATGAGTCTAAGTAGCCAATTTCTGTTTAAGATTGATTTCATTTAAAATCGGGAAAAACGGGAAATTTGAAAAAACCAAAAATGTTTAAGAATGTAGATAGCAATAATTAAAATAATTCCGCCGTAGATGTCGTTGGATGATTGGATAGCCCAACTAGCCCATTTTTCTTTAAGGTCGATTCCATTAAAAATTGGAAAAAAAAACAGAAAATTCGGAAGAACGAAAATTATTAAAAAAACCAAAAAAAAAAAATTAAACAATTCCGGCATTAAAGTCGTTAGATGATTGGATATTCCTACTAGCCAGTTTTTCTTTAAGATATGATTCCATTCAAAATTGGAAGAATTACGAAACTCGAAAAAACGAAAAATAAACAAAAATCTAGTAAAATTTAAATATATAATTTCCCCATAAAAGTCGTTAAATGGTTGGATACGAAATTTTATTTAATATTGATTCCATTGAAAACTGAAAAAATCAGGAAATTCGAAAAAGCGAAAAACCTAAAAACAAAAATCTAGGAAAATATAATTTCAATAGTTCCCTCATAAAACTCTTCTTCTTGACGCTTCTTTCAACTGATTTCCGTTTTTCTGGCGCTACACTCAAGGTGATTCCGTAGGCCATTCCTATTACTACCTCCGTCGCCATTTCTTTTCGTTCTGTATTTGTTTTACTTCAGCGTCTACGAGATCCAGGCGTGCTCTATTTAACACCGGTTTTTTTTTTTTTTCATATCTGTAACATAAAATGGACGTTTTAATTTTTTCTCTTTAACATTCGAAATTTTAGTACTTTAACATCGGTACGCGATATTCGACTCGTTCAGTCGGCCCTTTTTCGTTTCGATCAGTCCCGTGATAGAAGGCGAATTTGTTGCGATTCGCTTGTGATAAATAAATTAAGCGGTCGAATCAGTGACCGTTTTATTTAATCACATATCGAAACCATTCCTTTTAGTTTGCTCTATCAACCCTAAATATTATCTTTTATCTAATATAAGCTTTAAAGACAAGCTCCTGCCTTTGTTCTAATCATTTTTTGCTGCTTCAAATAAAGTGTTTACGCTCTGATTTTCTTTTTCATTTTAATTAATTATGAGGGAGAAACTATCCGCATTTTTAATACCATAAATCCGAGACAGAGAAATGTCAACACTCGTAAAATGCGATGAATATGTACAGCAAGGTCAAGTGGATTTTAATTTTTCAAATCAAGTTTCGCCACAGCTCGCCTATTGCAACCAAAAAGAATTTATTTAAATTCATTTATTAACCTTCCTATACTCACGTCAAAATATGAAACACGTATACTATACTATATAAGTCGGTCTCACAGACCGTGTGCGTGAGTATAGGAAGGTTAAATGTATGTTTCGTGACCTATGTACTTATTTTTTAAATATACTTTCCTCTATCCTCTCCATTAATTCTCGATTTTATTCGTATTTATTTAAGTCGTAGAGGAGAAGAAATTAAAAAAATATATTCCAATAAACGAAAGGCCGTCCAGTAAGGGAATTACCATCTCAACAATCTTTACAATTTTTTTATCGTCTACGTGGATCGTGAGAAAAATTATCGGTTTAGGTTGTTCTACCTTCGCCCGAAACAGATTAAGCAGGTCAGAAATCTTAAAAGAGGATTGTATGGTATGTATGCGTATGTGCATGCATGTCTGCACTTTGAATTACCCCAACCTGTCCCTGCCAAAGCGCCTTTTGCATCTCGCCTGCGTTCGACGCCGAACAATAAAATTTGTAACGAAAATCCGAGGCGAGTTTAACGAGTTTAGTTACAAAAATGAAGAAATAAAAAACGAAATGAAAATCGAAAGTGTTGTCCTGTACTCTGACGAAGAAATTTGTATTTTTCTGAATTTTACGAGTAAGTTTCGTTTAGGTATGTCGCGATATCATTTTAATTTAATTTAATTTAAGAACTTTTTAAATTTAGTTGCATTGCGTCGGCAATGCTTGGATTAAAAATCCATCAATAAATATTTCTTTATCATATGGGATTTATGATCTATTGCCCTCGATCCTATCCATTACATATGTTCTTCCTTATCTTGCAATAAAACTGCTAACAAATACAACGCTCGCGTGAAATTAACACTACATAGACGAATTTCGCCTTCGCGTGAGTCATCCGGTTGCCTAATGATCATTGGATTACGAAACGAAATCGTTTGTTTTTCGCTAACGAATGGCGTTGCTTAATTATGTACATACATATCAATAATATAGCGTTTGTTTTATTTCGTACGATTGTTCTTAGACGAAATTGTTTTAATTCTTAGCAAGTAAATGGAGATAGTTACAAGATGCGCATTTCAACAACTACACCGTTATCATCACTAGAATTGGGAATTCATCGAGGATGGGTTACATAGTTGTTGAAATAGGCTAGACTTTCAATGAAGATGACAATTTAGTTTGGAGTAGTCGAAATCCATATTTGGAAGTACATATCCTATACATTACTGTATGTGATTGAGATAAGAATTGTTTCATTTTAGTTTTTCCTTTTTTTATTATGAAAATGGTCGTATTTTACGCCGGAAATCGTTAAGTTATAACAAAAGATGTGAATTTTCTAGTAGAACGTGAAGACAAAAGTGTCGGGTTTGATGTCTGTCGTTTCGGGTGAAATTTCTAATCGCTCTCACGCCTTCATTCGTGACCGGATTGCGTTCGAGTACAGCTTTCCAGAAGCAGATTTCGGCAAAGATTCGAATGGAATAAGATCGAACCCTCTAGGTATAATGGTTTACGCGCCAGAGTCAAATGATTAAAATTTCAGTTGGGAATTATTTTCCAAATTTAGAGTACTATATCTCGAGAACGGGAGGTCGTAGAGATCTGCGGTTTGTTTTGCTTTAATAAGCTCTTCGAAAACTTTAAACCTACGGAGTTTGAGTTCAAAATTGGGATTTATGGTTTGGACCAAATTTAGAATCGTTCTGGCGCCTTTATTTACGGTTCCATCGCGATCGGGCGGAGCTTCGCGAAAGCAGATCTTGGTAATAATTCGAACGGAACAGGATCGAACGAGCTACCTATAATAGCTTACGCGTTAGAGCCAAATGATAAAAGCCTCAGTTGCGAATTATTTCCACAATTTAGAATGCTATATTTCCGGAACGGAGGTCGTAAAAATCTGCGGTTTATTTTGCTTTAATCAGCTCCTAAAATACTTTAATCCTGCCGAGTTTGAGTTCAAAATAGGGAGTTAAACGAAATTTTAAATCATTCTCCCGCCTTTATTTATTGGTCAATCGCCATCGAGCAGATCCTTGTGAAAGCAAATTTTGGTAATGATTCGAAGGAAATAGGAGCGAACGCGATACTTATAATAATTTTGGTGCTAGGACCAAATAAATGATAAACGTTTCAGTTGCGAATTATGTTCAAACTTTAGATCGCTATATCTTTGGATCGGGAGATCCTGGAGACTTGCAGTTTGTTTTGCTTTAATAAGCACCTCGAACACTTTATACCTACAGAGTTTGAGTTCAAAATCGGGATTTTTGTTTTTGGGCCGAATTTAGAATCGTTCTCGCGCCTTTATTTACGGTTCCATCGCTACCAGACAGAGCTTCTCGAAAGCAGATGTTGATAATGATTCGAATGGAACACGAGCGAACGAGCTACCTATAATAGTTTTCTTCCTAGCAACAAAAATATGAAAATTTCAATCGCAATTTTTTCAAATTTTAGGGCGCTATATCTCCAGAACGGGAGGTCGTAAAGGCCTGGAGTTTGTCTTGTCTTAATCAGTTCCTCAGGTATTTTAACCTTACCGAATTTGAGTTCAGACTCGCGATTTCCATTTTGGGCCTACATTCAAATCGCTGTCGGGACGTCATTCATGGTCGGATCGTGATCGAGTAAAGCTTCATGGAAGCAGATTTCAGCAAGGAATCGAATGGAACAGGAGCGAACGCGCTACCTATAATAGTTTTTGCGCTAAGACCAAATGATCAAAATTTCAGTTGCGATTTTTTTAAAGTTAGGGCGCGATATTTCCGTAACGCGAGGTCGTCGAGACCAGCAGTTTGTTTCGTTTTAAACAGCTCCCAGAATATTTAAACTTTGCCGAGTTTAAGTTCAAAATCGCAATTATCGGTTTAGACCGAATTTCAAATCGCTGTCGCACCTTTATTTATGGCTCAATAGCGGTCGAGGAGAGCTTACCGGAAGCAGATTTTGGCAAGGATTCGGATGAAATAGGAGCCAACTCGCTAGCTGTAATAGTTCACGTTCTAGAGCAAAATAATGAAAATTTCGGTTGCAATTTTTTCAAACTTTGGAGCGCTACATCGCCTGAACGGGAAGTCGTATAGACTTGCAGTTTGTTTTCCTTTAACCAGCCTCTCGAGTGGTTCTTGTTTGAATGTCAATCAAGATTTAATAATGAATTTAAAATTTCGTCAGGTGGGTATGGGACGTTATTCTGCAACAGATTCTTCACCCACGGCAGAAATAGCGGTGCGGGTAGGTTACGTTTACACTGTGGTAGGTAGTCAGGTAATTGGTATTTGCCCTTCCCCTGCTGAAGTTAAGATGCCTGTCGAGCTTGAACCCGCCAAGATTATCGGAAGTATGCGATCTAAAAAGGTTGAGAATATTTCTATGTGCTGAGGTAATTTTTTCCCGCTTCAATTGTCTTAAAGTAACACGGAACAACTCAACATAGATTGAGGACGATTGACGATTCTTGTTGTTGTGTAGTTTTGGCAGGAATCCTGGGTTGCAAATCGATTTGTTGATTTCCTACTACAAAATACAGAGACGGTCTAAATAGGTGCAAACTATAGCGACGTTGTAACCGAACTCGAAAGATGTTTCTACCATTAACAGCGGGCGTCGAAGCCTACGATGGACGATTTGGATGTTTGCGCAAGTCGTTCCCAATGAAATTAATTTTAATTTAATTAGGTCCTCTTAATTTGTCTTTAAACGAAACTTCCTGATGGTTTGATAATTGTTACTGCAGATGATAATTTGTCCTACTTGTGCCAACCAAATTATCGTGGGAATGGCCCACATAAGAACCGCAATCGTCGATTCTCGGATGTGTCCCCAAGCTCTCTGTGTTCTTTTTTTATCGCACTTATTCATCTATCTATTAATATTTTCATAGCAAACAAGAATAGCGTTATAATAGCAGGCAATCTATCACACCCTAATTTTAGCGATCGCATAGCGATGTACGGTGTGTGAATCGAAAAATTCTCCTTAGCTTTCTCTCTTTCTCTTACACTATACTCCCTATACCGTTTTATTATCGGAATTGCCACCCATTGATAGGACATCCATCCATACACACATAGTACAGTACAATTTTAATCACCCTCTCCGATAAAATGTAAAATGTACAAATTAAACAGAATGGGAAAATCGTCGAGTCGCGGCGCCCCCTTTCCTCTTCGCGTCCCCCTCCCTCTTACCGTTTTTCATTAAATCGTCCGTTAGAACAGGGTAAAAAGACCGTGGGATAATATCGAGGCATTTTTCCTTTCCACCGTACCTCTACATACGTACATGTACAGTACCAGTTCCCATCGCATGCGATGGCATGTGAAACTAACAGGAAGAACAGTGACGGCGACTGTCGTTTCGTCGCTCTTCTTCTCCGGAGCTTTCGGCTCGCCCGGTCGGCTTTCACGTCGACACATCGAAAGCTTTGTTAACGCGGAGACGGCCAGTTTATGAATTTTAATTCGGGACGAAACGGCAGTTTTATTTCCCATGGACGGAGTAAGCGAGAGTAAAGGAGGCTGCAAGACGACCTGTGCTCGTTCGGTTACGATGAATGGAAAGTTGCGTTGCGACCGACGCGACGATGGGATCGCTTTCGTCGATTCGGAACTTTGCGTAAGAAATTCTCACGATTCGAGCAAATTGAAATCGGGATGTTAACCTCCGAAGAAAGTTGAAGGAAATAGAAAAATTAAAAAAATTATAATAATAATTTATTTATTTAATTTTTTAGACATTATTTGTACCACTAACAGTTGAATTAAATAACACTCGAGTTAATAATAATAATAATAATAATAATACTAATAATGATGATAATGATGATGATGAAAATGATAGCGGTTGCAAGGACTATAGAATTATTGAATTAAATTGGTTGACACTTACTTCGCTAGCACGACGCATGTATTATCAAAATCGTATAATGCCGAAGCGGTTCGATTTTGATAATGCTTGCCTCGGGCTTGCGAAGCAAGTGTCAACGAATTTAATTCAATAATTGTGGGGTGAAGAATTTACCGATGCGATATAGTTTCATGATAATAATGATAATAATAATAATGACAATAATAACAATGACAATAACAATAATACACGTGACAATAAAGATAATAATAATAAAATTAAATAAATGGGAACCAAGTCAGGTCAGTATCCTTACGGTGTAGTTCCCTATTCAAAAATCCTCAATAAGTAAATCAGCTGTCTTTAATGTGGTTGGTAACGCCCATCATCGAGCATTCTACGCTGGGCGGTAAATTTTGAGAAATTTTGAAAAAGTTCATAGATTTAATAAGTAATAAAACTCTGAAAATGATACAATTTCGAATAATGCTGTTTAACTGTAATTTTTTGTAATAGTCGAAATATTCTTTCAAAAAATAACACAATTTTTCCCCATTTTTCAATGTCTAAAAGATTTTTCGAAAATTTTCCAAAATGCTCTTGCATTTTTTTTTGTAAATTAATATTAAATAATAATAAATAATAAATTAATAATATTTCAGGTTGAAAATTTAATAAATTCATTTTACGTTACCTTCCAATTTTTTTCTTAAAACGCTTTCTGACGATTGTCCGCACCTACAGTACGATGTACACCACTAATACAGTATGATGTTTGTACATATAAGAATTAAATTAACAAATTCCCCCAATATATACTTAAATGCGCCTTTTTGCAGCTATTTACTTCTTCTTTTCACGAAGTTGCATTGACGAGCGGTATAATCGCGAAACGCGTCTGTGAATGGTGAGAGGTAGTTTTCTCATTACTAGTCTGGGTAAACAGCGGTAATTACGAAATAAGTTACGACAGCTTATATATCCCTCCGTGGTCACATTTCAATATAGAATCTAGATGGTCATACTGGGGTCCATTGGACCCCAGCCATTTCAATGAACAATTGCAACATAACTATCCGTCCGATATTGATGTAAAAATTCTGGAACATACTACAAACATTTTAGATTAAGGACGGATAGTTTATTTGCAAGAAAAATGTGGAAGAAGTTACAATTATTTATTAAAAAGTCGTAACCTTCTCAATTTTTAATATTTTTAATTAAAATTTGGAAGTTATTAAAATTTGCGCTCAAAGTTAAAAGTGGGGTCTGATAGACCCCACGTGACCACGGAGGGATATACACAGAACTACTCGCATGGAGCTGGATAAGGCGACGATGCCGTAACTTATTTCGTAATTGTGCGGTGCTACCGCTGTTTGCCCAGACTACTAATCACACCAATACAGAATATTACTGTTATCATTGTTATTACTGTTATCATTGTTATTACTGTTATTACTGTTACCATTGTCAATACTTCGTTTTTGTCAAGTTTATTTTTAAAAATTTTACCAAATATTAAAAAATTAAGTTGCATAAAAAATTTTATGAAAATAAAAGCATATTGGAATTTTGAAAAACTACAATTTTGACAAATTACGAAATTCCAATAAATCGATATTATTACAATTTCAAATTTTATCAAAATTGTAAAGTTTTCCAAAATTTAAATATTCTAGTAAAATTTCAGATTTACCGAGGTTTTCTTTTCTTTCTTACTCGTTTACTCCCTTATACTGTTAAGGATCGGTGCGGACAACGGCTTTTTGAATCTTATTATTTTTCAAAAATTTTCGAAAAAGTTCAAGAAACATTTCGAAATTCATTGTTTTATCAATGCAACATTTCAAAAGTCCCAAATTTTGACTTTTTAAAAATAATTAAAAGTCTAAGGGACTTTAAAATTCCCAAAAAATAACAAAATTTTTCTAAAACTGATGCTTTATTGATTTAATGAAATAAAAAAAAATGGTAAATTTACAGTGTACTAAAATTTAAATTTTTTTGAAACTTGAAAATTTGCCAAAATTTTTCACTCTCTCTTACGCGTTTACCCTATTATACCGTTAAGGGTCGATGGGGACCTATTATATCGTCAAAATTCCTCAAAATCCTACGTTTCAATATTTCAGGTTTCTTAAGAATATTTCAAAATTTCAATCACATACAAATTTTTCAAAAATTTAAGATACCTTAGATTCTTCAAAATATCAGAATTTCTCTAAAACTGAATCGCTTTACGGAAATTTCAAAATTTGTCAAAATTGCAGTTTTTCTTAATTTCAAAGTTTACTAAGATTTTCCAAAATTTTCTAATCTCTGTCACTATTGGAATTTGAAAGCACTGAGAAAGTGGGAATTTTGAAAAATCTTGATGTCTGAAACGTATATAGAAGAAGAAGAAGAAGAAACATCTCGATAAATCTTATACGCCAACGGTTATCGCTATCTGCGTCATCTTTACTGTTCGTAACGGAAATAAACAGAGCGCGACATACTCGCTTTTATTATCTATGACTAATTTTCAATATATATTCCATATCGAACGTGTGTCGTGATTTTGTGCCTTATGTGGGGGGTAAACAATGAAATGGACCGCGCAAGGATGGTCCAGCACATATATGTATACATATAAACACACAAAAAGAAGTAATTCTGAAAACATCAACAATAGAAAATTATTAAGACAGAAATGGAGCATTATGTGAATTCGCTCAAACCCGTCCTATATCTATCTAAGCGGGAGAGCAGAAAATCATAATAATGATAATTATTATAATAATAATCAAAATCAACCCTCGTCTGATTCATATTCAACCCTTCTTCCACCCCATCCCTAAAATACCTGTGAAAATTTCGAGCGTCGCGTCGATCGGTAGTTCCGCGTTCAGAAGGTGCCAGCCACCCAGCCACCCAGCCACCCTAATAAATGCTTCTACATATCGTACTTTCTGTTCCGTAAGAATAAATTACCCTTAAAGAGAGGGATTGGATGTTGCGTTTATTATACTACCTTTATTTTCTCCGTTACGTCCTCATGTGATTATTTGCAGGTGTAATGCGGTAGAGCCCCCTTTTTATGACTACCCACGAATAAGGGGTGGTCGAAGTGAGAAAATATCGAGGTAATTGTTTGGGTGTTGTAGAATTCGGTTGCGGGGGAAATATTTTCGTGCGTTTGTCTTTCAAACCCTTTTTCCGAAACATTTTGATATAATGTAGGGTTTAGTGTTAATTAGTGGGAAAATAAGAAAGGTAGTGGAATTTAGAAATTTTGACAAAATCAAGAAATAAAAAATGAAACAAAAAATACAACAGTAAACAAAAATAAATAACAAAATTAGAAATTAAACAAATAGAAAATAAGCAAATGGGCAAATAAAAACATAAAAATTAAAGGAAACGCGCAACATGTGTTTTATCCCTTTTCCGAAAGATTTTGATATCATGTAGAGTTTAGTGTTGATTAGAGGAAATTTAGAATTTTTGATAATGTCGAGACAAAATTCGACTTACACCAACGACGAATAGTCGTAGAAGCTTTGACGACTCGCTCCAACTGTAAAAAACGCGTCGGAAATGGTTACATTTTCGTGTCTGTTTACGACTTTGTTTATGTACTTTTGGATATGTCTCCCATATACTCTAAAAGAGTACATATTTATATAGGTCCAACCGGAGCGATTATTTTTAATTTTGTAGTTTTTAAAGGGGATACCTTAACGATAAAGAAACCTGATTCATTTTAGTGTACATTTGAAAATTTGGCTCCGAAAGGAACTAGATTGGTCTCTCTTTTATTACAATTTGAAGGCATTTAGTAAGGAAGTTAATAAAAAAGAGATTAAACAGACAACACCTGAGAAGGCTGCAAATTAAAGGAGGGACACTGCTATACATTGCTGCCCTTCTTCAGTAATTATCAAGGCGTTGTAATGCGATCGGAGTATTATTCTTCATGCCCTGTGTAACACTCCTGTGCCCTTCACCACCGTCCCCCTTCACAGAGAATATAGAAATAATTCATACCACAGCAAACTCTCGTTTGCTGGCTGCTGTTTTCTTTTTAATTTGAATCGCCGTTATGTATTGTACTTTTCATAACTTACGCATCGAATTGAAACAGAACAAAGTTCAAATAAACTAAAATAAATTCTGTAAGAGTAAATATTTTCCTACTATCACGGGGAAGGCGAAATTGAGTTTTAAAATTCGGGTGAAGCGGATCGTTTTCGTTTTATCACGCGGGGAGGGGGAGGGAGTAAATCATGTCGAAGAGCTTCGAATATGAGAAAAATAAAGGCGAATGTTTACAATTTAGCAAAAGAAATGCAAACGCCAGTAAAATTCGGTCCATATGTTAAGCAAGATGAAGTGGATATTTCGATAGGACGTGTTTTGTTTACTTTACGCTTGGGTCGTATGCCTGTATCTAATGCCGGGTTCAACGACCGCCATGTTTTTCAATTACGTTTCGATAAAACTGTAACGATACATAATTCATTGCTTCTAAAACAATACAATTTATTTGCCCGAATTTTTGTCATTGATAATTGTTTTTCCTTTTACTCTCACTGAACGATTTTTGCCTCGTATTATGTTATACGTAAATTTGCATTTGTGTGCAATGACGCATTTATTGTGGCAAACCCCGTATATGTCACTACCGTCGACTTAAAAGGCACCGATCAAAATTTAAACCGATTATGAACAAGATCGCGTCAATAACGTCCCGTTTAAGTGAAAAAACGTGTAAACGACAATTTAAAACGCCACGCGAAGCGATACTTTCCACTTATTTTCTTACACGCGTAATACGCGCTTCATTCATTACTCGAGCGTGCGTTTATTTACTGTCCTTAATTTCGTCTTTAATTCGTTACGGCGTATTCCAGGCAAAATTGTTTTCGCTTTATGAATACAATCGACATGACTCGTTCTAGACTTAATTGACGATTTAATTAGGCAATGCGCTAAATGAATAAGTAACCGACGTCTGTTTGTGAATACAATTTTGTTTTCCTTTCTATAATCGTCAATTCTCTAAAGGATTTAACGATAATCTCGGGGTACCCTCGATGACACCTCGAAATTCTAAACCTAGACCAAATCGAAATAACGTTTGACCAGAATGATGTCATCGCATCGGAATTTCTCGCGATAATTTCGGACGGGCGAGCTCTGGGTCCGGATTGCATCGCGACCTTTGATTTCGCAATAAGATCACGTTTCTTTTAATTTCTGCTTAATTGATGAAACGAACGAGATTGAAGCAAATCTGTACAATCCGTC
>CM076091.1:5293658-5507191 GCA_038088585.1 Chrysina gloriosa
CAAACACAAAAACTTTTTTTTTTTTAGAAATTGCGATCTGTCAAACGTCAGCTGTTAAAATTTCACCCAAATTCATCTATTAGTTTAGTTGTTGTAGTCGTTTGAAGTAAGCAACTTTGTGTTTCTTGAAAATGGAAAAAGTGAATTTCGTGCAGTGATTAAACACTATTATTTGAAAGGGAAAACGGCGAAAGAGACAAAAGAAAAGCTCGATAAACATTACGGTGAGTCTGCCCCGTCAGATTACATGGTAAAATATTGGATTGCTGAATTTAAACGCGGCCGAACAAGCACTGCAACAATACCATCAACAGGAAGGCCAAAAGAGGTGGTTACTGAAGAAAATATCAAGAAAATCCTCGATATCGTTATGAATGATCGCCGAGTCAAGTTACGTGAGATTGTTGAAATGGTAAACATATCATATGAACGTGTGTTCAACATTTTGCATGAACATTTGCATATGAAAAAGCTATCGGCAAGATGGGTGCCGCGTTTGTTGAGTGTCGAACAAAAACGAGTTCGACAGACCACTTCACAGCGGTGTTTGGACATGATAAAGCGTAATCCTGTTGATTTTTGGCGTCGATTAATAACTGTTGATGAAACGTGGGTCCACCACTACACACCTGAAACCAAAAATCAATCGAAACAATGGGTGGAAGCTGGTGGAAGTGCTCCGAAGAAGGCGAAGACAGTGAAATCGGCTGGCAAGGTTATGGCCACTGTATTTTGGGATGCACACGGAATATTGCTCATCGATTACCTTGAAAAAGGATCCACAATCACAGGAAAGTATTATCGTGCATTATTGGATCAATTGATTGACGCAATCAAGAAAAACGACCACATTTAAAGAAGAAAAAAGTGCTCTTTCTTCAAGACAACGCACCGGTTCACACAGCATTAGATACGATGCTAAAATTACGTGAAATACACTTCGAATTGGTTGATCATCCACCTTATAGTCCAGATTTAGCTCCTAGTGACTTTTTCCTGTTTCCAAACTTGAAAAAATGGCTCGCAGGAAAAAGATTCATCTCAAACGAAGAAGTAATTACTGAAACTAACGCGTATTTTGAGGGGTTCTCAAAATCGTATTATTCAGATGGTATAAAAAAGTTGGAATATCGTCTTACTAAGTGTATTGAGCTAAAAGGAGACTATGTTGAGAAATAAATGGTTTTCGAAAAAGAAAATGTTTTTTCCTACTTAGGTAGCTTCAATATCAATCCGCCCTCGTAAGAATGCAGTGTGGGGATCGACAGGGCTATAAAATTCTTGAATCTGATTGGCTAATAACACCGGCCGACACGATTTTTGCAACAGAGTTCAGCCCATCATTTTCACAACGCTAATACCTTTCTAATAATAGAAAAAATATTCATAAAACCCTAATACGTCCAGTTTTCAATGGGGTCATTAGACCCTTTTATGTAAAATAAGTAAAATTACCATTACCACACCTTTCTGAAAAATCCAGATACGTATTTCGGCAACTAAGTTGTCATCCTCAGTGGAATAAGGGGAAATTCAGTGTCACTAGTGAATACCCAAGACGAACACCGCCCAACAAACACTGTACAAGACCAAAACACTGCACAATGAACATCACACAATGAACGCGCGAAACACCACTAGAACACTGTTGACACTAATCTCCCATTAAGGGGAGAGGGGGGCGTGTATTTATACTACTTCTACACTGAATTTCATGCTCTATGGAACGTGTCAATACGATTGAATGAACCTACATGAATCTAAAATTTAATTCAATAGCTCGTACAATTTGGAATTTGGAATAGGTCCTCCATCTGCATCCATAATTCTCTCACAATTTTTATAAATATATATGCTTTCGTAGCTATCTAGTTCCCTGTTGTTTTCTACCGCTTTAATTGATTTTAAATTTTCCATTTGTATAGCGTGTTTTTGGCCAAAATATGTTGGGCTACACTTGATTTTTCGGGTGTATTGAAGCGATAACGGGCAATGTGTTCCTTGTATCGTGTTAGGATTGCCCGCCTAGTGAGTCCAATGTATTTTATGCCACATTCGTAGATTTCGTAGATACCTGATTTTTCTTTTATTGGCAGGTAGTCAATTTTATGAGAGGTCAGAGAGGATTTACAAAATATTGCTGTTTTCTTTGTTTCTGAAACAGTCGTGCAGTGAACGAATATTATGTTACTAAAATTAAGCCGGAAAGGAGTGTATTTAAACCGGGAACTCAAAATGTTAAGTATGTGGCCTTTGCACACCAAAAAAATGTGCTTTTTGCCTCCTCTTCACATTAAATTTGGACTGATGAGAAACTTTATGAAGGCTATGAATAAAGTGGGTGCAGGATTTAAATACCTAAGGCGAGTCTTTCCCAAGTTAGGGGACGCCAAAACTAAAAGAAGGCATTTTTATTGGACCACAAAGCAGAAAATTGCTGGACGATGTGAATTTTATGGAAAAGCTCACCGCGCCAGAACTCATTTGTAAGTATAGTGAGGGGATTTTTAAGCAACAATATGGATGCTAACTACTAAAAAAAAAAAAGGTAGTGAACTTTTAGACGCCTACAAATCGCTTGGTTGCCGAATTCATTAAAAACCTCGCTTTCTCTATTCCCATTTATCATTTCTTCCTAAAAATTTGGATAGTCAGCGACGAACAGGGTGAAAGATTCCATCAAGATAGAAGGACAATGGAAATTCGGTACCAAGGACGATGGGATCCAGTCATGATGGGTGATTACTGTTGGTTTTTGAAGAGAGAAGATGCGACCCCACATAAAAGGAAAAAAATGGAATGGAAATATTTTTGATATTTGTTTCTTTCTTAGATGTCAACTTAATATAAATTATAAATATTGTAGATATACAGGGTTAAAAATCTTGTTAAATCATTTTTTTTTCAATAAATAGTACCTGGTACAATTCTACATGTGGTTTGTCTAATCTAACAAGAAAACTTTACGTGCTACAACTTTTTGTTGCACATTTTCGTTTTAGATAGGTTCATTCTACTACAATATGCTATTCAGTTTTATGTTACAAAAAAAAAGAATGTTTTATCAGCCAGTGTACACAGAGCGCAGTGTATCTGACATAGCACTTTTATCTAACATAACCTTACTTATCCGAAGAGTTTGTCTTATTTTGATTGTGAACCGGTTCACAGTTTATCTGCATTCTTAACGTGAACTCAGTGTACATCCAAACAAAATCTCTATGACCGAACTGCTATCCCAAATAAAAATAAATTCAGCTCAGCCCCAAACAAAAATTCTCCAAACCGAGCCACCACAAGAGTAAAAAGTCTTCGGAAAGGGGCCAATTTTTGCTTAAGCAAGAACTTCATCGTAATCTTCCAAATGGAGTGAGCCTAATAGAGATTCTTCAGGCTTAAACTGTTCTCACGAATTCGAAGACGCTTCCCAAATAAAACTGGTGAAGAAAAATGGGGAAGCTCCAAAACAGATATTCTCAAAACTGCACCAACTTCTACCAAAAGCACTTCCTGGAGAATAGACTTTTCATGCGAAATCATCGAAATTGACCCACATCCTAAACGAAATCTGGCAGATCGAGATTCATCCAAATAAGCTTGTCTTTACTTCAATGTACTCACAAACGAGTAAAAATTCTCAGCATCGAACCACCCCAAGATAGATCCTTCGGTGTTACTATTGTCCCCAAAACCAATCCCAACACTAAAAAGCGTTCAGGGTCAAATTATCTTTTGAGGTCTCTTTTGTAGTGTTGAGTAAGTATATCATCAGACATACGAATAACATTCACCCACTTTCAAAGAAAGGAGAACATCCCTTGTATGTATATCCCATCAGAAATATGTGCTACAATTTGAGTGTTTACGGGCACATGTTGTTTACTTTTTCTTTGGAAAAAAACTTATTCAAGCAAGCAAACATAATTGAGCCGTTCGAATAAACAAATTCAATCGTAGTATATGCATATTGACAGTATGTAAAAGGACGCATATGTGACCCACGGTATTTGAGTCAGCAGTCCGCTGTTTGACCCGGCCACGCTCGCCTAAAGACATGATCAGCTGGCGCAGCGTTGCAAATTTGTCGAAATGAATAATGAAAATGTTTAGTCTGGCGAGGAGGGACGCCAGACAAAAGACAAACTGGTTTTTAGTACTATTCCGTTTGACTATAAAAAAAGAGGATCTAATTCGACGAATACATTCGTATTTATGTACACAAATCTTTTGCACTGAATTCGTTTCGTTATCCAGACACAAAGTTTGATGCTGGCGGATGTGAAAAAAAAATTGTTTAATAAAACCGTTCTTACAATTATACTAGAAAACGTACAGAATAATTTAGGTTTCAAATTTAAACGTACCATTGGAGGAAATGATAAACGACATCCTAAAACACAATTCTCTTAATTGGCTCAAATCCGATATATTCGTTCTTGACTAAAAAGGAAATACAAACGCGTTAGCTCAGCAGGAAGCAGTCGAAAATGAAAGGTAGCCGGTCGTGGAAAAAATCAATTTTGACGTCAATGAGTTGTCATAAAAAGAAAAAACGGTTTTAGCACCTCCTACATACACTCCGCAACTTACATTTTATCGATTTCCATACTACGTAATCACACATTAATCGTAATTGCTATGATAGCAATTATAGTCCTTACTAACCAAAAAAGGCTTGAACAGAGAGGTTTAATCAAACAATTCGTTCGATTTGTTCCTGCATATTAACATCGATCTTTTAAAAGGAAGCTACAACATTAATACCAACATTTTCGAACCATAATTTTCATACATGTACATATGTATGTGTTGCATGTACAAAAATTCGGATTTAGCAAAAAAAAATTAAAAATATTAACAAGAAGAATAAAAACGGAAGGTCGTCCCAAAGAAAAAGTTCAAAATCCAAGAAGAAAGCAAGACGAAAACAGTGAAAAAGGCGAACGACAGGAAGAAAAAGCGGTACAAAATCCTTGAAAGACATATGAAAAAAATATGAACAAGGTGAAGAAAAAGGGTAAGAGCCAGGAAAAAAAGGGAAAATCAGCCCAAAAAGGCAAGAAAAATAAGGAAAGGAAAAAATTAAAGAAAGAAGTGGTATGAGGGAATAACAAGAAGAGAAAAACTGGAAAATTTGATTACAAAAAGAAAACTGCAAGAAAGAAATAGATGTGAAGATGGGAAAGGGGTAAATCTATGAGCGAAGCAAGAAAAAGAAAAATTCCCTAAAGAAATCATAAAAAATTAATTGGAAAGGGCGCGAAGCAAGTAGGTAGTTTGGAGATATCAGAAAACAAACGATTCCATCAAAGAAACTGATGCGGTGAGGAAGTAAAATGAAGTGGGATCCTCTGGGAAGAAAATATCAGGAAAAAGCGATAGATAAAAATATGTGCACCTATAAATATATAATAAAAATGTCACTAACCAAAAGTAAAAAAGGATAAGAAGAAGGGAGGAGAAAGGATGAAAAGTTGAAGAGGAAATTGGCGAAGCTTCATGAACAGAAAAATATAATAAACACTACAATAACTAGCGGTAATGAACAAATGTCAACACATTTAATACAATTACGTATACGAGGCCGGTCCGATAAGTACTTAACCTCACCGCCCGATGGCGCCACTATCGCGCAAGAGAAATTTACTATCGTGTAGTACATTGTCGTATACGGCTACTGTCAAAATTTCAGCCGAATCGAACTCGTAGTTTTGTTTTGACCGCGGATTTTAGAAAAATGGAAAAAGAGCAATATTGGTCGGTGATTCGATTCTTGTTTTTGGAAGGGAAATCGCGAGGCGAAATCAAAGCGCTTCGATGCTGTGTACGGTGACTCTTCTCCTTCGATGGCGACCATCAAAAATTGGTTTAACGAGTTTCAACGTGGTCACACGTCGGCTATTGATGAGTCACGCCCAGGTGTCCCGAAAACGGCTACCACGGAGGATAACGTGACAAAAATCCACGATCTCGTATTGGCAGACCGCCGATTGAAGGTGCGCGAGATAGCTGAGACAGTAGGCATCCCAAAAGACGACGTGGGTCATATCCTGCCGCATGAGAAAGCTGTCGGCACGAAGGGTGCCGCGTTTATTCACTCCAGACAACTAGCGCAATCGTGAGACCACTTCAGAGCAGTGGTAAGCGCAGTCCAAAGGAGTTTCTGCGTTGTTTCGTGACCGTCGACGAAACATGAATCCACTGGTACACACCAGAGACAAAGGAACAGTCGAAACAGTGGACTTCACCCTGCGAACGTGCTCCGAAGAAGGCGAAGACTGTCCTATCGGCCGGAAAGACGATGGCCACCGTTTTCTAGGATTCACAAGGTGTGATCTACATCGACTACCTGGAAAAGGGCAAAACAGTCACAGGGCTCTACTATGCCGAATTATTGGGCCGATTCGACGCCGAATTACAGAAAATACGGCCCCATTTGTCAAAGAAAAAGTGCACTTTCACCATGACAACGCACCAGCTCACACCTCCGCCATCGCCACGCCCAATTTGGTCGAATTAGGCTACGAACTGCTGCCTCATCCACCGTATTCTCCAGATTTGGCCCCGTGCGACTTCTTTTTGTTTCCAAACTTGAAAAAGTCGCTCGCCGGGCAGAAATTGAGGTCATCGCCGCCACGGAGACCTACTTTGCAGATCTCGAGTAAACGTATTTTTCAGACGGGTTAAAGAAGTTGGAGCATCGCTGGGTCAAGTGTATCGAGCTAAAAGGAGACTATGTTGAGAAATAAATCGCCACTTTTCCAAAATGTTCGTTTTTATTTTGTAGGCTAAGTACTTATCGGACCGCCCTCGTACAATACGATTATGCAGGATTGCTGCAGTGTCATTTGGTGCTGGTATAGACCAATCAGAATTTACTATAAAAGTGGTGTGTTCAGAAATTCGTCTCCCTATTTTAGAAACAAGGTATAGGCTTCAAATTATATATACCTTGTTTCTAAGATATAGAGGCAAATTTCTGAACGAGTCCCAAGTCCAAATTACACTCTATAAAATCTGTAGAGTCCTAAAAGAGGTGGTATATGTTTATACTTCGAATGAGGCAGAGAAAACAGAAAAATATAATAAACACTACAATAACTAGGGGGAATAAACAAATGTCAACACATTTAATAGAATTACGTATACAATACGATTATAGCAGGATTGCTGTAGTGTCATTTGGTGCTGGTATCGACCAATCAGAATTTACTATAAAAGTGGTGTGTTCAGAAATTCGTCTCCCTATTTTAGAAACAAGGTATAGACTTCAAATTATATATACCTTGTTTCAAAGATAGAGAGGCGAATTTCTGAACGAACCCCAAGTCCAAATTACAGTCTATAAAATCTGTAGAGTCCTAAAAGGAGGTGGTATATGTTTATACTTCGAATGAGGCAGAGAAAACAGAAAAATATAATAAACACTACAATAACTAGGGGGAATAAACAAATGTCAACAGATTTAATAGAACTACGTATACAATACGATTATAGCAGGATTGCTGTAGTGTCATTTGGTGCTGCCTTCGACCCGTCAGAATTTACTATAAAAGTGGTGTGTTCAGAAATTTGTCTCTCTATTTTTGAAACAAGGTATAGTCATTTTGTTGGGGTGCTTAATACTGGGTGATCAAGTGGAACTGTCACGCTTTAAATTTCGGCGGGAATTAACTAACAATTTGTAGTGGTACTATTAAAATATACCTATCTTCATTATCTATACCAGTGCCGTTTGTTCTTGTTATTTTATTATTTTCTTGTTTTTGCTAGTATCGCCCCTTGTATTATTTAACACCGTTGAAAGAAATCAGAACTTTTGAGAGCTAATTCGTTGAGAGTTCCAGTTGTGGTTTGTAGGTTATATTTGAATCCTAAATAAATTTGACATTTTGCACTATTTATTTCTACCTAAAAACAGCTATATTCCCAAAAAATGCAAATCGCCGTACCTATGCTATTCAATTTTAGTACGGGCTCAAATTTAAAAATAATTGCAATTTGTATATTTTCACTCGCGAACTACCTTCGTAAGTGTGATATTGAGAAACTATATAATTCCTCGTTAGAACGGCACTGAATTTGTATGCAATTTTCACCAGGTTCGCCAATAACTCAATGTTACCACAACAAAATTTCGTGACGGTTACCCTTGATCACGGTGTACTTATGAACATAGCTGTACGTATTTGGACGTATCCAAAACGATGTAGTAAGGGTAGAAACCGTTTTATTCGAATTGACATTTTAACAATTAAGGGATGAAAATAATTTCCTAATGTCGATTTAGAGATAATCGCGATTCGTTTCATCCCCTCACACAAGAGACACGCGAATAGAAGGGAAATCGCAAAATTATACCGGCAAAGGAGAAAAGTCGGAATTTTAAACATGCAATACTTACGTTGTAGAGAAACGTGCCGAATCTTAATCGGGGATTAGTCGCATAAACCGGTTCGTCGCGATTATTATTTTAAAATGTAAAAAGGCGATGATGACATTTAAGATACACAAACGCTAAAAATGCAAGCATAAACACGTCGTTGACTGTCGTTTGTTTTCAACCCGGGAGGGAAAAGATGACGCGCTTCGCATTCGCCCAAATTGCCAAAAATTAAATCGATATGTTTTATCATTATTTAAATGCGTCGTTTCGAATATAAACGGGTAAGTAACGTAATTAGAAGTTTAAAACATTATAGGTTCTTACATAGGTTGATTTAAATAAGAAAATCAAATAAACTCGGTTTGAACTGACGAATAAATGGCGCGCGGGGGGATTTGCATCGGTGCAAATTTCCAAAAGTTTAAATGTTTTTTCCCTCAAACACGTTTCGTTGGGTAAACTCGAATATAGTTTTACGAAAACTTTCTTGTTCATTCCCGAAATATTTTTAACCGCTCGTACTTCCTATACATATAAAATCGGAATCCCCGCGTGTATCTTACTAACGTCACAGACCATCGCGTACATAACCTATAACAACATCAACAACGGACACTTACCTCGCTCAAATTATTGAGGAAAAACGACGACGAATAGGTTTGGGGCGGAAAATTCGTCGGCACGTCCGACATTTCGACTTTTTCCCGTTTCCGACGTAAACACTCCGTGACAGAGGAATAGTTTTAAAAACACCGGAGGGACAACCACTACAACAAAGAAGACGAAAACACGTACTGATACGGACGACGGTCGAATTCGGAACGGCGAGGCGCGCTGAAATTGAATTATTTATCGTTCCGTTTACGCTCCCGATACCGAAAACGTTCAAGTGCGATTTGTGTATTCCGTCTCTCCGACACACGATCGACTAGAAACAGGCGTGCGTATGTACATATACAATAACGTGTACGTATGGTACGTACATTAGCGGGTAAGTGTAGTACATATTTCGATTTCTTTTGCCGCTCGTCCGTCCGTTCGTTCGGGGATCCAATGGACGAGACGCGCGATTTGTTTTTATTAACGCCAATATATTTTAATTGGGAATCGGTCCGTTTAAATTGGGAGTTGACGCCACTCGTTTAACGAAGGTAGGACGTTCTGTGGCGATGTTAATGAACTGTGTGTGCGATTTAAATTTAGTATAATAAATGTATGTACGAGCGACTCCGCGACCCAATTTTATGGCATTCCTTTTCGTTGTTGTTAAAAGCCGTGCTAAACGTTTACAGTTCGGGCGTTTTCGGTGAAGTCGCGGAGAGGCGGTGAGTGTACCCAGCAGTCACTCGATTTCAAATATGACGTAACTGGTCCAACCAAGTCCAACTTAGATCCGGAAACAACCCGCATTAACGTTCATTTGTTATCCACGATTACGTTAATAACCGGATTGTATGTTCGAAATTTGACTAAAATAGAATGTCTTAAATATGAGCAAAAATATTCCTAAAATGTCTAGAATACGTAAACCAAGTTTCAAAAATATTTTCAGAATATCGAATATACATTGACGTAACAAGGAAAAGAAACAAACACCAAGAAAATTTAAACGGGTTTTATTAAACAGATACCTATCACTTACATTTCCAATTACGTTCCTTACTGTAAAAACAATTCCCAATCAAATGTTTTTCAATATTTCAAATAGTTAAATTATGTCTCCTATTCGTTAGTAGCGATTTGTATGTTGATAGACTTCGTTCGACGTCAACTGATGTGATTGGTGCATATTTTAAAACATTAACAACTTCCGGATTTAAATCGGTTTCGACATCAAAATCACCACGGAGAATTTGGTTTGCTTGTTTCAACAAATTTAAATCGCTACCTATTTCTTTTTAAAATATCATTCAATTTTTTAATTATGAATTATCCCATTTTTCCTTAAATTCATCAATCAAATGAAGAGACTCTTGTAACGGGAGCGACTCAGTTTCAACAATAACTTTTTTCCTCACTGCTTTGTGGATATTCCCGTTTTCTTCTTCTTCTTCTTCGCCTCTGCCACTTAATTCGTGGACTTTGTCCTTTTTCTTTTTCGTACTTCCGTCAAGGATTCTCGTCCTCTTCTTCATGTTTTTCTTCTTACTAATCAATTTTCTTGAGAAACGCCCCTTTTTCCGTCATCACTACGTGGATTTCCGCTCTTTCTTCCGCTTGTTATCCCCTACCGCTTCATTCGTGAACTTCATACTTCTTTCAAGCATCATCGCCGAATTCTTCTCATTCGTCTTACTTTGCCACTTTTTGCTTTAATCTTCCGCTTATCCTTCTTCATCGCCGTATCGAAAATTACCACTTCCTCGTCTTGTTGTTCTTCCTTGCTGCTTCTTTCGTAAATGATATTGCCCTTTATCTTCTTCTTGATCTTCTTCCCCTAAACATTTTTTGTGAATTTGATTTTCACTCTTTTCCTACAGTTTGAAATTGGAGGATATTGTCAAATAGATATAAAGTCGGCAAAGACATTGGAAGGGCCAAATTATGTTCTAAATTAGATGAAAATCTATTGGAAATTTCAGAAAAAAATGTTCTAAATTAGACCAAATTCCGTGTACAGATGTTTTCGAAGGCGTAGAATACGATTTCGACGTCCAAACTCGTGAAATTTGCTTTGTTTGTCTGCTAGAGCGTACCAAAGCGATTCGCCCAGAACCACTTTTGACTTTCTCATTGAATATTTCCTCAACGAACCGTCTCCCGTATCCGAAATTATTTTATCCCTAATCTGCACTACAAAAGCTTTAATTTGATGTGTAATAAGTCGTACTTCCGAGCATTTCGATTTTCTTCAAAATTCCAAGGGATACCCCTTTGAAAATTCAGAAAAACTAATATGTTCTAAATTAGACGAAATTCTGTGTATAGATGTTTTCGAAGGTGTAGAATACGGTTTTGACCTCAAAACTCGTGAAATGTGCTTCGTTTGGGTGTTAGAGCGTACCAAACCGTTTCGTCAAGAACCACTTTTGACTTTCTCATTGAATACTTCCTCAATGAACCGTCTCTCGTACCCGCAATTATTTTACCCATAATCTGCACTACAAAAGCTTTAATTTGATGTGTTATAAGTCGTACTTCCGACCATTTCGATTTTCTTCGAAATTTGAAGGGGTACCCCTTTGAAATTTCAGAAAACATTAATATGTTCTAAATTGGACGAAATTCTGTATACAGATGTTTTCGAAGGTGTAGAATACGATTTTGATCTCGAAACTCGTGAAATTTGCTTAGTTTAGATGTTAGAGCGTACCAAAGCGATTCGTCCAGAACCACTTTTGACTTTCTCATTGAATATTTCCTCAATGAACCGTCTCTCGTACCCGCAATTATTTTATCCATAATCTGCACTACAAAAGCTTTAATTTGATGTGTTATAAGTCGTACTTCCGACCATTTCGATTTTCTTCGAAATTTGAAGAGGTACCCCTTTGAAATTTCAGAAAAATTAATATGTTCTAAATTGGACGAAATTCTGTATACAGATGTTTTCGAAGGTGTAGAATACGATTTTGATCTCGAAACTCGTGAAATTTGCTTAGTTTAGATGTTAGAGCGTACCAAAGCGATTCGTCCAGAACCACTTTTGACTTTCTCATTGAATATTTCCTCAATGAACCGTCTCTCGTACCCGCAATTATTTTATCCATAATCTGCACTACAAAAGCTTTAATTTGATGTGTTATAAGTCGTACTTCCGACCATTTCGATTTTCTTCGAAATTTGAAGGGGTACCCCTTTGAAATTTCAGAAAAAATTAATATGTTCTAAATTGGACGAAATTCTGTATACAGATGTTTTCGAAGGTGTAGAATACGATTTTGATCTCGAAACTCGTGAAATTTGCTTCGTTTGGATGTTAGAGCGTACCAAAGCGATTCGGTCCCAGAACCACTTTTCACTTTCTCATTGAATATTTCCTCAATGAACCGTCTTTCCTACCCGAAATTATTTTATCCGTAATCTGCACTAAAAGAGCTTTAATTTGATGTGTAATAAGTTGTATTTCCGACCATTTCGATTTTCTTCAGAATTTCAAAGGGTACCCCTTTACCCAGTTGTTTTTTTCCCCTCACAGCTCCCTATTTGAATCTTTCTCCCCGTTTTGGACTGGAATTTGTGTAATTTTTAGTAGATTCTAGAGGGGGACAAACGGGGCACTTTCCCATGTCTATAAATGGATCCTTTAGATAAATTTAATAATGCGATCAAGCGTGTATGTCTGAAGGCGAACTAAGTCTCGTACAATCTGAAAAATATATGTTTAATAATTAACACAGGCAAGAATTACGTTCTAACATAACTTTATTTGTCGTCGATCGTAAGAATCGCATGGCGAAGTTGTAAACAGAACTCCCAAATTTCGTTTTCAGTGCTCAAACAGCTCGCCAAATTGTAATTTTATAACGAATCCATACATGCATACATCCGAGCTGCTTTGTAATTGTCGCGCACATGTTCTACATATGGATGTCGTTTATTTGTATTGCAAATTAACATTTAGTAATTGAATAGGATAAAGAAAAATATTTCGAGTCATGTTTACGATTGTGTATTTATGTATGTATGTGACGAGTAATAATAATTTGAATCGTTTCGTGGCTGAAAGCTTTACAGGAATGTAGTCATACGAAGGTTGTTGCAAAAACTTTCGGGAGAAAAGAGAGGAAAAACAATATTGTACTATAGTAATACTCGAATAGTTAATTACCATTAGAAAATTCATCATTTATTATAATTCGAGATATCAAAATTCACAGTTAATGTTGGGGTTATGGTCTTCAATTGTCATACGGTTTATTTTGGGGTTCTATTTATACCTTTTCGACACCACGCCCACCACCTTTTTAACATTTTATTACCCTACGGGTGTTAGCTTCTTATTTTAACTCCAGTCAGAGACGTTTAATGGCAGAAACAAATGTAACTATAAATAAAATTATTAATTATTATAAAAAGCATCGATTAAAAGATAGAAAAGCATTGTAAACATTCAGACACATACATACAACACTTTTACATTACAAGAACTCATTATAATTAATGGATAATGACCAAGGATACATCGACATTCAATACAGGTTTCTATAACAGCGATATACCTCGATCAACCGGAGTCAAGGAGAATTAAAGTTTTCGTTTCGTGGACAACTTAGAAATAAAGCAGTGTAGTACTGGTTTCCAAAAGAAAGAAAAAGTTTCCGACGAAGAAAATTGACAAGATAGATAAGTCAAAAAATAAGTCCATAAATATATTTGGAATAAAAAGGTTTTAAGAAGAAGTACCAGTGAATAAAAGAATCTCACCATACCGGGGAAGATGGAATCTAAGAAGGGGAAGAATCCATAGAAATTAAAGGTGCATCGAGAATAGAAGTTAAGAGAGGATATATAGGAAGAACCATCATCGAAAGAGAGATTACACTCACACACACACACAACACTATGTAATTAACTTGATTTTATGTTTAAAATATTTCTCAAAATTTATAAATATAATTTGCTATCATTTATGCTTTTTATATCATTAATTAAGAGCTAGGCCGGTGCAATTTTCTTTAAGAAATTTAACTAAGTTCTAAGTACAATATACAAAGGATTTTATTTCAAAGTTCTAAATTCCCTTCTGCAATTTATCGAATACTATACATATCATTCGTCGTTACTACGTTTAGCCCCATATCGGTTTAACCAATGAAATATTTGCGCACTTTCATGTTTTGCACGGATAGTGTGAATACGTTAAATTAAATGACCTATAAATTTGAACGCGAGATCTGATGAGACTTTTTTGTAGCTATAGAAAGTTAGGAAAAAACTATAACACATGCTAGAATTTTAAATTAACAAAAAAAAATCAAAAATAGGTATACGTAAACATATTTATATATAACAAAAATATGTAGAATTAATCTACTTACTTTGCTCTGTTGATTTCGTATTAATATTTCTTAATATCACTTCCCCTTTTAAAAATAAACGTGTTGCTTCCAGACACAAACGTTCGTGACTACCTGGAATGTATATGCAATTTTAAAAGACAACTATTTTTATGTTATGTTTAACCACTTGAGCAAGAGGGAAGCGTATAACCGATTGTTGAAAGATGTACTTCGGAGTACTAAGAACATTATTTGGCACTGTTTTCAATTATATCTGAAAATTGATTCTTTGATTTTTATCTACCTAGATTATTCAAATGTCACACAAAGAGTCTTGTACTCGACGTAGTAGAAACGCTAAAATCACCCAGTATGAAGTAATGGGGCCCTCTTTAAAATTTTTCTGCCATCGACCACCGTTTTAACACCATTTTATCGTTAAAATGAACCTCAACCTCACGACCCTACGCTGTAGCTAGCCAGATGCGTTTCTGCAGATCATCAGATCTGCCCGAAATATACTGCCGAACCTCGTGGTTCTTTCTTAATGTCATGTTTAAAAGTCGAGAAGACTACCACTAGATTTTATTTTTGATTATCGAAGAAAAACTTCTTAAATTTAAAAAAAAATTATAACACCAAGTGAGGTACCTGATTTCCGAAACTTATGCGGCAAGCCTCGTACTTGAAACTGGAAACGTTTTAATTGATGACTAATAAATTTCGCCTATTAATTCTAATGTAGTTTTTTTACTTCGAGTGCACAAGCTCGCAATAAAACGATTTGGGACCAAATCGTGGAAAATTTTCCCGTTTTAGTTTTATGATATATTGCTAGCGCTATCTTTATGTTGATTAGAGGCAATTATTTCTTATTCAATTACACGATTTTATAGGATTATAATTCGACGTTTTTTCTAATCCTTTCTTCCTGAAATTTTCCTATTTTAAAAAGGAAAAAACTCCCAATTTTGATTATTTCGTATTACGTCCCAAATAATTATATTGCTGGGGTGCTAACGCCCAGCGAATGATCATCGCGTGGGGAATTCATTTCGTTACTTTCACACCCGGTTACCACGTACAGCTCTCGCAATATAAGTTGGCGAAGGGTGGGACTGAGTTCGCGCAGATAGAGGAGGGATAGATTGCCTATCGTTCGTCCTGCAACGTAATGGTATTTCCTATGCACTATCTGAATCAGGCAGGTGGGAAGTACGTGTCCTAGATACGTTTACGGCGCATCCCCACCGCTCGCCAACTTATATTGCGAGAGCTGTACTAATCTATACCGAAACGAAGCGCAATGATATGATAGATATCAGATATCACTAGAGTTGCTTATACCAGCCAAAATAGTCGAGATCGGAGTTATTCGCAGGCAATCGGAATATACACACTCGATCCGTCCTTGCAAC
Source organism: Chrysina gloriosa (assembly GCA_038088585.1). Taxonomy (NCBI): domain Eukaryota; kingdom Metazoa; phylum Arthropoda; class Insecta; order Coleoptera; family Scarabaeidae; genus Chrysina; species Chrysina gloriosa. The sequence continues at coordinate 5,309,405 of CM076091.1, forward strand.
TTGCGACTGCTGAAAATCGCTATCCACGCATTTTTCGTTGGACATTTGGAAACAGAAAGAAGTCGTTAGGCGATAAATCAGGTGATTACAGACACGATGAGCAGAGACCCGATTATATGTTTTTTGCATATCCATAACTATCAACGGTACAATTCAATGCTTTAAAATCTACACGAATTAGGGTAAATAAAAGCGTTTAGCACTAATTTAAATGTACATATTTAAAATACCTTGACTTTTTCCACATATTTCGAATATTTTAACATACAGTAGAAGCCGCTTATTGTGATCAATTTGGAACAAACCCTTTTTTGATAACATTAACCGAATGATAACAGTAAGCGGAAGGTAAATATAAATGTATTTTTCTATGCTGATGTAGTCAATAATAAATATGTATGTATGTAATCAAATTATTTAACGACTTACAAATAAAATTCAAGGGAAAAATTAACGATTAATCAACAATTTTTAATATTTTACCAAATTTGTTTATTTTTATCATCGATACAATACGTAGGTACATTTATTTACACTTTACGATTTCATTCGAAAAACTGGTCGATCGTCGTTTGACGTTTATTTTTATTAATAAGATTTTGTATGTATATTTCAAAATCATAATATCTATCAAAATTACTTTCTCGGAATTGTACACCACGTCGGAGAATATTTAACGCTTCTTGCATCTGGCCATTAGTTGGCGGCTCTTCAGACATTTCCTCTTCTTCTTCTTCTCCTACTTCGGGTAATTCAGGATTACTTCCTTCGGACGATTGATCCACAACTTCCCGACAAATGTCTGATATAGTCATTGTGGCAGCTGTTTGAACATCATTGTCGATATCCACCCAATCGGAAAATTCGCTTTTGGACAGACCTTGAACTACAAAAAAATTAAAAAAATATTAGTTAGATGTACAAAACAAGTTCTTTTTCATACCTTCTAAAATGTCAGCGCACGTTTCATGGAGATCAAGTTCTTCATCACCAGTTTTGGAAAAACCTCCTTTTGGAAAACAGTTTCGGATCGTTTCTGGTTGAACTTGCCTCCATGACTTCACCAGCAAATGCAGCGCATCTAGAAGACTGATTTTTGCTATCGCATCTGCAGTAGGTGCATCTCGATTCTCATCAAGTTCTTGTATAATTTGGGCTCGAATTTGCCCTCGATAGTATTCTTTGAATGTTCGAATGATTCCTTGATCACATGGTTGTATCAATGCCGTAGTGTTCGCAGGTAAGAAAATAAGTTGGATGTTCGTCAAAACTGCATTCACTTTGTGCGCAGTACAATTGTCTACTAATAAGACGATTTGGCGTTTCAATTTTTTGTCCCACCTGAGTAACCACTCGCTGAACAAGACACTTGTCATCCAAGCATTCGCATTAGCAAAATACTCCACGGGCAAAGTTTTAACACCTTTAAAACACCGAGGATTCTTATTTTTTCCTATCACTAGAAGTTCTTCCTTTTCACCTTCCATATTAACAGAACATAACACTGTTACTCGTTCTTTCGAAGATAAGCAACCTCTTACTTTATCGTTTTTGAACAAATAAGTATGATTAGGCATCGCGCGAAAGTAGAGTCCTGTTTCATCTGCATTGTAGATGTCCCGAGGCGGATATTTTGCAATAATTTCTGGCCATTCCGAACGCATCCAGTTAGCGGCTGCTAACGAATCAGCACTTTTTCTTCACCGTGCAGAGGTCTATAAACGATGTTTTCTCGCTTTTTCCACCGATTGAACCATCCGTCTGTTGCAATGAAATTTTCTTTCCCCATAGTTTTGGCTATATCTTCTGCTTTTTTGACGCATGATAGGACCATTCACAGAGGCATTTTTTCGCGAACATTTGTAAACCAAATTTTTAAAGCTGATTCAACTTGATTATCCTTTCCAGATCTTTCCCTTTTTCGTTTTATGTTTTCATTCGAACGCGCACACGTTTCTATTTCTGTGCGATTTTTAAAATTTTACACAACAGCGGTTGCGAAATTTTTAATTGTACCGCAGCATTCCTTTGACTCATTTTCGGAAGTTTATCGAAGTTATCGAGAATTTGTCGTTTTTCTTCGTTCGATAGATCGCGACGTTTTTATTCACTTCTGCCATGACCACGGTGGTTTATGCGAAATTTCAATAATTTACCCGTACACAAGACTGTAGAACGTGAGATTCGTAGAAGAGTATAGGAGAAACTGAATATCATTTAAACGAACGGACCTTTTATACATAAAGTGCATCAAAAAAAAAAAGATGACCTCTTCATAATATAGAAATAACAATTCGTTAGATTGTAATATGGGATATGAGAGTTTTAATTGAAATCGGCGAGAAAAAGCGGCTCGTTCAAAGGAGTTGCGCTGCAGACACCGTCGCCTGAAGAGACTTTCCGACAAAGGATACTATTCATAACTAATAACATTAAGCGGCTTTTGATTACAATATGCGGCTTTCTTTCAATGAGTTTTAAATAGAGTGATTTGGGACCAACGGTTTTCGATAACAATAACCGTTTGATAACATTAACCGTGATTATAATAAGCGGCTTCTACTGTATTTGAAATTATTCGACATATTTTTCCGTTTGAAAATCGCGTTACTTTCTGAGAAATTTACATTGTACATTGAATACAGATGTTTCGTTAAATATAATAAAATAAATATTACTTCAATAGGGATTAATGGTTTTTCCAAGAAATTTGTGTCTCTACATTTTTCTAAGAAATTGTTAATTGCTTTTAAACTTCCAAACGAAATATCATGTTCAATACCGAAGAGCAAAGATTATTTTATTACGGTTTCTAACGATAGAAATCGGAAATTAAACGAATAAAGGTGAGTTCTGATTGGTTGAAAATAATTAGGTAGGAGGGTATACGTTTCGGCATTTATCATTTAAAAATTTTCATCATTTATCAAAACCGAATAAAGTGAAGTGTTGCCGAGTGCTATCCAAAAAAGCCAAAACTGAAAAGCGATTTAGTAGCCTCCTGGATCAAGGCCGTTCCAGAATTACTGTTGAACGAAGAAAAAGTATTCTGCAAAGCGTGCGGTAAAATGGGAAGTTGACAACTTTACAAAACAATTTTATTTTATTTATTTATTTCAAATTACATGTTTATTTTGCAAGTTCTAGTCTGCCATATAATTGGTTCGAAAACTTGCTTTGGATTGCTGGATAAAATTATTTTCGTTAGTAAAAATATTTTTCTTTAATTTCAAAATCATTTTCTTATCTTATATCTAAACGGGTGTATACATTTTCTACTACAATTTTCTTCTTTTATAGATTCCGTGTGAGAAAAAAATTATTCAACATCTCTCGACTGACCTTCATAAACGAAAGTTAGAAGAAATGAGACAATCAAAATTAGTGCAAATTGTCTGTAGGTCAGTCACTAGCACGTTCATCTTGATCTCCAAAAAATCAGAGTGAACAACAAGTATTAATTCGGAATTAACCAAAGCTTTGGTTTCTGCTAATATTCCACTTTGTAAGTTACAAAACCTAAATTTGAAAATGTTTTTGCAAAAGCATTGCAGAAATACTGTAAGTACCTGACGAAAGTACTTCAAGGAAAAATTATGTTACAAATGTATATAATGATTTGATGATCGTCGTGATCGAAAAACTTTCATTACATGACGACCATCACGATATAAACATACATCCTTATTCCTCTTATTCTTATATAATCGCCGCAAACCGTGCCAAATCAATTATCGCCTATTCCTATTAATCGTAACACGGCAAACAAGTAGCCAGATACCCGGTAATACATTATAAATAATACACAAATTCGAAGTGTCATTGTGTTTTTATTTCAACAACACGATTTTTCCCCCTTTGTTTTTAGACGTAGTACGTACGCTAAGCGAAGGTCAGGAATGCTCGTTACATTAATAACAAATCGATTTGTTTTGCTTTTTCAGTTCTTATCATATTTATACACCTCAAACGTAATCCGACTACAATGAAATGTCGTTAAGCCTGGCGATAAAGTTAAAAATCGAAAACAATTCCGGGGATTACTGAGTGAATCGCGTCGATTATAAATATAAAAAAAAACGACGTCGAGGTCGGAACGGGGAGTAGACGAATAAAATCCATCGATTCCAGATTGCGTTTTTAATCAATTAATCTATTCACAAAATTTAAAATAAATAAACACACAACAATACGATGAAAATAAAAATTAAATAAAATAAGAATATTTCAAGTATGTCGAAAAATTTTCTTTCTACTTTCACTTTTTTCCTTTTTTTTTTCTTTAAAGAAATTTGTACTATCTGAATAGAGAATTATCAGCGGTGTTTTGTCAATATTGTACATATTTTCAATTTTTTTTTTGCTATCGTTTCTTCTTTTTATTATTTTTTTTTTTTGATTGTTTAAAAAATACATATGTATGTACGACATTATTGCACTTTCGCGGCGGTACGATTTGAATGCGGTAACGGCGTGATGTTAGCGACGTCCGTCAGCGGCGTCGACGGGGAGGGATTATGGGGTTTACCCCGACCTCCTCGTTTCCCTCGGTTCCTCTTGCCGCCGTAGCGCTGCGATATGCTCTCCCTCTTATCCGTACTGCCCTCGAAGGCGGTTTCGATTGTCGCATTAGCTACCTCGGCGAACTAGAAAAACCAAAAAATAAAGTAAGTAAAAGTATAGAAGCTGTCAAATAAGTCAAATTAGCTGTCTTACAAACTTAAATGTCAAACAGATATAGACGCCATAATTTAAACGTCAAATAATCTGGCAAATTGAATGTGGGATGAGTTTAAGTTTAAACGTCGAAGAATCTGCCGAATATCCTTCAATGTCAAATTAGCTGCCAGACAAACTTAAATGTCAAACAGATTCAGACCTAAAATGATCTGTCAAACAAGGTGAAATGTCAAATAGACTGTAAGGCAAGTTGAAACGTCTAGCAGTCTTTCAAATATGCTTCAATGTCAAATTAGCAGTCAGACAAACTTAAATGTCAAACAAATTCAGACCTAAAATGATTTGTCAAACAAGGTGAAATGTCAAACAGATTTAGACGTCAAATAATCTGTCACACCAATGTGAAATATCAAATTAACTGCAAGACAAAAAAGTTTAAACACCACGTTTGCCGTCAAAAAGGCTGACACGTGAAACCGACTTAACGTTAAATAATCTAATACTATATAACATCGGAAAACTGCTCACAACACAATTATTTAGTTAAATCCGCTGATACGTGTTTCCCCATGCAAATTAAAATATTAAATAACCTGTCAAACTAGCACGAATTAACTCTCAAACAAGCTTGATCTCTTAACCGGAAGACAAGTATTAATTACGTCCAATAACGGTGCAGTTATTAAGGCGCCCGGATAAAACCAGTCTGAATGTCAAATAAATTTAAACATCGAATAAGCTGTCAAACGACTATAAATGTCAAACAAGCTCACTCAATTATTTTGACGTGCGGGTACTATCGAGCAAGTATAAACGTCAAACCAGTTTATTTGGTCACTACACTGCACGTCTATCTATTTATTTCGACGTACACTCGCTGTGAGATAAACAGTATAAACTCCCATCACCTTCGTTGGCAACTTCGATGGATAATGTATTTAATTTGACATATAACAATTGTCAAAAAAGCATAAACGTGAAAATAGTGTATTTGACAGTTGCACTATATGCCAATTTAATTAATTTGATGTGTAGAAACTGTCAAGAAAATATAAAAGTCAAACAAATGTTCGTGTCGATGGCTTCGGTGTATTTGACAATTGCGCTATATGCTAATTTAATGAATTTCATGTGTAGAAACTGTCAAGAAAATATAAATGTCAAACAAATTTTCGTGTCGACGGTCTTCGGTGTATGTGAGTTTATTTATTTTGACATGCAGATGCGGTTAGAGAAATGGCAAAAGAAGAAAATTGTGGAAGACACGCCTGGAGGGTGGGCCTAATCCAACACCCGTTCGAATAAAAGTAGAGAAGAAGAAGGAAACGTGCGGATGCTCTCAAGCAAGGTATAAACGTCAAACTACTTTATTTGATGATTCGTGTACATACTCATTCATTTATCTTTAAGTACACTACGTGTCAAATAAGTATAAACGTCAACTTACTTTCTTTGACAGCTTCGGTATATTATTTATTTATTTTGACATACAGCATTTGTCAAACAAGCATGTACGCCAAAATAGTGTACTGAATAGTTTTATTATACACCAATTTATTTTGACGTGCAAGAACTGTCGAATAAACTTAAATGACAAACTAATTTATTTGACGATTTTTCTATATGTCAACTTATTACTTGGACGTATGGAAACTGTCAAATCAATATACACGTCGAAAAGGATGTTTTGACGGCTTCCGACTGACATGCAGTAACCATCAAATAAACATAAATGTCAAATTGCTCTGACAGCTTCGGTATATATCAAGTTATTTATTTTGACGTATAGAAACTGTCAAATAACATCAAACTATTTTTTCTGATGGGTTTGATGTATATCAATGTATGACCTTTAACGTACGGAAACTGTCAAAACAAGTTTCAACGTCAAACGACTTCACTTATTGGCTTCGCTATTTGATGATTTTATTCGATGTCAATTTATTTATTTGAGCGTAGAGAAACGTCAAAATCGGTTGGTTTCGAGGGCTTCGGTATATGTAAATGTATTTATTCTGACGTGCATCAACTGTCAAATAAATATAAACGTCAAATTGCTTTGACAGCTTAGGTATATAGTCAGTTTATTTTAACGTACAGAAACTGTCAAACAACATCAAAATAGTTTTTCGGATGGCTTCGACGTATGTACATATATCAATTTATTGACTTTGACATATAGAAACTGTCAAAAAATATTAACATCAAACTAGCCAATTTAACGGCTTTGTTATATGTCAATATATATATGTATATTTATATATATATAAGATAAGTATAAAAGGTCACGAAATATATATATATATGTATATTTATATACATATATATATTTCGATGCACAAAGCTGCCAAACTAGTTTATTTCTCGGTTTTGTCATACGTCAATTTATTTATTTTGGCGAATGGACTCTGTCGAAGAGGTACAAACGTCAAACTAGCGGTTTCTCCATATGACAATTTGCTAATTTTGACGTACATGTATATAGCAAACGAACGTAAACGTCAAATTATCTTTTTTGAAGGATTCTATATACGTCACCGTGTTTATTATGACGTATAGAAATTGTCAAATAAGTACAAACGTCAAACTAACTTATTTGATGGTTTGTGCATATAACAATTTATTAATTTTGACGTACATACTAGGTATGCTGGTCAACGAGTGTAAACCTCAAACTAACTTATTGGAAGGCTTTTGCATATATCACAGTGTATATTTTGACGTACCTATAGAAATTGTCAAACAAGCTTATTTGATGTTTTGTGCATGTAACACTTAATTAATTTTGGCATAGATATGCTGACAAATGAGTATAAACGTCAAACTGACTTGTTGGAAGGCTTCAGTCATTTTGATGTATCTATAGAAATTGCCAAAAAAAGCTTATTTGATGATTTGTGCATATAACAAGTAATTAATTTTGTCATAGATATGCTGGCAAACGAGTGTAAACGTCAGAGTAACTTATTAGAAGGCTTCTACATATTTCACAGTGTATATTTTGACGTACTTATAGAAATTATCAAAAAGTATGAACGTCAAAAACTGCTGTATTTCACGCTCTACGTATATTAATTCGTTAGATTTCAAATTTTTCAACCTATCAAGGTGGAGGTATTGGAAGAAAAGTAACACACAACTGTTATTAAAAATAAATAATATATTGCTTTCGAAATAATTTAAAAGATACAAAAACGACGATAACAATGAAATAAATACTTTCGTTTTAAATTAAATAAATTATTTCTTCAACTGATTCTGTACACGGCATTCCCGATGCAACCTTCGGACGACCAATTCCTTCGAAAAGCATTCGACGTGCGCCTTGCACCTCTCGATTTTCAGCGTGTGCCATAACAAATTGACGATTTCTCCGGTGACGTATTCGCTCAGACGGTTCTTATGGAGTTTGTCGTAATAAACCTTCTTGAAAATTTTTTGAGCTCGCTCGACATATTTTAATAAATCCTCGGACGGATGTTTTAAAGCTGCAACCGCTACATCGTCGAGGCCGTAGATTTTCGAAAGCATCGATAATAATTTCGCATCGTCGAGATCAACCCCGTCGCATTCGAAGAATCTCCTACAGTTCTGACAATCGATTTTTTCAAAGCGAATCGCGCCAAGTACCCGGAGAAATAAGGAGTTAAACGATCGTCTTCGAGCATCGATTGTTGGATTTCTTGCGTCGATAGGTCGAAGGAAACGAAATCGTCATCGGGTGGGATCGGGATTTTCCGATCTGCGGACGTTTTCGAGAATTTGAGCAGAGAATCGATGGAGGTAGCGCGAAACGTTTGTCGGAAAGTTTTGACGGTTCTCTTCCCGTTATTTTTAGCGAACGTGGTGAAGAAATCTTGTACGATATCGATGTTAAATTTCGATGTCGATAACCGATCGAAACCGAGCCGTTTCTGTTCGGCGTAAATCGATAAGATGGCGTTAATCGTTTGTATCATCCCGGTGAAGGATCGAGGCGTCTTCGGGCCGGTTTCGGTGATTTTCGATAATTTCTCGATCCAACGTTTCGAATCGATTAATTTCTGAACTACGTTAGGGTCGTCTTTCGAGAGGGCATCATCGACGATGCCCGTACTATTGAGGCAATCGAATAAGTCGTTTAGATCCTGCACAAATTCGGATGTATCTTTAGCGGTGCTGGATTTTAACTGTCCCGTCGAGATGAACGACCTCATACAATTACTCACCGATTTACTGAACGTTTCGAGCGCTAAACGGATTTGAAACTTCTCGTCATCGTCGGGATTCACGTGACTATCGCTCAATTTCGTCAGTTTCCTCCCGTTCCCGTTTTGCTTATCGATATTGTAGGTGTGAACGATATCATTGAACGACACCAACTTATCCTTATACATCAAATCGGCGCCTATGAAATTGTTCTTGACGCTCTTGAACAAGTTAGGCGCGTCGAAGACGGCGTGGATCCTCCTCGAATTCACCTCGAAATAAGGGTGATCGGTCGTCACCCCTAATCGCCTCGTCGCCGGAACGTTATTGTGACCTTGATCGCTTACGATAGCCACTAACTTCAAACCGGTCTGGAGCACTTTCTTCACCGTTTCTCCGATGATCTTGGATAGGAGATGCGTCTTGATTCCCGATGACGATACGAAATAGGCCATCGGAATCTTCCAATCGGAATAAATCCCTTGCGCGACGAACAGCATGATTTCGTTCCCGATGTCGTTCAAGTGACCGAAAGGTCCGAAATCCTCGAAACCTTCGATATGATCCAACAATTCGGAGTATTCCAATCGACCTTCGACGGTCATCTCGTCGAAAATCAAGGCGCAATACTTTTCGAGGTCGCTCATCGAATCGACTTTGTTTTTAATCTCGGAGAACAATCGAGGATTGTATCCCGTCTTAGATTTCCTCAGCGCTTCGAATAAAAGGCGTTCGGTCCCGTCCGCCGATTGCGCGTGCGCGTCGTTTTGGGGTTTCGTTCTGACGATATTCACCTCACCAGCGGTGACGGTTCTAACCGAAGGTGCGCCTGCGGTCGATTTGGGTTTTTCGACGGTTTTGTCGTCTTTGCACGGCGCGGGATGGGCGTTGGAACGTAATTTCGTCTTCGCGTGATCGGCGTAGGACGAGTCCGGGAAATGATCGGAACAGACGTATTTGCGATGCAATTGGTCGATGGATAAATTTTTGAGGGCGTGGTTACCTAAAAAGACAAAAGGAAACGAACGATAATTGGTTAATTTTTTCTTTGCAGGGTGGGAGGACGAAATAGAAGGGGAGGGGAAGCGATTGAACCCTTTGTTGAATGAAATTTTGTGCTGATCGGTTATTGTTGACGATCAGAGACGTTTAGCACTAATTTAATTATACATATTTCGAATATTTTGCCTTTTTTCCATCATATTTCGAATATTTTAACATATTTGAAATTGCGTTATTTTTATAAAAATACACTACGACAATACGATTGTCTGGGAAATTGACATTTTTGAACTTCCAAACGAAATTTCATGTTCAATACCGAAGAGCAAAGACTATTTTGTTACGGTTACTAAGAATAAAAATCGGAAATTAAACGAATAAAGGTGAGTTCTGATCGGTAGGGGGTATACGTTTCGGCATTTATCATTTAAAATTTTTGGAAAGAAAATATTTTTAAAATCTCCTCTGCGGATTCAGTACTATAGAGAAAAATTATGTTGAAAGTTGCCAGTTTGTATGCTATGAAAATGGAATATAGGCGTTATTGGAGTCATTGATTACAAATCCGATATTAGTTTTTAAAATTTCAAAATGTCGGATCCAAAATGGCGAACCGGAAATATAAAATCTTCTATTCGCTTTTTATGGGAACTAATATTTGTGGATTTTGGGGTTCGTTGTCAGCCGCAACAATAACAAAAATTTTCGTTATTTATATATAAAAAAACTATTTTTACATGAATTTTCATGATCCCTCTAAAATGAGACGTGTTCAGCCCGATTTTGAATTTCGAAATTCTGACAGCGACTAGAAGAACAATTTTAATGCACAAAAAAAAAAACGACGACAAAAAGGTGTATCATCCTCTCATAGAGACTGGCGCGAGAACGGGAGACTTCAGTTGTATAAACTGACATCTTGTGTTAGTTAATTGCATTATCCTTATCGGAACAAATCGTCTCTCTCGATAACCATGCAACGACTGACGACGTAGAGATCCCAACGTAATCTGAATCTGAACGCCGGTTGGCGATGACCGCTAAGCGCGGCGTTGTCAGAATGCTGCTTATTCTTCGATCCATCGATTGCAAGGTAAAGCGACCAAATGCATACGATAACTTATGCAACAAAGGGTTAAATCCATGGGACACGCCAAAATATTCTCGAAAATATTCGAAATTTGAATGAAGGCATTGGACTATACTATACTGGTTTTTATATTTTGCAAAGATTGATTCGATTCATGATTATCGCTGTAGGTGACCTAGAAGACATCTGAGTTACGATTAGATTCGAGAATTTTTCGGCTTATTCCCCCTCCCTCTTTCCTCACCGAAAGAGATCGTATACGGCACAACTAGAAGAGCGTTTTATTCCATCGAACTTACGTGAATTGACAATCCATTTCTTGTATCGTTGATCCTTGGGGAACGGAAACAGTTTCAGTTCCGGATGGCTCTGTTTCGACTTGCCGCAATCGAAATACTCGCATTTCTTTTGCGCCGGCGTCTTCAACTGATAAAACATTCAACTGTAAGCGAAATTCTGCGAAACGATCGCTTAAAAGAATACCCAAGCGGACGTTAGTTCTACCCACCGTGCGAGGCGGATTTTGTTTTTAAATTTAACTTTTTTGCATTTTTCTAGCGCGAACTCCATTAAAACGAAAAACAACGGGAAAACGAACGCGACGACACCAAACCGACAAAAATAAAGAAACAAACAGAAAGCATATTCGATACAGAAATTAGGTAAAAGTAACAGAAAGGGAGTTCGATCTCGATTTACGCCATTTTACGATGATGGCAAGTTCTTTTCGATCGATTATAGTTTAGAACAAGCTCCAAGTCGATATGGAGGCGTGCCTTCGATCCGTGGGCTGGTAGCTTAATCGTTTTTCTTTCTTCTTTTAGCTAACCTTATCGTCCTTTGGATAAGGGTCTATTTAAGCTACTTGACCTATCAGGCATCCTGAGCTCGATTCAATGATTCGGTCATTCCCTCCCACCACACGCCGAAAGAAATGAAGGTTATTGTAAACCATCTCAGTCGATATGCAAGGTGAAGCGAAGTTTCAAAGTCATTACTGCGTATTAAGTCACACCCATTGACACGCCTATATACTTTAACGAGACATTAGTACCACCAATCATAATCGTAAATCAAGAATTCCAATTTACATGTTAGACCCCGTCCCTCCTCTAACACTGGTCCATATCAAGCCACACCCACGGACACGCCTACATACCTCAACGAGGCCTTACTATCACCAATCGTAATCGTAAATCAAGGACTCCAATTTACATGTTAGACCCCGTCCCTCCTCTAACACTGGTCCATATAAAGCCACACCCACGGACACACCTACATACTTTAACGAGGCTTTCGTAGTCGTAAATCAAGGGACTTCAATTTACATACTAGACCCCATCTCTCCTCTAATACTCATTCATATTTAGCCACACCCACGGGCACGCCTACATACCACCAATCGTAATCGTAAATAAAAGATTCCAATTTACATACTACAACCTGTCCCTTCTCTAATACTAGGACCTGCCTTGTTATTGCCAGTCGTAAATATAAAACCAGATTTCATATGCTACATCACATTCCCCCATTATTAATCCGTATTTATCCACGCCCACTGACACGTTATGTAATCTAACTAGACCTTATAAGTTTATTATTAGGCCACACCCACTGAAGCGCTCATATACCTCTACTTATCCATCTACTGGCCAAGTGCCTACGTAAATCAACACTTCCATACATCAAATTCTAACTCCACCACTAATCGGTATTTGGCCACGCCCACTAACACACCTACATCCTCCCATTCGATCTTATTACTGCCAATCGTAAATATAAAAGTGAGACCAGGTTCCATATGATGGATCACATCTTTCATTATTAACCCGTATTAAGTAACGCCTACTGACACGCTTACATATTCAAACTGGACCTTATCATTTGGCCACACCCACTGAAACGCCTAGGTACTCTTATACATTTGTCCATGCATTTACAAAGTGTAAACGTAAATCACGCGTTATGTATTACGTCACATTCCACCACTAATCCGTATTTGGCCATACCTATTGACACGCCTATACTTCTATTTAACTTTATTACTGCCAATCTGCCACTGAAACGCCCACATATACCTATTTCTCCATTATTTGCAAAGTGCAAACGTAAATGACGACTTTCACGATATCAAATACCCCCTCCACCACTAACCCGTATTTGGTCACGCCCTCTGACACGCCTACATATTCCCATTTGTCCTCGTTATTACTGTATTTATCCATCTACTATTCCAACTAGACCTTACTGTCATCAACTATAAACGTAAATCGAGATTTACAACTCCCCACTACGTCACGTTCTCCCCATCATAATCAATACCTGCTGTAAACTCTGCCCCGTACTATGCGAAATCTGCGTCGCTGCGACGAAATGATTCCCGATTTTTCCACCGCCGCTCTGTTGCGGTAGATAGCGTTGCTGTTGTTTACTCGTCTTCGACTTGGTGCCGATCTGCGAGACCGGAGTGTGCGTGAATATCTTCACGACGTTTCCCACCGCTTTCGTCCTCCCCTCTCTAAACACCATCCTCTGTCCGGGAACTATGTATTCCGGATACTTGATGAAACGGAAATGAATGAGGGCTTTGTCACCGGTCCTCAGGCACTCCTGTGACATCGATATGATACTGGCCGTCTGTCGTATGCTGCCGCAATGAACTGGAAATGATTGTTTAAGTTCGAAATTATCGATTAGGAACGGTTAGTTGTATACCCATCGCTTGGTATCTCGAACTGATGGTGGTCGGATGATGAAGGACTAGGATTTCGCCTTCGAATTCCCAACAGGCTTGCGGCGCCAGCGAAGGACATACCATCACCATGCCTTTCCTAATTTGGGACCGTTTGATCTAAAATATTATAAAAAGAAAAAAATACGTAGAAACAAAAACAAAAATTAACAGCCTCCATCTTGTCATCTCCATTACGGTGATGACTAGTCTGGGCAAACAGCGATAATTACGAAATGTGTTACGTCAGCGTACATATACACGAACTACTCGCATACAACATCGAGTTAGTACTCACTAGAGTAGGGAGTCGGCGATGCTGTCGTAACTTATTTCGTAATTGTTCGCTGTTACTGTAGTTTGCCCAGGTTAGTGATGATTTGTAGGGCTTACCTTCTTCAATGCGAAACTAGCGGTTTGTCCAGCTCGCACCTCCTTCACTGGCATCCTCTTTCGATGAATACTTTTAACGGCAATCGCTTGGAAGTGTCCCAAAGGATCCGGTCCAAGCATTAGGGTATCGTTCAATTTGATGACACCTTTCAAGGTCGTTCCTGAAACGACGGTGCCGACACCCTAGAAACGACAATGAGAATCCAAATATGCTCAGAGTTTACAGTGACCTTCAACATTTTATAACTTGTGATTAATCATGTCCAGCCGAAGCTGAAAATTCTCAAGTTTATAGCGACCTTGAAAATATTGAGGACTTGTGATTAGTCACGTCCAAATCTACTTGAAATCAAGAAATCGTAAGTTTACAATGAACTTGAGTATTTTAGAGGTCATGTTAAGTCTATTTGACATCAAGTGGTTCTTACACTTTATAGTGACCTTGAACATTTTGGAAGGTATGATTAGTTACGTCCAGATCTACTCGAATTTGAGAGTCGCCAACAGTTTATAGTGACATTGAAAATTTGGAGAGCTTATGATTAGTCACGTCCAAGTCTACTTGAAACTCATAAATCTTAACTGTGTATAATGACCTTGAACATTTTGCAGATTGTGAACCAAGCCTGCATGAAACCGGAAAGTTGTAACATATCGCCGTCACTTCCTTACTGCACGACATTAGCTCAAGCAAACCGTTAGATCTACTTACAGGTACTGAGTAAGTATCATCGATCTGAAACTCCGCCGGTTCATTCTCCTTATACTCCATTCGAGTGGTCAACAGATTAAGAAACGTCTTCAGTAGATGTAAATTTTCCCCGCTCACGTTAGAAACTTGAAATATCGGACATAACCTGTAACTCATAACCTCATTTAATCGATCTTTCACCGCCGACAACGTCCGAAAATTCCCGATTACCTCTCAGAAACGAAATTCGTAGCGCTCAACACGACGTCATCGGTCGTCTTGACCATGACCGGCACTTTCCGGCAACCGGGCGACTTCAAAATCCTCACCAGCATCTTCAGGTTATCCTGTAGGACGTTCGTCGGACACATGTCGATTTTCGTGACGACCACGAAGACCGGCACAGATAGGGCCAATGCCAGGCCGAGGTGCTCTTTCGTCATACCGATGATACCAGCATTGGCACCGATCTAAAAATGCAATAAGGTTCGAATTTGTTTTGGAAAGATGAACGTGAAGATGTTACCATGAGCATGCCGAAATCTGGGGCGTGACCCGTCATACCGAATACTGTAGTTTTTAAGTACCTCTCGTGGCCTGCCAAGTCGATGAAGGTGATGACCTTGGAACTTTTCTCGCAGATCTTAACCCAGTCTAAGGAACCGTGTTCCGGTTTGTTCACCACGTTACCTGCAAGAAGCGAGTAAGAAATTGTATATCGTTTGTTTCAATTTCCGGGGAATAAAACTTAAGTTGACTTATTGTTAGTGTATGACCTTGGAGTTTCTAAATGATTACTGAATTCAGCGGTTGGAAGTGGAGATAAGGCACTATATAACCTTGAAGTTTCAATTAGTACATATGTAGTCTGGGCAAACAGCGGTAATTACGAAATAAGTTACGACAAGCTATATATAAACAGAACTACTCGCACACAGCATCGATTTAACACTGACGAGAGTGGACAGCCGGCGATGCTGTCGTAATTTATTTCATAATTCTACGTCCGGGCTATATATTATGCGCCACTGTACTCTGTTCATTCAACAGAAATAGTTAAGCCACTTCCCACAAACTTATACCAATGAGCGCAACAGACAGTTGCAACATGCTGCAAATTAACAAAAGCGCGGCAAGTTTATTAACTAAACGCTGCAACTGTTAAAACCTCACAAAGAAATGGTCTTTGACCGTGACCAGCTCGTCTGGTCGACGTTCATTAAAATTCAAAATGGCGTAGCTTATAACCTTGACATGTCAGACTACTGCATAATCTTGAAAATTTGGGTTGACGTACAGGATGACCTTGTAAATACTAGGGTGACGTAGTGCATAACCAAATTTTGAACACCGCACTAAATGACCTTGAGGGGTTGAAATAAAATACTGCACGACCTTTAAATTTTTTTGCAAATTGTTTGTGCAAACTATTTGACCTTGAAAGATTAGAGTCGCGTTCTATATTCTTGAGAATTTGAAATGAGGTACTATATGACCTTCGAATTAAAGTGTCAAGGTTTCAGATACTATCTATGCTTAAAATTTTACATGGCGCATTAACTGACCTTGAAATTACAGTAAGTATAATTTCATTAAAACGCAAAATGGCGTAGCTTATAACCTTGACATGTCAGACTACTGCATAATCTCGAAAATTTCATCAATCAATTAATGAGTATTGAAAATATTGATGAATATTATCGAATTTTAAGTAAATGGATTTGAGACTGATTCCGAAAAATGACCGGACTTATCGACAGAGTTGAATATCAAATCCAAGGTAAGTCATTGGTGGGGGTAACATTCGAACGAGAATGAGGGGAAGCGAACTTATTATCAGAGACTGCATAAGTCTTTTCCAAGGTCATCTCCAACCGGAGGGGAGTTGCGCGCAAATTTACGTCGTTACAAAATCCCTTCTTGTCATCTTCGTCTTACCTTCCCCATCGAACCCCAAGATATCGTTACCGACCGAACTCGTCCTTCCGGATTCCATTTCGTGCTTATGTCGAAACAGTTTCTGTCGGGCGTGACCTCGTCCATTATCTAACTCGCCGTGGGTCAAAACGCCCAGGAGGGTCGATTTCCCCGCATCCACATTGCCGACGACGGCAACGCGAATTTCCAGAAAATCTGAAAATGGAAAAGTCGATTTTATTCTATATAGAAACGCAAAGGCCGACGATTTACTTGCGTATTTATAATAAGAATGACTGAAGATGGTGAAATAAAAGCAGAAACGTTATGCTCGTTCGTTTAACGTGACCGATATTAAATAAGTGATGATTTCTATTTCTTTTTTTTTTAATAGTGGATATCAGTGTGATTAGATCTTCTGCGAAGATCGCGTGCGTTCGTGTATGTTCGTATATGCTCGTATATCGGCGGTAATTTGACCTTGATAGATACCACGGATATACGAGTATACAGGGTGTAACTGTGAAAATGGTAAATATATAAATATGGTAAAGCTGGTATGGTATAGTTAACGTAATCGGCAAAAACAATGGTAAATCACGCGAAACGTTTTTGCTTAATTCTAATAAAATTTTGGCCCCCTACATTTTTACATTACGGTACCGTCTTCCTCGTAGACGTTTATTTGAGAGTCAAGGGATTTTTAAAAGTCGAAATAAATAGTCGGGCATTGAGTCAATATTCGGGTATTCTGCAATGTAAGCAGATGGTTTCAT
Source organism: Chrysina gloriosa (assembly GCA_038088585.1). Taxonomy (NCBI): domain Eukaryota; kingdom Metazoa; phylum Arthropoda; class Insecta; order Coleoptera; family Scarabaeidae; genus Chrysina; species Chrysina gloriosa. The sequence goes on from CM076091.1 coordinate 5,326,873, forward strand.
TGAAATAGCGCTGCCAGTAAATAGCATATTATCGACAAGTAAATAATGATTCTCTGTCTCTATCACTATTACAGAAAAATAAATAGTAAATGTTTTATTTCGCTGTCGTTGCATGAACTTTGCCTATATTTGAAAAGTTCGACGATCTTGATATTGGTAATGATAAAAACGTTTTCTTTCAAAAGATTTATTCATTGGTAAACAATGTAAAGTCAAGAAAACGAAAGTTTCACAAGAAATGCCTAACATTAGACTTGTTTGACAATAATATCTTTATGTGATTGCTGTGTAAAAATGTTTAGAGTAAAATGATTAATAAATCGCAAATTTGAAGTAGACCGCTTATTCATAAATTATTTATGCTCACTCGGTCAATGATCTGATCGTCAGTCGTATTGGAAACTCCCTATAATTGTTTAACAGGGTCGAACTCAAAACTATAATTATAAATATCTTGCGAACGGTACGTTTGCGGCCCCATGTTTATTAAGCAAATATTGAATACATTTTAATTATCTATCTTTGGACAACTTTTTTACCATTTACACAGTTACACCCTGTATACGAATGAATACTATATTCAGACAGATGATGTATCGTGGTGTACGAGTATGGATATGAATGGGTATGTGGGTATATTCGGGTATAGATACAGCCTTGGACATAAGTTATCGGCACACCTATAGAATTATGTGCAGACAATTTCTAAGAAGGAAACGGAATTTATCATTTATTCCTTCTTAGCAATGCCCCGATAACATATGACCAAGACTGTACGTTGTATCATTAAAAAAATTATCAAACAAAAACTGACCACTTTGATCCAACAGTCGCCTAATCAGGAACTGGGCCACCGTTCCGTTCTGATGCTTGCGGTCTCTTAACTTAACGCAGCCGCATTCTAAACTGCTCGCGAGAGATTGCAGAGTGGCAACGGCGGCTTCTAATTCGTCCTCGCTCAGCCCGCTGTCGGTGCCATCTTGGGAACCACCGATCTGAAAATGTGCGGAAAACTTTGTTTTTATACTCATGTATAAACTCAAACGAAACGGCCCGTTTCAGCCCCTACCATCCTTTATATTACTTAATGATAACACGTCATCCACTCTTTTATCAAACCTAATTAATGACACAGGTACATCCCCGATAGATATTTCCATTTCCAATACACCCGGTGTCCAATCGATTTGTTTCTGATTCAAAAAATTTGAGGAATGAAACGATAAGAACAGCGGGATTATTTCTAAACGTGCTATCAATCACATACAACACATCCAAAATGATAAGTTAGAGAGAAAAAATGACTTTCTAAAGAATACGATTCGATTATAATCCGTTTATTGCTCGTTATTAATGGTTGAGATAGAAATATTTATGGAGCTGCTTATCGTTACTGATAAGTTATGACTCCCGTGTTGCTTTGTTTGATAAAAATTTGATAAAAACATATAATTAGAATTAATTAAGAATGCGATTTATTTCCATTTGCTTTTTCTTGAATCGAGTATATACTTGTCAAGACATCACTAAACCGGAAATTTTGAATAACTTTATTGCTAGAAACAATATGGTTCTTACCGCTGTTGTTAGCACACCTAAATGCACGAATATGAAGACAAGTTATTGGCTGACAAAAGCCTTACGACACGTTCCACGAGTTCAACAAACTTTATGTATAAAAAAAAACAGGGCTACCATTGCTACCACCCAAAAAACAACACAATCCTCATTGTCATCGTTGCTAAGCTATTCGTTGGCAACAACTTTGTCACCAAAAACAAAAAACACCAAAGCGTTGTTTCGTCGGGCCACTCTTTGCTATCGGCTAAATATAGCAATATGAACATTGCAATAGCTAACGCCCTAAAACCTCAGCCCTCATTAGTCGCTGCTTCACCTATCGGCAACCAGCTTATTTCTAAAGACATGATTGTTACAGCTACCGCCCTAAAAGCACAGCCTTCATCGTCATCGGCGTCTGCGCAGTCTCTAGTAACATTTTTATTGCTAAAGTCAACACAACTTTTACACTTTTCGGGTCGAGGTCTGTGAGGCTGGTACCGCAAAATAGAAAAAAAAAACCTTGGAAATGACTCTTAACTAAAAATTCATGAGGTGGTCAATCTAAACGGCTTTGACAATCTAAAAATATCCCTTTTGCCAAAGAATTTTGATGAATAAATAATGTTTATTGAACTTTATCAAAATTCTAAGTAGTGGTCAAACGATTTGCTACCCGCAAGGGGATATTTTATCATCGATTATTGATGTTTGAGAAAAATTTCTAAAAAACTGGTTTTTTTTTTCAATAGTGAAGGATGGTCAAACAAAACTATTTTGTGTTCAAACATGGTCAAAAAATGGTCAAATAAATGTCATTTCCAACGATTTTTTCTATTTTGCGGTGCCAACTTCAGAAGAAATTTTGGGTTGCATATTTTTTGAACGGTTTAGATCTTCCTGGATTGTTAGTAGCCGGGCACATAGTTTTATTTTTCTTTTTTGTAATTCAAGGTATTTTCCGAACTTTACATGAGGAGCTTGGGCCTTTTAAAATTTGCACTTAAATACGCAAAAAGAAAACATTTTGATAACATTAGTTTAGATCCTATTTCAGAAATATTTATATTTAAATATTGCAGTTTATACCAGTAATTCTCAACCTGTGAGCGGGGCGCCCCGTAGGTGCTTATATAGGCAGGGGAGATCACAAATACAAAAAAAGTTGGGGAAACACTGGCTTATGGACAACTAAGCAAAAAAGGCGTGGAGATTCATACATAAAAAATATATAATAAATATAATTCTGAAATCAGGCTGTCGACTCTTCGAGATCCCAGCACCACTAATTGGGAAACTCTGGATTATAAAGAATGAATAAAACTGCAGAACTGGGGAATGTACTTCCCTGCCATTAACGATATGAGAACAAAAATAAATTAATTTAATTTTCTTCAATCTGCTTGTCAAAACTTAAATAGTACACTGCAGAAATATTTCCGATCCCAGTCCTATTAGATTTTATTCCACATGCTACTTACAAGCTTTACATTGTTTCCTTCCCCATTCTATTTACCTCCAAAATCACTTCTCCTCTTCCTTCGCCTAACTGCTGTTTCAGCCGCCTGAGCAACAACTCATATTCCTCCTCGGTTGGACTAACCAAGATGGTTCGGCCCAAGATCTGATTGAATTCCGACACTGATTTCTGCGACTTGTCAGCGAAAGTACTTAAGGACTCCTTGCCCTCGCTCATACTCACACAAAGGGACACTCAGAATTAGTTACTAATCGAGGTCCTTTTCTTCGAAAGGATATAAACAATGCTCTATTCTACGGTTATGCAGCTAGAAATTAAATAATTACATTTCTCCTGCTTCGACCGTAATCTTGAAGATGATCGTGCGATTTGGACGAAACGTACAACGTCAACTGTATCCCCGCACGAAAACAATATTATTTAAACATATGGAGCGATTATCGATGACGTTCGATATTGCACTCAATTACATAATCGGCGCTGGCTTAAATGCCCGGAGATCACTTTCACTACCGCGACCGACGTTCTCTTTACTTTCTTTTGAACGGTACAATTATTTTTATTAGATTTCTCCTCGCTTTTTGCATAATTTATTTGTATTTATTATCGCTAGACTCAAGCGAGACGAACGTCAAAAAACTGGACTGACAACTGTTCGGGCGCGGGAAAAATGAATATTGAACCATCTGGAATTCCGTTCCGTATTTATAAAAACAGCCGCGGGTCCCCCTTTACCCCCGTTTTTATCGGTGGACTTTTCTAGAAACGACGCAGAAGATTCTGGAATTATTATTTTTTCAGGGAGGTTGTGAAATATTTGAAAAGATTGACAGTGGGAATTGGGGTACGTTCCAAAATCGCTTCGTTTAAAATTTATTTAAAAAGATAACTAATTTGGTTTGGTAACCCGTTTTATTTCCAAAGTATTTGGTTTATAGAAATTTTATGGAAGTTTCTACAATTAGGAATCATCCACAGAATTGCTACAATTATCTGTTTTAAGAATGAAAATGTAACAAATGATGTATTGTAATAATTAGGGTACGTCCCAAAATGGTTGCGCTCATAATTTGATAAAAAATTAATTTGGCTCGTTATTCGGGTTTATTTCCAAAGTATAGATGTTTCTACAGTTAAGAAACATCCTTATAATTTTTACAATTATCAGTTTTAAGAAGCAAAATTTGAAAAGTGATGTATTGATATGATTAGCATACGTCCCAAAATCGCTGCAGTTGTAATTTGATAAAACAAATTAAATTTGTTCCGGTATTCCCTTTCATTTCCCAAATTTGGGGTTTCTAGAAATAGCATAGATGCTCTTGGTATTAACAATTTTAACAAAGAAATTACTGACAATTATTTAAACGTTGATTGATTATACAGAGTGAGTAAATGCAACGGAAAACGGTTGGTAGTAAAATATCCCTAGATACACGAATTTTTACGTTTTCGATTTGGCGAAATTTGAGTGTTGTTTATACTTTTCATTTGTCGAGTCATTTTTCCAGTTTAGAATTGCGCTTTCCTCAGTTTCCTCGAAGATATTGCAGAAGATGATAAAATTTCAGTCGTTCAGGTAAATTTGCTCACTCGGTACTATTCCGAAATGAATGCGATAAACAAATGAAACTTGCCGCGTAATTTCCTTTTGTTTCCCAAATTTTGGGTTTCTGGAAATTGCATAAACGCTCTAGAAATTAACAATTTTAGGAAAGAAGTTGTGAACAATTATTTAAACGTTGATTCTACCGGTATTGATTATACAGAGTGAGTAAATGCAACTGAATCTAGTTGGTAGTAAAATATCCCTAGATACACGAACTTTTACGTTTTCGAGTTGCCGAAATTTGAGTGTTGTTTATATATTTCATTTTTCGAGTTTAGAATTGCGGTTTCTTCGGTTCTCTTCAATATTTTGGACAATATGGGGTATGGTTATGATTATAGAATTAATAACCACAAAGTTTCCGCAAGATTGTATTAATTCATTCGTTTTATAGTTTCCTCAATGCGACCAACTTAAATCTTTTGGTCACGTGGGTTTTAGTTGTATTTTGTCATCTTGTACGAAACGAACGTACCTCAACGTTCCAAAATCGTTTATCGTCTGATAAAAAATTAAAATTGATGCGTTTGCGTCCTTTTATTTACAAAATTTCGAGATCTTAAAAATGGTATGAATATCGCCGAATTTTCGGCTTTAAAAGGAAAGTTGTGAAACATTATCTAAACAGCATATAAGTACAAAATAGTAAAGTACGTTCAGAAAGGATATGGCCATGATTTTATTAAAACTAGTAAAATTACAAAATTTAGTTCGATATTTCGAAATGATGTTAGGAAAAACCAAATTAAATTTGATTACCTCAAACCATTCCATCAAATGATATTGAATCTTGGGTAAAACTTTGTGTATAAACGATAATACGGTATTGGAGGGGAAAATTGCATCATGTTGAAATTGAAACTCTATATGGGAAATACAGAGCTGTTTGATAACGGGAACAAATGTTATTGTGTGTCATACCAATCATAATTTATAATTGAAATGATTTAAGCACCAGTGTATGTTGTGTAATCGCAAAATTAATCGATTACACCAAATATACGGTTATTTTGAGTTATTGTTTATTGCTAGAATGAGGGAGAGATTATAATTTCACCAATGGTTACCGTTCCAGCCTAAATTTTTTCGAAGAATTTATAGCTCTCTGAAGGCATCTAACAACACAAATGAGGATGCTCACGAAAAGTAATTTTGGGGGTATTATAAAGAAAAATATAAATAACTTCCTTTAATATCTAGGGAGGATTTCTAGGCGACAAACCACTATTTCATGCGTTCCATAACCTACCAATTGTGGAAACCAACAGGGTTTATCGCAAGCATCGGTAAATATAAGAAAAAATACCCGCTTACTGCCACTGTGAATCGCTTTATGTTCTTCTGTGAATGAAATTTTCTGCGCGTAAACTACCAGGAATGTTCCCAAAGTTCTAGGAATTTGGCTACGATTTTTCTATTTCGTCAATTTTCATCTATATTACAACGTAGTGTTCCAATATAATCGCCTTTAATTTAAATTCAAGTTTTACCTCATTTAAGGTATCCAACCAAACACTCAGTAATGATCCTCTTTCTAAGGCAGAAGGGTTGGCGTAGCCGTTATGAGTAATAGAACTCGATTTTGCCATTGGCGTCTATTTATTACTGTGGTTTCCCAACATTCATTTACCGTTCAGTTTCTTTCAGATCCTATTAATTTTCTTTCCAGTTCTTTTCAGAGCTTTCTGGTAAGAACGACCTCTCTTATGTAGGGCCGTATATCGTATCGTCTCTCTATCTTTAAAACAAGGTAAAAGCTATCTGAATACTATAAGGTTTGTTTCCTTAGAGAAGAGCACATTACGTCAGCGGCGCAATGAACCAAATTTGGTGTTTTGTATACGTTACCATAGCAACCGACTAGAGAAAGTCAATGAAACGTCACATTTCGCGCATATTTTCATAATATAATGTGCTTTTCTCTAAGGAAACAAACCCTACCTTGTTTCAGAAATAGAGAGACGAATTTCTGAACACACCACAATATAATAATATTTTCTGACTGCTCGAAAGCAGCACCAAATTACACTGCACCAATCCTACTATAATCGTATGGTGTATGTCATTCCGTTAAATGTATTGACATTTGTTTATTACCGCTAGTTATTGTGATGTTTATTATATATTTTTTTGTTTTCTCTGCCTCCTTATTCCAGATTTTATAGTGTGTAATTTGGGCTTGGTGTTCGTTCAGAAATTCGTCTCTCTACTTTTGAAACAAGGTAGGATTTGTTTCCTTAGAGAAGAGCACATTACGTCATGAAAATATGCGCCAAATTGACTTTCTCTAGTCGGTTGCTATGGTAACGTATACAAAACACCAAATTTGGTTCATTGCGCCACTGACGTAATGTGCCCTTCTCTAATAATATTCAGATGGCTTTCACCTTGTTTTAAAGATAGAGAGACGAGTTTCTGAACGAACCCCCAGCCCAAATTACACACTATAAAATCGGGAATAAAATTTACGCGGCAAATTAAAGCGATATTCAGATCATCAAATGAGAAAACAGAAATCTATAATAAACACTACCATAACTAGCGGAAATAAACAAATGTCAATATATTTGACAGACTTACGTACACGATACGATTATAACAGGGTTAGTGCAGGGTCATTTGGTGCTGCCTTCAACCAATCAGAATTTACTGTAAAAGTGGTGCGTTAAAAAATTCGTCTCTCTATTTTTGAGATAAGATATAGATTCCACGAATGACGGAAACTAACCTCTCTCATACAACTTGCCTGACAATTTTAATTCTTTTTCGCACAGGTGCCAACTGGGCCCATAACCTGTTATAAAATAATACACGGGGAAAATTAACTGACCTACCTGCAAGAGTTACTTATCTAATACTCGACAATCTCGTTAACAGAGAGAGCGATTTCGAGCATGCAAACCCAATTTATATTACGGCTTAGTCAGTATATACAGATACGGCCATTATCGATATATTCAAAGAGGTTCGGCCAGAGAAAAGGAGCAAAGTTAGAAATTATTACGCCCTCGTTGCCTTAAGTCAAGTTACGTTATGATTACGAAATATCCATTTTTATGTTTATGTGAAAGAAAAGAAAATTATACTAATTGCCCATCCTACACTTAGTGCTCGGCAAATATTTTAGAACAATAAAATAATGTAGTGCCTGTAATACCTCTAAAAGATTATTTTTATTAGTACGCCAGTGGAGAACAAGCCAATGTTAAATTTCAATAGTGACATTTTTAGAACTTAATTTCTTCACTTGCGGGGATTTCAAAAGACCGTACCTAATGGCAGCCTCCATCGCCATCTATCGGATTACATTGTCTTAGTAAAACTTAATTTTTTTATTTGCGGGAAATTCAAATGACTTTAGTTAAGGACAGCATTCATCGCCATCTATCGGATTACATTAGATGTTACTGATGTCACATCACTGCTAAACAGCGTCGACGTCACATCCGATTTTGTTTTATTGGACTTCTATCTATTCATGTAGTCTGGTGGCGCCCTCTGTTAGCTTACAAACTACAAGTACCTTTCAGTCAATTCGCAAGATGATTACATTTTAGTGAACTAACGTGCATACCTTCTGCTGCATCGTACGGAAGTTATCACGGTAATGTACAGGGTGCTAAAACTTGAAGTAATAAACGGAAATTAAACTGCAGATAGCCATACTTTATTTATATATAAAATCGTAACAAATTATAACTTTTACATGATTCCTCCGACACCTTATAACTTTGAGGGGAGTTTATCTATATAAAATTAAAATACATTAGCAAACAAAGTATAGTTTGCTTTGACTGGGTAACCGGAAGTGTCCTCAGTTGGCAACGCTAATTACCCTAAATGGGAATATTTTCCCTTTCTCAGATTTCCGAGCGGCTCTTTTCTTGGATCTGTCAATTACATTATTAATTCAATCAAAATTTTTATGGCCCATTTTTTCAATTTTTATCGTCAAGTTTGACTATCGCCAACATCTCGATGTTGTCAAGTCAAAAACCCAGGTCATGTGGTCGGTGCTTCCGATTGCCCCCTATGCATATAAGCTATATATTTTTATTGAACTCATATACATACATAGATAAAAGAAAAAAACAATCGGTGACAATGGCAGAAACTTGTTTCAAGTCACAGGCTATGCACGAAGCTGTGGGAGATATATCTTTTTAACCAAAATTTAAAATATCGTTTCAAAATTTAGCTCCAATGACTACCCTCGCAAAACATAAATTCAGCACTTAAGCATTTCAAGCTAGGATTTCCCAATGATGGTCCCTTTTGACCAAATTTAACCCCCACATTCGGCGGCGACCGAATGCCGGATACAAATTGATGATCGAATGGGAAAAACAAATCGTTAGGTACCTCCCCAGGCGAAATTCGATACAACTCCCTCCGTCTCTATTACACTTACGTAATGACTTAACCCCCCAGCTCCGTGCATGGTCTGTGTTTCAAATCCTATCATGTGTTCTAAATTCGCATTAACGTTTCACCTTTCATATTTCCAACTTCTTCAGGTAATATAATAATATTGAAATAGTACCGTCCATCGAGGTAACATGGCTTATAAAGCGAAATCTTTGCTCATGCACCCGGATGTCACGTACCGATCCAATTCCATAATGGATACGTGGTAACCATCGCGAGTAAAACTACGTATCAGAATATGTCCGTTTCTTACAAGCTTATCAGTATTTCTACCTAATGACGGATAGTTCTATCTTATTTTCGCAGCAGCACAGGCGTGAAATAAGATACGGTTATCGCCCGCGAACGCGGATTACGCAACACCTTGATCATCAAACTTTTAAGACAGCTCGACACGTCGGTGGTTCAAGGTCGTTCGCGGCGCAAATCGTTAAACTGAAATTTAGGTTTAGAACTAAATCCCGCGATTACAATTGTCGTCATCCCGCCGTATACAACCTCGAAACATGAACTTAGCCCTATAGAACTATACTCAATCTTTTATCGATTAAATAGACCACGAACTGTGTGGGAACCCCCGCGATTTTCGGACCCTTGACATTGTTACATGCAGTGACGTAACTATATAAAGCAGGACCGGAAAAAATGCCAGGCCTTACGAACCTAGTCTGTTACAATCAATTAGAAACATAGACACACTGACGATGTCCTGCTCTCCAGAACCGAAAAATTCATTCGGAAATATTTCTGAATTTGAATTTACCGCGAAAAGACAGTGACACATCGATATCTGTCAATAAGACAAGGGATAACAGAGTGAAGTTAGTTCTAATAAACAGTCGGTCGAATTCCAGTTGAATTCGTACAACACCGTTATATTTTTAAAAATATTTAATTGCTAAACCACGAAATATTACGAAGAGAAACTTACGATGGAACCTTGGAACTTTTGCGTTGAAATTTAGTGATCATCAGCAATATTTTTGACAACAGTCAATTTTACCGCGATTTAAAATAAAATAACAAGTCTAAAAGGTTAACGTCACACCGCAGCATATAAAATATTCTGTGGTTAAACGTAAATATACCATCGAAAAGATGGCGCCTTCATTTACGCGGAAAAGCCGAGTTTCGCTCCAGTTATTCTGTGGTTAACCTATAGTCCTATCTGTCTACAGATCTTATGAGAATTGATTGCAGAATTGTCAAATAATATCATCATGTTTGCCGTTCGTAATGAATTGTTTTAATAACACTTGCGTTCGATACAACATGCAACATCGCAACCGGACATAGAGATGGCGTTATTGATAGATTGTAACGATAGTAAGAGACGCAAAACTACTATTCAATCTCATACTACATCTGAAGGTTGAGACGGACTATAGGTAGTAGGGTATTTCTTCAGGAACTAACTATAGTTATGTGAACCGTTCAGAAACTAACTTCTATCTCGTGTTTAATAAACTGAGCTTATATAATCCGTTCAGAAACTAACTTCTGTCACGTGTTAATAGACTCAATTTGTATGATCTGTTCAGAAACTAACTTCTATCCTTAGACCATATAGTACATGGACTGCTCATAAGCCGCCATTTGCCGGCCACACAGCAGCAATGATCGTGACGTAACATGGTGACGACAAAACCCGATGTTTTCCGATCGCACGCAACGGAAGTGCAACTGTCACGAAAAACTGACGGTATTGAGGTTAGAAACTATGTATGTACCATTGAAATAGATGTATGTACATACTTATATGATAAGTTATCAACACGCGATCGTGAAGCATCGGTGAACATCGGAAAAAGCCGATGTTTCCCGATTGCACCATATTACGTTACAATCTTTGGTCGCCTTCGTTGCGATGGTTCCCTATGCTGATAAGCAGTCCATGTACTATATGGTCTAAGCTTCTATCACGTGTTAGTAAGCTTAACTTATGATCCGTTCAGAAACTAATTTCTACCACGTGTTAGTAAGCTTAACTTATATGAACCGTTTAGAAACTAACTTTTATCTCGTGGTAAACCATTATAGCTCAGCGTCCTATTTGTAAGATGGTTAGATTTATATTTGTTTTTAGCAACTAAATATTAGATAAACTTAATAGAACTTTTGCTGGTATTATCTACACTTGAATAAATTGTACTGCATTTTTTCTGGTGATTCTCTTGAATAGTTTTTTAATCAAAAAAAAGAAAAAAAAACATTCAACTTGGCACTATTTTTCTTCATTCACCTCCAAATGAATATTCAATTGTAAACAATACGCATGGTAAGTTTTGTTAATTTTTATGTTACTTTGTTTGGAAAATGAATGTTTTAACACATAGTCTTGTATTTTTAAACTACAGTCCGTTCTGGTAATAGAGCCGGCTATGGGCGGTGAAATTGGGGTACCCCACTACTGACGCGTCGTCGAAATTCACTTCCCGCTAAATTGAATTTGAAGCAGCTAAATTACACGCTATTTCATTGAGTTAACGTGCGGCCCTATTGACAGAGCCGAATATGAAACGCGAGGTGACTCAGTAATAGGAGTAGTGCTCTAGCGAGAATGGGGTGCGGGGGAGGGGGCAGGAAGCGGCCCTATTACCAGAGCGGACTGTAATTGTTAATAATGTGCACGCTATCGTTTACGAAAGGAAGCTGCCCCATAAATATGACACTGACGCATTTTTCACTTCCAATTTAAAAAAATTAGATCGCTAAATTCCAGCGTCCTATTTATAGGACAGGTCAAAAATCAAACGTGTTCGGTAAATAAAAATAAATTTCGAGTATTTTCTTGCTTGAATTGCTGAATATTATAAAGTAATTTTAATAGATAGATTTGATATTAAAGCAGAATTTGTAAGCTGGGCGCTAATGGCTTAATAAACTCGACTTAAGTGATCCGTTCAGAAACTAACTTCTATTACGTGTTAATAAACTCGACTAACAGTATTATAGAGTGTGATTACACATCTACAAAATTAAATACTTACTTTTAGAGCGAGTGACAAGTTTAATTTTGTGATGGTCTTAGGTCTCACCCTAAACATTTGCCGCGGATATCACACTAGTCACTAGATATATAAAGTACCGTAATTATCCGCCATTTTGCCGCGGGAATTTTGAAACTTAAAAGAAGCAATATATGACTAATTCTCTAATAATTTGTTCTTTGGTATGAAATGAATAAAGCAGTGATATTGGAAATATGAATGAAAATTTTCTGAGTAGCATACAATGTAAAGAAAGAAACAAATGTGGTACTAGATTTGAAAATTTGAATGTACCGCCATATTTTTGCCCCACTACTTGTGATAGGGATTTTCATAAGTTTGGGTTGGTCGCGAAAAAGAAGGGAGTCGTGTTATGGACTCCGGCTGTGCTAGATTATGTAGAGCTTCATCCAGATAGTTTTTACAAATATAAGTGTTATTAAAATTACGACTGTTTATGTTTTATTTCTCTCGGTAGTCGGTTAGAGTGACTACACAAAAACAAAAATTCCCAGTAAACTTTTTTAAATTTCGCGGCTAGTTTAAGCTGGTAGTTCCGGAAATAGTGAACATATTCGCATGCATTGTGTTTAGAAATTGGGTTTGGGTACAGGGTTTTCAAATAGGCAGCCGACTTTCATCATTCATAGCTATGACGTCACATTCTAGCATTGATGCCAAATCGCATGTTTAATAATTTTATTGTATCTGTTAAGGTTATGTATAATACTTGTTTTCAGGTTGATGTATAGGTTATATATCTTTATCTGATAACTTTTTAGTTGATGCACACCAACCAAAATGTCTAATGTCAAAAGCACTATTGCAACGTAAAAAATTACAAAAAGATATAAAAACGAATGTCACTAAATTTTGCATACTAAATTTTTTTGATTCAAATTCTTGTGGTACGAGTTTTACGTCACGCATGACGAAAGTCAGCTGCTACTTTAAATGACTTGTATGTCCACTATTGTCGGACCTACCAACTTAAACTGGCCCCGAAATTTAAAAAATGTTTACTGGGAAGGTGTATACATATTTATTTGAAACTTATTACATTATTCTTTTAAGTTTTTATAACTATTGTAATGGAGACGGCTGGTAAAGGTTTAATAAGTTAGAGGTATAATTCCAGTCGGAATCATAAATCTCAACCACACAAACGTGAAACAAACTTTGAATCTATAATTTTACTTTTTACCGTATTCGACGAAATATTTTGGTGCATAATATAAGAATAGATATGCTCATAAATTTTCCTAAAGTCGTCTTTAACGCGCATGGACGTGGCTTGGCCCAAGTATCGTCACGATAGGAACATCTGATCGCGTTTGACTCATCTGTTTGTGTCTTCTTATATCATGAATTTGGTGAAATGTTTAAAGCACTACAAAGTCACCAGGAAAGCCGCCATCTTAGGGCAAAAAATTTTGCTTTCTCTTTTTAACACATTGATCTCATAAATTGCGGTACTTTACACATCTAATGACTTTATATCACACTGTCTAGTTGCGCCATCTATTGCGGAGTTGGCTAATTTCGCTAGACCAAATCAACTCTCTTTAACCGATACCAGTTTCAATACTCTTTAAGAAGTAGGTAATATGAACGACGAAACATCGATATCGAGCACATGTCAGGATCTGAACAAAGTCCCCATCACCTAAATAATATACCTACGATACACTAATTTTGTACCTGAAATGTAACAATTGTTCCGAATCGAGGAAAGGTTTCAATAATTGCAACGGAATGAACAGAGCATCGTCGAAAATCTTCTCCGTTTCGTTCACATCGCGACAAACATCATTTATGACAAATTTCCTCTGGTTATCCGTCTGATCTACAAATTCGATTTCCAACAGGTAGCGCTTATCGGATTTATTCGAGGACACTTTCTCGAAAGACCACGTCGCGAAGCGCCCTTTCTTCTTACTAAGTTTACACGAAATCCTAAATAATGCTTCGCGGAAACGCGCAAGATGATAAGACGTTTCCGTCGCTTTGAAATCCCGTACAATTTCCTCGTCCAGTTTGACGTAGCAATCTTCCTCGTGGCAGCTTTGCAAGTGGTGGTTCAATACATCGACGTTTCCCGTCCAATTACAAACGTTCGGGACGGGACACTTCGTTTTCCCGTATTCGCAAAGCGAATTGTGCGTTTGTAACAGCGGTGCCGTTCCGATAAATTCGCAACCGTGCCTTTCGTTACGGCACGGGACGTGGATCAGATTCAACATGCTTTCCAGTGTGTAATTCCTCGTGTTACCATACGGGGACGAGCAAGTCGGGCACTTTAGAAGCTTCGGCTTACACTCGCTGCAGATGCTGTGGCCGAGGGTACAAAGGAAAATCGGGGCGGACATGTATTCCTGGCAGATGGGACATTCTAATTCTTGTATTAAATTTTTCTGGAGCGTACCGATTTCCGATGTAGAAGAAGGCGGTTGTTGGTAGTCGGAAAGCAAATCGACTACAGGAGCTTCGACGATATTCCCTTCCAGTTTGGAACTCGAAGGTTTCTGAACGTCCGAAATCAAATCGATGATGGGAGATTTGACGTTCGTATTTCCTTCTTTCGAACTCGATGGTTTTTTAACGTCCGAAATCAAATCGATTATGGGCGATTTGACGTTCGTATTTCCTTCTTTCGAACTCGAAGATTTCTGGTTATCGGACACCGCCACGTCTTTCTTATTCTTATTCGAATCTTTCCCTTTCGCCTTTTCTTTGGTCGCCTTTTGCTGCGACTTACTTTCATTGTTCGATGCTTTCGCCTGTTTCTCGCATTTCTCGTCCTTTTGCTTCGTTTTCTTATTTTTGATCGCCTCCTTCTCAACGATAGCAATGATGCAATTAATATTCTGACTCTTGAAAATCTCATCGAGAAAACTAATGCTAAATTCGATATCGGTTTTCCCACTTAAATCGGAGAGATCAGAAAATGATTTCATTTTCCCGCTATAAATACTTGCCATGGTTCCTTGCTTAGAACTCGCATCTTTTAGTGATACTTCATAGGTAAACCTCCCACAATCGGGGGTTTCCCCACATACTTAACGCTCAAGTAAAACTTTGGGCTTTTAACCCCAAATTGAACGACAAACATTTCATTACATGCGTAGATTATGTTGAATGATTCCGTATCTCGCCTCGGTATCTTGAAGCAACCGTTCTCGATGACGAGATCCTTATGGCTTTCTACAATGTGAATTTTGAATGCGGCGGATTGTCCTTGCCAAGCGCACGACCCGATACATTGATAGATGCGAAAATCGCATGCTTTCACGTGGTCGGGAAGGCCAGCTAGGGAAAGCTGCCGAGTGCAACCGAACAGTTTGTATTTGCAAGGAACTTTGAGAGCCGAAAGAGCGTCTGGTGTCGAAGTATTGGAACATTTCTCGCAGACGAGGGAATTTCCTGCTACGTCCAAGGTTGGTAGGTTGGTCGCTAGTAATGGATCGGAGCAAATGCTACATTTCGGAGTTCTTTTCGGGTCATCGGCAAATAAATCTAGGAAAGACTGCATTTTCTTTTTCTGCTTTTCTTCGTCTTTATCTTTAATCAATTGATTCGTGTACGAGTATAAGTAGATACTAAAAAAAAAAAGAAATAAATAAAGTATATAAAGAAAATGTACACTGCAGAATAAACACGCTGTAACGCGGTAATTCTCAAGATCTCGGAGATTTACCGCATTATTACTGACTTATCACGAGTGTTGAATGGATAAACCGTGGATACGCGAGTTCGCCAAACGGGGGTCCCCCTAAAGGGCTATTCACGACATTAAAAGAAATGGCTACATCAAAATTGACATGAAAATGATGAACGATTGGTTTATACTGCTAAAAAATAGTCAAAATTGCCTATCAAACCTACCTAGTACAGTAATCCCTTGATATCCACGATCTCGCGTATCCACGATAAATTATACCGTGTATCCCAGATCGAGTGAGATTGCATGGGTAAATTCCGTATTATTGAAGATGGAATTTTGGTTAAATGGGATATGTTTTGCAGGTTTATATGCTGATTTAAAATCTGTTTGAAAAAGTTCAAAATAGACTCCTCGGAAGTTATTGAAGAAAAAAACAGAAAACTGTAATTTTCTTGTACATCAAATATCTTCGTAAGTATAAGATATGCGAAGAAGAGTTTCATATGAAAGTCACTGTTTTCGATAAGACTAATTTAAAATTCATGCCGAACAAGAATTCAACGTGGCTCCTTTGAAAGTACTCGTATCAACTTCCTTAACCTTCCTATACTCACGTCAAAATGAAAGACGTATACTATACTATAAGTCGGTCTCACAGACCGTATGCGTGAGTATAGGAAGGTTAACAATAAATTAAATGGTCGCCATCTTAGATTTTTGGGTTACTGGATGGAATTTTTCATTCTCTTTTCAACGATGATTGAATAAAAATACCAGTAAAATTAACTTATTTTACGTTTTAATCACCCATCTTACTTCTTTTTCAGTTGTTAAATAATATTGCTTATTTCTTTTTCTTTTTATAATTATCGTTACTGTAGACTGTAATATTGTTCTTTTATTTGTATGTCCTTTTAAGGGAATATTTTCTGTTGGACAAATAAAATATATTATTATTATTATTATTATATTTACCAATATTACATTCCTGGTCACTTGAAATATATGACAATTCGTCTGCAATTATTTCCTTGATTAAATAAGTGTAGAAAACACAAAACTCCATAGCGAATTATTAAAAACAATAAATAACGACTATAAGGGAAGCTATCAATGTACTGAAATAAAATGTTTAATCACTTCTAGTCATTGTCAATATAATTATTTCCAATCTAATATTTGTATAGGTCGCTGGCATTTAATGCGCAGAGTGTAAAACAGTATATTATAAAACAGTATATTATATGTCCCCAGTATTTCACGAGGATTCAAGGAAAGACATATTTTTATGTCTCCAGACACTAATATGTTAAGATTCTATGCATAAACCCTGTTTACCTAATATTCACCCCATTAAGTGAATAGGGCATAAGCCATTGTCGTCTTTGTCATTTATATGTATCATATATATTTCAACTTGAAGACTTCATAGACGCAAGCTGGAATTATTGGAAAGGAGATGTATTATATTACACAGCTATCAATAACCACTTTGATTTTTGATTATATAAAAAATTAAGTGGAGCAAGATGACAAATTTTCACAGTATCTTTCTTTAGGATTGCAATAATTCCACCAATCTCCCTATCAATTGCGCCTTGAAGGATGCTTATTTTAGCAAGAACTTGATAATGTCCTCAATTCAGTTCCCGATATTTGAGGAGATTGTAACAAAGGATATGGTCGATGCCGGGGATTACCCCATGTATCACAAGGAGGAATTACAAAATTTATGTTAGTGAACTCTAAAACGAAGCGGAAAAAACGATTACAAGGACTAAATATAATCTTACCTGTCGATTATCAAAATAATACACGTTTACTTCAAAGAATAACAGATCCGTATTTATATTTCTATAACGATAACCTTACAACAGACCACCAGCACGTCCCAAACGTCAAACTTGAATAACTGTGGAAACAGAGCGTATTATCTATGGCACAGAGTCAACTCCCGATCCCAAATCACACATTTGTGTGATTTGTGCTACCAATAGCAAAGATAAGAAATAAGCCGATAGCAGGGTTTATCTGGGTTTATCTAAATTTAGTGTGGTTTAGTTGGCTTTAGGTTGTGACCACATATCAACGTAAGCACATGAGCACAAGATGAGCACAAGCAATCAAGCAGGCAAGTGGAAACAATTGATATCTGTGAAGTTGCTTCGCTAACTTCACGCCATAGTTAAATTCTGTAGTTGCAAACTAAAATTTTTTGAGATAATAAATACGTATTTCGACAAATTAAATTGTCATCCTCAGTAGAGGGAAAGATGCCAAGCCTTCCAATCATTTTATGGTCTCTAGTTGGTATTCACCAGTATCTGGCGTGTGCTGATTTTAAACGAACTTCAACTTCTAGATTTGAGTCTTTTCCATGTATTTTTAGAGCGAAGCTCTTTTAGCAACGTTCTGCGGCGAGAGTTTACTGGGAAAAAGTGAGACGATTGAAATCGTCCTTTCATTAGTTCGTGCTCTCTCACACACACATACGCATCGAAGGAGCAACTATGAAATGCGCCGTATTTGCGTCTCCCTCCATAAAATGGCGTTCTTAGTATTCGGATTCGAATTTATATTTGATTCAACTTCAACATCGGTTTCGAAATGAAATGCTTTTTCTTTATAGATTGTTTATTTTTATTCAATTATAGAATTTTACCTTTTATTCAAATAAACATCAAATGCGTAAAGACCTTCGCTCTTGGCGGGTGTCCCACGACAGCTCTCCTCTTTTTTATCAGAATTTAGTGCTACCAAGCTTTACGCTGAAAAAAGAAAATTGGCAGTCTTTAATGAATTGTTTCATCTTCTAACCACGCTTTTTACAGGTTATGTTTATGAAGTCGATACAATCTGCTGTATACCAACCCTTCAGTGTGGCCAACATAAAATTCCTTGTCGTACTTACCACGTTACTGTGCTCTCAGAGTGAGCAAATTCAAGAGAAGAACATTGGTAGTATGGTACAGTAAGATCCAAAATTACTGTATGTGCCGCTCCCATTAAAAAAAAATAACTTTCTCGAAATGCCGCCATAATTATTTTGTGGTTAGTGTTATTTAGCTAATATGACGTTTTCAATTTTCCTAATAATACTCTTGATTTGGAAACTGTTCGACAAACTCATCAATGCTTACATTAATTACGGTGTCCATTTCTAAAATAACCTTCTAAAAGAAACTTGTCGTGTTCTAGAGTATTGTCCCAATAAACATTTTTTTAATTTCTCGGGTAGTTTCAGTTGGTAGTTCCGGCAATAGTGGATATACTCGCCAATATCTAAGCACAATGCATGCGAATATATTTACTATTGCCGGAAATGCCAACTTAAACTATCCGCGAAATTTAAAAGAAATGCTTACTGGGTTTGAGGTTATGTTTATTCAGTGGTTACAATCTGCTACCAACTGTTCAGTGTTCCCTACATAAAGTTTCTTCATTACGTAGTTACTAATTGTAGAAGAATAAAGAATCATCCCTTCTTTTACTTGTTTGATCCGAATTTTAAGATAACTTATCATTGAATAATAAAATTCGAAGGAGTGACAGTGTCAGTTCGATTTACACTAATTAATAATAACACGTCAAATCTTTGTAACAAACTCTAATAAATACTGATCTCTAACTTGCAAACTAAATGTTTCTTGTAAATATTCAAACTTTTCCGTGAATATCAGTTGATAGATTTTAGGGATAGGGCTGGGAAAATGGGCGAAGGGTTGATACTGCTAAAATACAATCACAATTTATTTAATGTTTTATGGATAGTGATAAATATTCGATCATTGATTTCTCTTCTTTGATAATGATTACAAGGAATAAAGTGTAGTACGATTGAGATTATATCGCCTTGGTAAATACATATTTCTCACAACACAATTCGCTAACAACGACGCCGGCAGTCATCAAAACCGTATCGAACCTTATCGAATTCGGTAAGACAAGGTTAGTTTTCTTGAGCTCTACTACCTCAGATGCCAAACTTAACACTTCGATTCTCTTCGATTTGGAGTGTAGATGCGAGGAAATAAACGGATTGGGGTTGTTTTTTCCTTAACTTTAATATAGCTAATATGTACAATATAATCAACATCTTCACATACTGGACGCGGTTCGAACGATTGCTTTTCCTCACGACTTCACCAGTAACGATTAAGGCTATGTGCCTCGTTCATATCATTTACAACGTAAATAAACAGAATGCAACCTATTACTTTTTATAATAAACTGAAATGCCAATCTCACCCTCGGCGTTGGTATTTGGTTGTGTGAACATCTGAGTATCAATTCTTTTTTCCTCTTTCTGTCTCTAAAAGTATCGAATCTCAAACTATCTATTTTCTGCATATTAAAGTTACGAAAACGTCTTCGTCTCTGCGGACGATCTTTTGAGCATACTAAAACTCAATTTAAAATGTTCCAAAATGTTTACACCGACTACGTAATCTCTTAGAAGTACGTAACCCTTTCTGTTCGTTTCGTTTCTTCCCGTACGTGAATCGAGCTCCATATTTATCACATTCGAATTCATCTCTTTCGAAATGTACGAGCCTATGTTCCGTGAGGATACGCTTTGTAAAGAAACGTAAATTGCACACGTCGCATTTAAACGGGAGCTTCTCTCGGCATTTGCTTCTGTCAACGGGATCATCTAATAATTTTATTTTCGTTTTAATGTTCATTTTCTTCCCGTTTAAGAGGGAATCGGCTTGCGTTGTCTTGTTCGCGGAAACCTCATTTTCGTCTTTAAAAGGGGTGAATATATCAGTTACATTTGTTGTAATTAGAGATTCATTTTCTTCCAGGGCATTCTCCTGTTTAATCCCAATATTATGATAGCTACTTTTTGATATATTTTGATCATCATTATTCTTTAAATGGAATGAAATTTTAACTTGGTCTTTAATATCATCAGTTTCTTCCTTTATAAATATTTCCTCTGAAAACAGCATCATTTTAGAAACAGGTAAAATTTATCTAAATGTAGGTTTGAATAGTAGTGTAAAAATATGAAATATAGTTGATACATAAAACAAAAGAAAAAAGAAAATAGCGCATTTGTTTTGGATGTTTAAAGAAAGATATGAAGGTGATTATATTTTCATTGGTATTTATTTATTAGATTGGACTCGCCAATTCAAATGAGATAAATATCCTTTAAATTGATCCAAAGGTAAGATACAAGTTCCAGACCTATAACAGCTTTAGGCTGAATTTATTCACTTTGTATTCCGTTTTTCATCGATTGTTACAGCCTATTAGTCGAACAAAACTGTTCATGTGCACTCACCAGTAAATGTCGGGGAAAATCTCTAAACCTTTCTCCAGGATTGCTATCGGGTGTAATTACTTCCGTACAACTTGGTTTCCAATAGTGTAATTGTTGTTGTACTGCGATACTATGAGTTAGGAATTGTATATTTTCAGTAAATGTTCCTCCAGGATTGATATCGGGGATATCTACTTCGGTATAACTTGGTTTCCAAAAATCTAGTTGTTGTTGTGTAGTGATTTTTGAGGCGTGTGTATATTTTCGGAGAGATCAATACCTTCCGAAATATTTTTCCAATGACCTAAAAATGTATGATTCTGATCACCATACCAATAAATTTTTCCTGAATATGACTACTAATGCTATAGATATGCAATAAATACTATTTATAGTGGTTTTGAAAACCTATATTGTACATATATGTATTGCGAACATGAAGTGTTCTTCATAACTGGAGACCACAAACAAAAATATCTGTGCTTGTGAAAGTTGGGTAACGATGACCTGGCTTATAACGTCAATTGTGAGGTATCCCCTTCAAGAGGATTATCAAAATTACTCGAGCGATGTTATCTTTTTTCGTATTCCATGCTTACAAGGGACCAGGTGGTCGAAATATGTATTCAGAGTTTTCCAAACTCATTGTGATATAAACACACAAGCAAAAGCTACTTTATGTTTATGTCTACCTGGCAGATTGAGTTTCGGCTTAACTCCACGTTTCAGCCTATCGCCATAAAAATCTTCTTTACAAAAGTGAAGCATACAAATTCGTCTTCTGCTATAAATTACACCCGGCTTCTCTTCTAACAACGACACATTGCCGCATAAGGCAATCCATTCTGCAAGTTGATCTTTATTTTTTCCCCGCTGGAAATCTATAGAAACGTGCTTCACCTTCCTTTGAGGTGCATGTTGGAACCACACAAGAGAGCTCCATTGTTCTAATTGTAAATGAATTAAATCCAATTAGATTAAAAAATCCTATGTCTGCATATTGTATTGGAGTAATACAAATTCTTAAAACGATGAAAGAATTCCAGTGGATTAACTTGACACGAGTTAAAAGCTAGTATAAAGCCATATCAGAATATTTCAAAAAATATAAAGAAAATTCAGAAATAACGTAAAATTGCAAATGTTAGAAGAAACATCATGAAATTAGACGTTTGAAAACTCGTTTCCCTATATCGACATCTAGTGACCAATCGCTATAATTAAAATTTCAAACAATATCCCTACTATATACAGAATGAGCAAATTCAATTGAAAGAAAAACGGGTTTGAAACTAACGAAGAAAAAAAAAAAGTGGTGCGTGTGGTTTACGCACGTGAATACTCCCGCTCGCACATCATACTCTCTCTGTCTCTCCTTCTGTTTCAGAAGAAGCAAGCACGCACGTATCCTTTTTTCGTTCATCGCCTCTCGCTCGTACATCATACCTCTCTCTTGTTTTCTTTGTCTTTCACACGAAGCGAGCGCCAAGCTCCGCCCAAATTTAACGCTCTTACGCCTGCGCTCGAACTAGTCCGGTATCCGTTAAGAAGTATTCACTTCAATAATCGACTGTCCCGGGACTCATTCTATATATTTTCGTTCTCAACAATTTACGATACAAACTTTTGACAAAACCTGTAATTATCGTACCTAACTTCGTTTCTAATTTGACAAATCTGTCGAAATTTTGACGTTTAAAACGTCACGTCGTGACGGTAGTGTTTATTTAAATTTTTAAGCTACAATCCTATTATCACTTCGTGGATATGGGCGCGATTACCAGCCGACAAAGGGCCGGCGTTGAAGAGGACGACGTCATCCTCAACATCGCTTATAAATATCCACCACCATCAGGTACTTAGCATCTTGGAATAGAAGAGACATGCCATCATCATATGATGCGGGAAATAATTTAATTAAATTTATTCAATAAGCGACCTTTACACAAAACATCAACTCTTATTTACGACGCCAAATAAGTAAACGAGTTGTCATTCTCAATGGAGACATCGTAAAGAAGTGTATTGCTTCGTAATGGGTCTCATTCATTGAGGACGACAACTTAGTTAGTCAAAATATGTAATTGGGGGAATAGAACTTTTGTCATATATTTACGAATGTAGGTTTTTACGGATGTTGAAGAATTTAGAAATATCTTCCAACGTGTTGTTATGATTGTGCTAAAACACCCGACTTTTTGCTGATTATGGTGTCCGCTTCTTCAGAAGTTATGTAAAAAGGCTTACCACCATAGCAATGCTGGGAACATATCTCTATCGCTAATGCTCAAACTCTCAAAGGCAATCGCCTCTGCTTAACAGCTATGTGTATGAGGATTTCCCACATCGCTACAGCTTTTTAATAATGGTCACAGTCTTTTCTATTCCTTGCGATTGGCTGTTATTCGAAGGTTTTTACTGTACCATCATAATGTGGTAAAAGTACCAACCGGCTTTCTTTTGTTTTAAATCCAATTTACGACTTACAGGTAACTATTTCGGCAGTCATTTCATAATGGGAGGTGAAAGATTCGACACGCCCCAACCGGAGGCATATCTCTTCGGCGATAATTCCGATCTAAACTTCCTAGGGAGTCCTACGGCCGTAAGACACGATTTATCACCGCATTTTTTTTTACTTCAAATAACAAATTTTAATCCGTAGTTTCCGTACCCTCCACCACAACCGAACGAACCCACTAAAACGTTAAAGAGTCTCGTGAATATCCGTAAGGAATCTCTAAGATTCGTTCGGGCCCCCATCGATTATTGCAAACCCAGATTGATCGAGGGGGATCAGAGAGACGTGGAATTGGGGAAGACAAGCCCGTTCAATATCGAATTCACTTTCGATAGTGACGTACCGTGCGCGATTACGATATATTATTTTTGTACGGAAGAATATACCGGAAATGGAGTGATGTATGTGACGATTGGGATGTTTCCTCCCCTGACTGTTTGTTGTAAAATTTTTATCACGTTTTAAGATATGTACCGAAAGATCCCAGTATGACGTCGGACACGTACCGATATAAACGAGGTGCTAATCAGCAATTTTGCCAGATGTCGCATGTTTTCGATCCGACGCATTTTTCCGATGACGAGCTCGTGTACGATACGGAACGGAAGAGTATACCGATTGCAATACATTGCGTTGCCGAGAAAGGACCTGAAGGTATAAATTTCTTCACTGTGTTTTTTTGTGTTTGTTTTAGGAACCTGGATGGGGAGTAGGGATTGTGATAAATGTGATAAGTATGAATGTTGAAACGCTTGGATGTTAACCGCGATAAGTATTTTTTTCATTGGAGACAGTTGGCAATGACTTTGTTACTTCGAGCGAGGACTATTGGCGTTGCAATTTAAGAATACAAAATCCGAGGTGACGTCATCAACGCATCGCGTACTCGTGTACTCCGATAGATGGCGATGACGGCTATTGTTTGACGTCATCACCGCATTATGTATGATAGATGGCGATGAACGCTGTGTTCGTAGCATAGACTACAAAATAAGAGGTTACGTCATCAGTGAGGTTTGATGAAAGAGTGGATGACGTGTTATCATTAAGTAGTGTGAACTGGAGTGGCGCCCCCTAACTTCTGCGAATTTTAATGTCGCGCCTTGCACGTAAGCACGGAGACAAAGACCGGTTTACACTATTTAATAACACGTCATTCACTCTTATCAAACCATACTCATCAGTCTATCATGTACTTCGATAGATGGCGATAAAGACTGTGTTAATAGTGCCAGTCAGAACTTCCTGTTTATTCGTGTCCTTGCCAAAGGAATTTTACTTTAACTGCTTTTAAGTATGAAGTAGGTAGTATAACTGTTTCAGGTTTCAAGGTCATATTTCACTGTAGTGCAGACTACAATAGTGTCGCACGGGGTGGGGAAGCGAGGTGAAGGTGAGAAAAGAAATAATTAAAGGTTATTGTTTAGATATGCGCCAATCCCATACGACGATAGCAGTCATCGAAAAGGGAATGGACGGGAGTCACATCTTGAAAGCTTTAAAGCAGAAATTATTCGTCGATGGTCTCTGTTACTTGTTACAAGAGATTTACGGCATCGAGAATAAAAATAACGATAAGGTAATTTGTCTTATTTCTTTTTCTTCTCGAGACGCGTGGTGTCTACCCAGTAAACATTTTTTAAATTTCGCGAATAGTTTAAATTGGTATCTCCGGCAATAGTGCCATATAGCCGCCAATTTCTAAGCACAATACATGCGAATATGTTCACTGTTGCTGGAACTACCAACTTAAACTATCCGCGAAATTAAAACAGTGTTTACTGGGTTTGAGGTTATGTTTATTAAGTGATTACAATCTGCTACCAACTATTCAGTGTTCCGGCAATAGTGAACATATTCGCATGCATTGTGCTTAAAAATTGGCGAATATGTCCACTATTACCGGAACTACCAACTTAAACTATCCGCGTAATTTAAAAAATGTTTACTGGGTATTAATTTTTTTTTAAACAAAGTATTTTTTACAGGCTACTGATGACGAGAACGAAGATAACGGCTCCGAATGTGTAGTTTGTATGAGCGAAGTTCGTGACACTCTAATCCTACCCTGTCGCCATTTGTGTCTTTGCAATTCTTGCGCCAACACTCTCCGATATCAAGCGAACAATTGCCCCATCTGTCGGGCACCTTTCAGGGCCCTATTACAAATTAGGGCGCTCCAAAAGACTGCGACGGCGATATTGCCACCTGTCAATTTACCAGATGTAAGTTCTTACGACGTCGAAGACCAGTTCACTTCAGGAGAACCTGACGTGCAGCACTCTCGACCCATAAGTACCATAAGGACGTTGGAAATGACAAAAGAAGAAAACTAAAAAAACTAAAAAGGAAATAAAAAACAATTGAAAAAAGCGAAAAGAAAAGAAAAAAATATATACGAAGATACGATACGCTCCTTCCAGATCACCTATAACTAGCCTGGGCAAACAGCGGTAACAGCGCACAAGTAGGAAATAAGTTACGATAGCATCGCCGATCACCCCCCTCCTCTAATCAGTACTCAATCGATGCTGTATGCGAGTGTTTCTGTGTATATGTAAGCTGTCGTCACTAATTTCGTAATTACAGCTGTTTGCCTAGACTACGTATAACGCTTCATTTTACTTCCAAGGACGCCATCTGTCTTTATTTTACCGTACTTATTTTTTTAGGGTAGTTGTGAGAATATACCCCCGGATACGAAGCCGTCTCCCTAATCGAGGCGCTTAACGGGCCCCACATTCCTAGGCATCCTCCGTCCGCCATGCCCGATTTGGTCGAGACGCCGGAAAACGAGCCTGCCGTACAAGCGGCGCAAATACTTAATCGACATTCCGACGATTCCAACATTAAGGGAAAAGAAAAGGATCCGACAGGCACACCGGAGGTATGTCGAGGGGGTGGAGGTACGGGATTCTTTTGGGAAGAAAGTAATTTTGATAAAATTCCTGTTTTTCCTGCTTCCTGTAGTAACAATGATGGACGATGCGCGTGTCGAATCCAAATTTCAATGTCTGACGTCGAACATTGTCAGATTTTCATTTGTTTTACCGGGAGCGTCCGTTAATACGATATACGGACGAAGGTATTTTCCAACTGTTATGTATATAATCTAATTTAAATCTTTCTGCTGTTTCCTGTACTGGCAAATTTCAATTGTTTCGTACAACGTGCAGGGAAATTTGTCTTTCAACTGTTATAAAAAATATTTTCAATCGCGATAATTCAATTACTTTTGCTGTTTCCTGTGGGGAAAATTGCGCCGTTTCAGGTGTTCAGTACTTATTTTCTAGTTTTTTGGTTAGTTTTTTTTTCTTAAATTGGGTCATATTTCATGTTGCAAAACGAAGGGTTTAGCCATATTTATATATTGTTATCTCATTTACTTTTTTAACAAAAGACAATAATAATAGTAAATTCGAGGTTTTTGTGGCCAAGCAAACGAGTAGACGAAAGATTTTTTTAATGAAAATTGGAAGATATATTCGAAAACTGGAGCCTACCAATCTCGAATTTTTCTAAGGAAACTCAATTTAGCGGCAAATCAGTTTTTAAGAATGCCTTTTTTTCTTAAATGTATTCTGTGTATTTCTGTAGCAAAAATGATGGGGATTAAGCCTGTGGAATCAAAATCCGCATATCGGACATCCTACATAGCCAAAATTTCAATTGTTTTTCCGGACACATCACACGTTCATACAACGTGCAGGGAAATGTGTTTTCCGACTATGATAAAAAATATTTGTAACTGCGATAATTCAATAATTTTTGCTGTTTCCTGCGGGGAAAATTGCGGCTTTTAGGCCTGCGAGATCAAAATTCCAATATCTGATACCACACTTTGTCAAAAATTCAATTGTTTTTTCGTATGACATTTGGCGAGTGGAGGTGCGTTCCGAAGTGTTATAGAGAAACATCTGCGATTGCGATAATTCAAATGTCTTTGCCGTTTCCCGTAGGGAAAATAAAAATGTTTAAACCGGTGAAGCCAAAATCTGAATATCGGATGTTTTCACCTTATCAAAATATCAATTTTCTCCTAACATATCCACCTAAAGTTTTTAGATGCGAAGAATCTTCTGCAGTCAAACTTTCTTTTTCTTTTTCAAGTTTGGTATGTCCGTCTTGATATCCTCGAGAGACGAAGATAAAGAAACTCCGAAGTGTCCTCTCCTATCCACCCAACTAGAGACGGCGAGTCCACGAACTAAACATTCCAGAATTCGCGACGCGACGCGCATGACTAACAACAAAACTGACAAGGACGAGGTGAGAGTCGCCGTTAAAAATTCTCAAGGTCATCATATTTACGTTTATATTTTGGTTTTGCTTTCCTCGATAGGCTGCGGATGAAGATAGCGAAGCCGAAAAGCTGTCCCCGTTATTACAAAACGTGGAATTATTGACTAGAACCAACGGTTTGGCATTGAACATGGCCGATGTCGTCGAGCCGATAGATGATACTGACACTGACCATGAGGAAACGTTGAAGTCCATGCAACATGAGAAAAAGAATTATAGTAAGTACATATACAGGGATCGTCACTTTCTGTTTAGTCGGGGCGCAGACGATTCCAGCCGAAGTAGGCGTGGGAGACGTTCGATTTTATTCGTGCGAAGCCCCGCCTCTCGCACGAATACTTCCGATGTGATTATACAAGCGTTGCATATCGCCTGTATATTAGTATACTTCTTTTTGTAAGAATTCGTGCGTTTCTTAGGAGGGAGAAGGTGTGGTGTAGTCGGTGGGCGTGGTTTGAATTGGAGGAAATATGTAATCCTCTGGGAT
This sequence comes from Chrysina gloriosa, assembly GCA_038088585.1. NCBI lineage: Eukaryota > Metazoa > Arthropoda > Insecta > Coleoptera > Scarabaeidae > Chrysina > Chrysina gloriosa. The sequence continues at coordinate 5,355,186 of CM076091.1, forward strand.
TGGGAGAAAATCAGAGGTGTGATGTCGGAAATATCTGGCGTGAAATCTGAGGAGATTGCGTGTAGCGGGGGCTCCCAGCTATGTACAGTTTATTTATTAAGTGCCTGTTTTGTTTGAAGAAAATCCTCTATTTTTATGAGTAACAATTTTGATACTTCAGGCATTCTAAAATATATAAACTGTAGGAAACTTACCTTTTGGGTAAATACAATGAACACATCGATATAATTTTAAATTTAATTTGGAAAATCAGGCTTCCAAGGGTTAATATACAGTATTACCGGTCACCATTGAAAAATTACGATCAAATTTTAACATCATTCTTCTTCCCCATCACAGATCGAGAAGAAAGAGGCGACGAATCCGATTATTACACCCCGGAAGAACCGAATAATCCGGTCCAAGGCGGCGGTTTATACGAAAGCGGACAAATTCCGAGCTCCATCGAAAGCACACCGCAACGTTTACCGGGTACGCCCCTTTCGCACGCGAGCGCCAGGAGCAGCGGGGATTCTTACACCAGCGGTTCGAGCACCAGACACCTTTTGGCCGTCGCCAATCTGAACGGTCCGTCAGAGAAGGCGGTGCACATTTGAATGTCGGGGAAACCCGAGGCTTCTTGCGGAGGGAACACGAGCACTTACGTTTAATCTCAATTAATTGCGAGTGAATAAATACACCCCACCCCCGATTATTATATCGTCGTTCGAAATAGTCGAAATTCGAATTTGTTTATTTGTTAAGGGAGTGTGATTATCTCTTAAGATGTGAAAAACAAAACGAAAAATTGATTTTAACATATGATCGGTTCTAAGTTGAGTATTTGTGTATATGTTGGTGTTCGATTGGTTTATTGATTGGAATTTCAACTTAGCACCGGTTGGCGTTGGTGATTCGTATGATTTTTATCACAATTTTAACATAGATTTTATTACCTTTTATTTTCATTTTTATGAATTATATACATCTCTCGATTAGATTTTAAGTAAGTCGTTCATCATATTATTTCTATCGTATTCGATTAATTCTCCTATATATCCTAAGAAATGTGGTCCAGAACAGCGTTTCCCAATTGCTAGCGTCTGCACCCCTAAAGTCCCACTGCTATTTTACTACGTGTAAAGTTGTCGAAAAAATACACAACCAAATTTTCAAAAACACATCAACAGAAATGCGAGTTTATCATTCAGACCAAATTCATATTGTATATCATGTGTAGAACCTTACAATGAAAGGTAGGAAGGTTTAACGATTATTATTATGATGATATGTGTAGACAATATTTTTTTAGATATAAAACTCGCACCCTTCTATTTAGTTGTACGAAAGTGTTGATTGGCTGTGGTATGGGGATCCATTGCAACAGGTGTCCACGACAAAAAGTATTTTGGGAATCGCTGGTCTAGAACGAACTCAAATAAAATAGTTCTTACCTTTATATCGATTTTGGGTACCTCCAAATGAGTGTTTCGATCGGTTTTCAACTAAGCTGTCATCCTTAGCGAAGAAAATTAAACAAGAAATCATCACTAATTACAACTAACACTGCACTTTAAACTGGGATAAACTTAAGATATGAAGGTGATTGCAAGGACTGTGGTGTAATTTACTGACAAAATATCACATCACCACACAATTGTTTATAATAAAATCAGTGACACGTGTTTCGCTAGCTCAAGGCAAGCATTTCCAACAACCGTATAAACTATATACCGAAGTTTATACGGTTAAAAATGCTTGCCTTGAGCAAGCGAAACACGTGTCACCGATTTTATTATAAATAATTATGTGGTGAGGAGTTTACCGATGTGATATTGTGTCAACTTAAGAAATGAGAAAGCTGTCTTACTAGGTTTCTTCAAAAATGTCGTTTTAAGGAAAAATGCTGATGTAAATAGTTGATTATTTCGGGAATCGTCCAAACTTCCAGATCTGCTCTTTTTAATTTACAAAATCACATAAATATATTTTTAAATAAATTTTCTTCCATCTCATAAATATTCCACGTAAGTTGTGATTCTATCAATTCTATTTCTGTAATATTTACAGTAGTTATATATTATATATTTAGACACGTATGTAGTTATTACGAGGAGACCGGTCTGAAATGTAATTGTACCGGACACGGTTTCCCTCTCCCGATATGATTTTTAAGGCTTTTTATCACTTTATTTTACGGTGTGTGACATAATGAATAGTATTATAGCGATTAGTGACATGATTTTTCAAATCACTGTATGTATATGTAAACGATGATTAAAATAAATATATTGAAAGATTTAAATCGATTATTTGATCATGCAGGGACACTCGAAAAATCATCAAGGATATTTTTTTATTATTATTGAAGATAATTCGATTGATCTTGGAAATGTGCGTTTTAAATTTGGTTGAGATATGAAACGGAAGTTAAATCGCTTGATGTCCTGCAGGTTTTTCCTGTTTTCGAAATGGTGTTTTCAGTAACGGATTTGAATCTCGCTAGCTTTCAAAACATCATCATGGCTTCATATTGGAATTGTATATGTTGCTAAAACGTTTATAAATGTAAATGTAGGAAAAATGTTCCAAGTAATTTGCAGGCAACGACCACAACTAACGGTGATCTATCTTCCCATTAGGGTGCTCACTCTAATTCTACATGTTCACATTACCATTATCCATTATGTCTATTTTACTATCTTATGTTATAGTTTGCTACGCATCTTCTTATGTCCTTTTTTATTTTCTTTTATTTCAATATTCGAAACAATTCCACCACAATCAGGGTTCCAATCACATTAACATCGCTGATGTCGTTAGGACGATTTTGGAAAACGCATAACCCGCCTAATTTTACAGACAGATCACTTCATCTTTGAAATACAAATAGAAATATATCAAGTTGCTCAAAGTCCTTAGGAACTTGTCATTGCTAAAAAAATTCGACCACAATTAGAGTTCGACTCACATTAACACCGGCAATGTCGTTAGAATCATCTTCAGAAGCCCACTTTCAAAACAAATTTTAAAGATAGGCACTTCAAATTTGAAGAAAATACATCAAGTCATTTTCAGCCTTTCAGGACTTTTCAATTCGACCACGATCGTGGCTCGAATTTTATTAACACCATCGATGTCCTTAGAATCATCTTCAAAGGACCACAGTCAGCACAAATTTAAAGAATAATTCCGAAGATGCAAAATTCACTACATTTTGCAAATTATGACTTCAAATTCGGAGATAATGTAAAAGAAACGTTACTTCGCTTAACGTATTTCGGGATTTTCCCGGTTTTTTGGAACAGGCTAGCCAATATCAGGATTCAAAGCTTTCTAGCGTTTGAAACGTCATCGACGCTATCTTTACAGATAACTTTCAGTTTGTTAAAAAGTGGATGACATGTTAATTCACCATGCCACTTTATCATTCAATGATAAGTTATTTTATTCGAATTTATTAAAATTCGTAAAAGTGGCATCGTCAGTTAACACGTCATCCACCTTCTTAACAAACTCAACAGATAACTATAAGCCTAATTTTGAAAGTAATTGCCTTAAAATTGGAAATGGAATTAGGAGGAATGCCAAATCGCTCGATGCCTTTCGGGATTTCCCCATCTTGGGAACAGTTTAGCCAAAATCAGGAGTCGAATCCCCTAAATCCTTAAAACGTCATCAAAGCTGACATTTTCAAAAGTGCTGTATGAGACTCACACCCTGCGTCTACTTACACATAAACAAAAACACACACTTATTTAATCATATATTTTCTACATCTACCCCAGTGAACATATTTTATATTTCGCGGTCAGTTTAAGTTGGTATTTCCGAAAATAGTGAACATACTCGCCAATTTTTAAGCACAATGCATGCGAAATGTCCACTATTTCCGGGACTACCAACTTAAATAATCCCCGAAATTTAAAAAATGTTTACTGGGACAGGTTCGAGCAACCGACTAATCCTAATCGCTCGCCATCTTGATTCCAAAACTCAACGTGCTTCCGTTTCGCTTCCCTTGTACCTACATTCATACCGTAGTTAACTTCAAGTGAGAGGACCGGCGGTAAATTCAAACTTCAGCCTTACGGTGCAAACCAGGTTGAATTTTTAAGAAGGCGAATTGGACAAGAATTTTTATTTTTATTTTAGTCTGATGTCGTTTGATGTTCGTAAGTCTTAGGTTATTTAGTGTGCACAATCACTAGTGCCTGAACTAGTATGAGTTTGAGAAAGTGGGAAAAGCGAGTGTTCAACGATGATAAATTTTCTTTTTAAATGTAGTTTAATTTATGAGAATTAGGTACGAATAACAGTGTAAGAAATCGTTCAAAACCTTTTTGAAATTACCGCCTCTGAATGATTGAGATAGGGGAAATCATGGGGGAAATGTAGTTTTGTGTTTATAAAGTTGGCAGGACGGTTCTTTCCAATTGTATGTCAGTGGCCGTGCGATAAGCATAAGGTAAGATTTCAGAAAAATTTCGGTCATCTTTCGATTTTGGGCCGTTTTTCCTATTTTAGTTCCCTTTTAAGTTATTTACGCGTTAATTGACGATAAAATTTTATCAAGGTAATAACTTTTGTGGTGGTATTTCAGGTCACAATGGGTAGACGTCCAGCAAGATGGTAAGTAAATTCTAAGGGCTTGTTTACATTTCTTTTCATCATATTAAGTTTAAAAGTTAAAAATTACCGCTGGATTTGTGTCATAGGCACTCAATAACAATGCAAACATAAATTCCCACCGATATGCATCTTCAAACCTCAAAAGGAAATCTACGCTAATGTTTTCCGTTTTTCTAGCTACCGTTACTGCAAAAACAAACCGTACCCCAAATCGCGTTTCTGTCGAGGTGTACCGGATCCTAAAATCCGTATTTTCGACTTAGGCAAAAAGAAGGCCGCCGTGGAAGATTTCCCCCTTTGCGTACATTTGGTGTCCGATGAATACGAACAGCTCAGTTCCGAAGCTTTGGAGGCGGGTCGTATCTGTGCCAATAAATATTTGGTCAAGAATTGCGGTAAGGATCAGTTCCACATTAGGATGAGATTGCATCCGTTCCACGTGATCCGTATCAATAAGATGTTGTCATGCGCCGGAGCTGATAGGTAAGTTAGTTTTTCTGACATTTATGAATTTTAGAAGGTAATCCGTTTAGTGGTTGAGCAATTGAGTGCAAATTTTTCGCAATAAGGAGGACGTCCCGAGATCAAGATCAGGGAGTACAGTATATGTGGGTATATGTCTCAGTGACTCCGAACCTGACAGCAAACAGTAGATGGGGTAAAATGATGAGGAAGAAGTGGAATTTTGGGGGTTTGAAGGAGTTTAGACGATGCAGATTTCACAATATTTAATCAGTTTGGTGACTAGGCAGAAACAGAATGATTAAGCAGTTTTGGGTTTATTAAAGATTATTTTCAATTTTAATTGCCTATGTAAATTTTATCTATTAACGACTCACTTATCACAGGATCTATTTATATGTAGATACAATTCGCAAGAAAAGTAATTTCGTAAAATCGAGGATTTTGGAATCAAAAACTTCTTGTTTGTTCCAAATACGAAATGATTTTTTTATGTATTTAAGAACCTCAAAATAAAAAAGCAATTATTGCCAATTCTTTAAACTCCAACGAATGCTTCATTTTCAGGCTCCAAACCGGAATGAGAGGTGCTTTCGGTAAACCGCAAGGTACCGTTGCCCGCGTCCACATCGGCCAACCGATCATGAGCGTCCGTTCCAGCGATCGTTTCAAGGCTCAAGTGATCGAAGCCCTACGTCGTGCCAAGTTCAAGTTCCCGGCAGGCAGAAGATCTACGTCTCCAAAAAGTGGGGATTCACCAAATACGAGCGCGAGGTTTACGAGGACTTGAGGAACAATGGCAGGCTCGCCCCGGACGGTTGCAACGTCCAGTATCGGCCCGAACATGGACCCCTTGCCAGCTGGAAGAAGGTCCAGGAAGAAATTTACGCATAAAAACCTTGTAAATTTGTATGAGAATAAAAAAAAAATTGGTTATTTAATAATTTGAGGTTTTTCTTTTAAATCTATTTTAAATGTTGACTAGCGTTTGATTCTAAGTCATCTATCGAAGCGCATCAGCATAACGGTACGACATAATTCCATCTTTATTTTTAGTAGTTTACTTCAGTTTATTAGAAAGGAGACCTGCTATCAGCTTTTATTCGATGTACTAATTTGTGGCTTCTGGACGTGGCGAAAAAAACCAGTTATAACGAGACGGATAAAATTGTATTGATATCTCCTGGTCAAGTATTTTCAAAGTCTAGAGAGAGAGATCTAGTTATCAGCTTTTATTAGATCTATTCTACACTACTGTTCATTCCAAAGTTCCAATAAAAAGTAATTTCGGAATTAAACGGCTTGGAGAATCTATAAGAAATTTCAAAATAGGTACTGCCTTCGGTCGTCCGGGTTTCGATTAGCTTCTTTGTCAGTTAGAGAAAGATCGCTCTCAGAACTTTTATTAAATATTGAAGCTCGTTTAGGAATGGTACCGTTTACAAAATTGTTGGCCATATAAGAGAAATGATGATTTTCTGGCCGAAGGGCTCTAGAAAAGTAATTTTGATCATCCTTTACGGCACCCATATTCCGCGGGTTAGACGATGAGCACACTAATAACGTTTATTAAATATTGAAAAATGTTTTTTTAACAATGACATTGAGGTTGCACGTAAGTTGATGGCGATAGCTGTCAAAGCTATCACTTTTCAAGTCAATATTATTTTTAAAGGAAATTGGCGGCTCTAATTGGAATAGATGATTAAGTAAATAAAGCAAGAGAGAGGGATAATTTGAACAAGTTCGATAAAAAACATGACATGAACTTCGTATTCGCATTTATTTATTTGTATACAGAGGTTGTACGTCAAGTTTTCTGTGATACAAACGTAATCTACGAAGTGGACATCGCCATAGCAGCGCGGTAAAATTCCATCCTTATCTCTCATTGTTTACTGTCTTTGGGTTAGAGAGTGATGAAGATAGAGCAGAAGTTACTTTTAAATTACGTAGCCCTTTCTTGAGGTGTCACTATGGGAACCCAGCAATATTCCAACTTTATCTCCGCCATGTACTTCCCGTTAGTTAAAGAGAGAAAGCAATACTGCCGTCCGATTTAGTATTGGTGCAATTTCGCAATATTCGACGCCGTAGATACGTTATAGGTCAAAAAACGTGACCATTCTGCCACACGGCAGAATTGTAATTCTATTCTTTTCTGTCGCCATTTGTTTTTTGTAGGTTAGAAAGAGAGCGAAATTTGGTGGCACTTTAACGCTGATAAAATGTCATTTGTCAAAAGATGTCGAGGTAGCACAGAATAGACAGAAACGCAAAGTTAGAAAATCTTGTGGTAAATTCTATATGCGCATGGCCGGGAACCATGTTTTAAATACGATGACAGTGTTATATTTGGCTAGCTTCATTAATTTTATTATTCTGGGATGGTGTGTGCATATTAAAATTAAAATATACGGTTATTGTTGTGTATCACTGATTTAACTTTCTAGCAAATACTATTCTTTTAACATATCCAAAACTCTAATATTTTTCAATTAATACGAACACATGTGCACGTTTCGTATTTTCAGAACGGCGTTAGCTAACTTCTGAGCTATTCCGAGGACGTTCAAATTGACCACATGAACATCAAAGCTGCCGATCCGCCTTGTCGCCTGTCTATTCTGTGCCAATAGCCATCCTCTTTGGTGATACCACAAGAAAATTCTAGCTTTATCGGCGCCCCCTTTATAAAAATAAATGAACGAAAACGTAGGTTAAAGAGAAAGTGATAGAAATCGCGAGTTAAAAAGAAAGTGAGAGAACTCGCGCTATCATCTTTTATTAGTTTTAAAATTTTGCAATATTTTAACACGACGAGCCCATCATTTGTCAAAATGTTTCATCGCACCGACACTTTCCATTCTACATCAGAAAAAATCTTCTTTTCTCAGTTGATCCGGTTAAAAATTAAGACAAGAAGATAAACGTTACAAAAAAATTGCAAGGATATATCCAATAAAAGACCGGAAATAATCGCAAATTAATAGACCTATTAACATCAAAAGACAAACATAAACACAAGTAATAGCTACACGTCGATATTAATTTCCGTTCTGAGTCTCAAATTAAAGTCTTTCATGCGTAAATACGTCTGCGTTTGCGAATCCTCCTTTTTGCTTTCGATGATCGACACGTTACGAAGCGGTTTGCTGGCGTCGCGAGATCTCCGCCTTAGGATGGACCTCTTCCTCTTGCCCTGTCCCTTGAGCTTTCTCGAATTTAGAGAAGAACCGGTCGATTTCTTGCTAAGTTTGCTGCTCTTCGACATCACTTTCTGCTGGGATCCGGATCCGTATTTTGATGTCGTCGGCGCCGTACTTCGCAATAAAGACGGGACCATGGGTAGGGACGGTATGCGTGCGACGAAGGAGGAATCTCGTACGAACGTGTCGTCCAGGTCGAATTTTCCCAAACGATTCGCGTCGACGCTGTCTACGTCCACGATGTCTTGGCACGTTTTCGAGTTTTCGATCGCTTGTTTGATGGAATCGTATGTCGGACGACGTTGACAAGAAAGCTGTTGAAATTTTGATAGGACATTGATCAATTTCAAAATCGTTTGGGAACCGAGTAAGGTTAGGAACAGTTTCTGAACTGATCTTTGGCTTTGATATTATTTCCATCGTCAAATACTTACCGGCGCTAAATTCTGTGTTCTTCGCGTTATCCGTTGCTGTTCCTTGAAAGGATCTGAAAATTCCAATCGTTACGAACTAGTCAAATTTATCCTGTTCTGCCGCTTATAAATTGATAAAAGTAACACAACAGCGATAAAGATCAATGAAGAATCTAATAGACAAAAAAAAAACTTTGAATTGGGTAGACGCATGCGTTACTCCGATATTGAAAATTATATAATAGGGCGTCTATTCGTTATATAATAACATTTCTTTAAGCAGAGCAATATTTCATAAATCTTAATTAAAATTCAAATTATTCGAATGTCTCCGAGCAACAACCGAGACCTTACGAGTGTCCGGCGAATATAGTGACGTCACTAGATTTATTTACAAACCTTTGTTCATTGTTAGTTGTATTTAGTTTAGTATTAAAAACACAAGTTCTCGTAAAGAAATGTTTTTTATTTATTTAACACGTGCTTAAGTTCTCAGTTGAAAGTTTAGAATGGCTGAAAATGCCGAAAACGCATTTGTAAATGGGCAAAGTATCAAGGTAATCATTTACTGAATCTTGACCTGTTTGTGTCGATAGTATATAATAATTTATTAGATGCATTATTTCATATTAATTCCCATATTACTAACGTGGAATTAGCCTATGAAATTTATAGGTTAAGGTCATATGTCAGACTATTAACTGTCAGGCTAAGTAACTACGGAAACACAAAATATCGAAATGTAAATAAACACTCATACGTCACAGTTGTTTTGCCGGGAAATTCAAAATGCTGTTCTTCAATAATTATTTTATACCAGAAATAATGTATTTTAGACAGAATTGATAATGATATGAATAATTACTAATCTTAAAGTATCTAATTAAATTATGAATAACAATACCTATTATCACGGATACGTACCGAGTTTTTCCTTAATACCTAGCACTCGATCGACCGTTTCAGACGACCGACTCCTCTGTTCTTTCTTCTTTTCTCGAATTTCGGCGTCAGTGTCCCCTTCCTTGGGCATCTCGGCTTCCGTCACCGATGGATTCAATTCGGATAGTCTGGACTCCATGCGCTTGATTATCTACAATAAGAATTGAGAAATTCATCTTGGTTCATCATAAGCACATCGGTGGGCCGAACATGCGACTGAAAAAATCCGAGATATCACTCTTCGTCCTGGAGATATGGCCGAATCTTAATAACTACTTAAAACGCGATTAGCGACAAATCAGTATTCTTCGACTACATTTTGGACCCAAAAGTGGTATATGTTGATTTCCTCGTAAGCACATCGGCGTGCCGAATAGGATGGTGAAAGAAAATCCGAGATATCACCCTTCGTCCTAGAGATAGGGCCGAATTTTAATTACTACTTAAAATGCGATTAGCGACAAATCAGTATTTTTCGACCAAGTTTTGGCGCCAAAAGTGGTATATGTTGATTTCCTCGTAAGCACATCATCGTGCCGAATAGGTTGGTGAAAGAAAATCCGAGATATCACTCTTCGTCTTGGAGATATGGCCGAATCTTAATAACTACTTAAAACGCGATTAGCGACAAATCAGTATTTTTCGACTACATTTTGGGGCCAAAAGCGGTATATGTTGATTTCCTCGTAAGCACATCGTCGTGCCGAATAGGTTGGTGAAAGCTAACCGGAGATATCACTCTTCGTCTTGGAGATATGGCCGAATCTTAATAACTACTTAAAACGCGATTAGCGACAAATCAGTATTTTTCGACTACATTTTGGGGCCAAAAGCGGTATATGTTGATTTCCTCGTAAGGACATCGTCGTGCCAAATAGGTTGGTGAAAGAAATTCCGAGATATAACCCTTCGTCCTAGAAATAGGGCCGAATTTTAATTACTACTTAAAATGCGATTAGCGACAAATCAGTATTTTTCGACCAAGTTTTGGGGTCAAAAGTGGTATATGTTGATTTCCTCGTAAGCACATCGTCGTGCCGAATAGGTTGGTGAAAGAAATTCCGAGATATCACCCTTCGTCCTAGAGATAGGGCCGAATTTTAATTACTACTTAAAATGCGATTAGCGACAAATCAGTATTTTTCGACCAAGTTTTGGGGCCAAAAGTGGTATATGTTGATTTCCTCGTAAGCACATCATCGTGCCGAATAGGTTGGTGAAAGAAAATCCGAGATACCACTCTTCGTCTTGGAGATATGGCCGAATTTTAATAACTACTTAAAATGCGATTAACTACAAATCAGTATTTTTCGACCACGTTTCGGGGCCAAAAATGGTATATGTTGATTTCCTCGTAAGCACATCGGCGTGCCAAATAGGATGGTGAAAGAAAATCCGAGATATCACCCTTCCTCCTAGAGAGAGGGCCGAATTTTAATTACTACTTAAAATGCGATTAGCGACAAATCAGTATTTTTCGACCACGTTTTGGACCCAAAAGTGATATATGTTGATTTCCTCGTAAGCACATCGTCGTGCCGAATAGGTTGGTGAAAGCAAATCGGAGATATCACTCTTCGTCTTTGAGATATGGTCGAATTTTAATTACTCCATAAAATGAGAGTAGCCACAAATTAGTATTTTCTGACCACGTTTTGGGCCCAAAAGTGATATATGCCATGCCAATATGTTGGGAAAAAATCTGTGTTACAGCTTTTTATTCTCACTCTTCCGTCTATTTCCCATCCCATCGTTTAGGATGCGACTAATCACAAATTAGTGTTTCCCCATTACGTCTCGTTCGAAATATGCTACTATTTTATTGTATCCGATGTATTTGGCCTTGCCAAATACGCTGGTGAAAAAAGTTTCGAGCGATTAGCCTTAGTTTTTGGGATATACCCCATTTTCGAATGTCAACATTTTGGATCGCTTACCTCTCTAACGGATGCGTCTCGTCTTTCTCGAAGTATATTCTTATCCTCGATCTTCTCCACCTTGCTGGCCGACAACATATTCGCCTTGATCGTGGAATTGGGAATGGAAACTCCTGACAGAAATGTTGAGGGTGGGCGAGATTTTTCCGTCAGCGAAGACGAGCGGCTCTTCAACGCAAGAAGCGATCTCTACACGCATTAATTACAGGTATTATGACTTCCTTTACTACATTTGTACAGTCAACTTTTACATTTGAAACAAAATGAGACGTTTCGAGAACTATATAGTCATCTCTGGAGAGTACAAGCCGAGTGATACCGAATTATGCGTAGTTGAGGGAAAACGGATTCGTTACCTCTTTCTCCTGTTCCAGTTCCTTCTGTTTCGTAATCTTTAACGCCAGCACTCTCGTCGTGATTCGCTGGTGCAATTTCTCGTAAGAATCGGTCTCGTTGATGATAACGGCCGAAGGAATTCTTGCGTAAGATTGCATATTTTTGATTGTTGTTTTTTTGAGAGATTTTCGAATGAAGTACTTCACAGTTAATTTGGACGCGATGTAAAGTTGATGTTTACGTAGGCATCATTTCGTTAAATATGTATCATTCTAAAACGGTATCCCGCATATGACAATGCCAAAAAAATGACGTTCTGATATTGTCTCTGACGTTTCTGGCCGAATTTGAACCTATTATTTTGAGAAAATTAAGCAACTTCTATGTCCTTGATTACGTTTCACCCTACAGGGGGATTCGATTTTGATTTTAGCCAAACTATTTCTAAGGTGCGCTTATGACGGAAATCAAGTAATTTATTACTCCGTATATACCCCATGCAAATTCAAAGTAGCAATTTTGAAAATTACGCGAGTTGCGTATCATGTGAAGATAACTCTGATGAGGTTTCGAATGGTTAGGGGATTGGGGTTCTGATTTTGGTTAAATTATTTCCCCTAGAATCCCCGAAAGACATCAAAAAATATTGTTCTTTCTAATTTTTTGTAACATTTTAAGTTGCCATTCTGAAAATTAAGCGAGTTCCATGTTTTTGAAGATAGCTCGACTAGCGTTTCAAGCGACGCAGTGGATTTGAGTTGTAATTTTGAATAAAATGAAAGATCCCCGATAGACATCAAACAATTGATTACTTCTTCTACATCTGCTGCAAATCTGAAGACGCCATGTTAAAAAATAAGCAATTTGCAGGCCAATGGAGATAGCCTCGATGGCGTTTCGATTGATTAGGGGATTCGAGTTCCGATTTTGGTCAAACCGTTTCCGTCATTGAAAATCGCCGACGGAAGGAACAATTTATTGTTTCTTCTATGTCTCTTGTAAAATTTTAAGTTAGCATTGTGAAATTGACGCGAGTCCGCGTATCTATGAAGATAGCTTCGATGGCGTTTCGAGCGGTAGAAGGATTCGGGTTCTGATGTTGGTCAAATTGTTTCTAGGATGTCAAATCCTTGAAACAGGCCAAGCAATTCATTGTTTCTTCTATATTATTTGTAAATTTCAAGTCTCCAGTTTGAAAATTGAACGAATTGTATATCTTTGAAGATAGCTCTGATGTTTATTATTATATTAGTTATTACATAGACTACTACATATGTCGATAAGTTAGGAAGCGATACAGAAAAATATAGACAACATGGCGTCATTGTTGTTTACTTTACGGCTACTGCAAAAATAAGTATAATTACTTACCTGTTTTACAAGCTATTACGAACCCGATCCCCTGCGGATACAACACAAACGACCTGAGGATTTAAGTAGCAATTTTGTCCAAACTGTTTCCAAGATAGAAAATCCACGAAATATGTCAAACAATTTATTACATTGTCGTACATTGTATTTTTTGTCACGCCGATTGCGAAAAACCAATATAGACCGTTTTATATTTTAATTAACATAACGCATCACATTAACATAACCTTAAAATTATCCTCTACATCTAAACAAGCTATATCGATTCCCTCTTCATTGCGCTTCTCGCTTAAGACTAAACTCAAGCCTCAGGGAAGCAGGAAATTCAAATTTCAAATCTGCTTACTACAACTTCTTCTATGTTTCTTGCAAATTTGAAGTTGCCATTTTGGAATTGACGCGAGCTGTATATCTGTGAAGATAGCTTTGACAACGATTCAAGCGGCAGAGGGACTTGGATTTAGATTTTGGCCAAACTGTTTCCAACATGGAAAATCCCCGAAAGACACAAAGTAATTTATTATTCCTTCTATACTATTTCCAAATTTCGAGTCGCCATTTTGAAAATTGAACGAATTGTATATCTTTGAAGATAGCTTCGATGACGTATTCAAACGACCTGAGGATTTAAGTAGCAATTTTGTTCAAACTGATTCAAAGATGGAAAATCCACGAAAGACGTCAAACAATTTATTATTTCTTTTATGTTTAGCGCAAATTCGAAGTCGCCATTTAGTTGCATATAATAATAATAATAATAATAATAATAATAATAATAATAATAATAAATGTCTTTATTGTAGCAGAATCAAACGAAAAGAAAAATATATACATGTAATGCACAAAATTAATTAAAAAAAAAAAGATGAAGATAGCTTTGTTAACGTTTCAAGCGGCAGAGGGATTCGGGTTCTGATTTTGGCCAAACTGTTTCCAAGATGGAAAATCCCCGACAGATGTCAAGCAATTCATTGTTCCTTATCAAATTTGAAGTCGCTAATTTGAGTATCTTTGGAGCCATCGGGGATTCCGGTGGAATCTTGGCATTATCACTTGAAACCCGTTCATTCAAAAAATTGTGTACAATCTCTGAAATGGGTGCTGTTTATCGTCGGAGAGGAATAATAAACGAAATGTTATAGGTGACATTTATTTTAGGACAAGTGTTTATGCAGAAATACAATTGCGAGGATGCAAGATACATTTTTTCTGTCGAATTAATTTTATAGTAACATACAGATGGAGATACCAGTTACTTGCCGCTCATAGTTTTCAAGACGGTAAAATAGGAATAAGATCCTTTTAAAACCTGAAACAACAATACGAGTTAGTACAAATTTTCTTTAACGAAGCTTTAACGAAGCAATTGTTCTTGAGTACCACGTAGATCCGATTTTAAATCGTAATTTCACATATCCGAGCAATTTTCTATCGGAAAAAAATCAACTCACCGAAATTTCAGTCGCCAAAGTCAAAGGCACGAATTTCCCGGCGTTTATGTACAGAGGTCTTTGTAGTCTCATCATCGTCAGGAGCATGCAGATCCTGAAAGGTCTGCGTGTTTCGAGCCAATCGCCATCCCATAATCCCGAAGATACGTGGTTCGTCTAAAAAATAGAATGAAATCGTGCTTACCGTACATTTCTTCTACTTCTACTTCTAATTCTTCTGTTCTCCTTTTGCCCTGTCAGAGGCGTCCATTTCCACGTGAATAATTTTGATGACGAATTTGGCATCCTCAGTGCCGGAAACGCGAAGGGTCGCGAATTTTGATATATTTCTTCCCCCATTTTGGGGAATGATGATGAAAATTTGGATAACGAATGGACATACCTTCAAAGTCAATTCATTTCCCGACCAGCAATACAGCCCCAATTGGATGAAAACTCCCACCAGGTAGAAGACGTCTTTCCCAAATTCGTGCGCTAGCATCGGCGTCTGGAAAAAGGGATTGAAACATCAAAAAATTTCTGTGAAGTTTATGAGTTCAAGATTTACGATCGAAAGCAGCAGGAGGGTGCTGCAGAGGACGTACAAGGAGCTCGCCGCTTGATACAGACTGATAAACTTGAAGATCTCGTCGATTCGTTTACAGCATCTGCAAGCAAGTGATAAGATTTGGATCCGCACGAATTTTCAGGAGTAAGAAATGGTGATATTAACGAAGAACTTACCCGAATAACATTTGTAAATGCCGAACGCACTTTGTGATCTCCGTCATCATCAATCCTTCCAGTTCCTCCGAATTGTACAAACCGTCGTCGGTCAGCGCGGATCCCTTGATCCTCTTCAAACATCTCCTCCTCAAAGTCCTGAATGCGCCTTGTAATATGATCATATTCTCCCCGATCAGATTGAGCGAATTCATAAAGATCCCGTCGAAACCGACGAATCCCATCGTCAAAACGTGAAGCGGCAAACACTGCAGGATACACGCCCAAAAGTATTTGATGGCTGTGTCGTGCCCGAACGGAATGTGCGTGTAATACGGCAACGTTTCGAACGACGAAACGTTGGCGATCGGACGATCGTGAAGGAAATACCAGAAGGATACGGTGCACGGTGGGATGTACGCGAACGCGAGCGTCAATTGGGCGAAAGTGAAGAGGAGAATTGTGTACGTGTTTCCGGTTCGTTGAGCGTTCCTGATGATGGTCTCCTGGTCGAAATCGTCGATTTTCTCGTAGCGAAACTCGTTGTATTCCAAAATGTTCATGACGCTTTTGATGGCTTCGCTGTTTTTTAACCAGAAAATCACTTTAGCCGCGGCCAGAAAGATCATAAAAGCCACGTTTAGGGTTTCGATCAGGATCGAAAAGTCGGATACGTGCTCGATTATACCTTTGGTGGTGGAGTACAGCCCGAATACTATTCCGATGTGGATCACTATGGCTTGGTAGATTCTGTAAATTTTGTAGGCGAATGTGGTCGTTTTATCCGGCGGCCAATATCCCCCGTATTTCAGGAAAACGTAATTGACGCGGAAAAATTTCGGATTGTACGCTCCCATGTTACCCGAACGACTTTTCTCGTTTCTCGTTTCGGAAGAATCGAGGACTGTTTCCGATTTGTTCGGCTAGTAATGGATTTTCCAATTCGTTCGCAGTAAAAGTTTCTAATTCGTCCGTATTTTTTCGTTTTGTGATAAGAAACATCGTGATTGGTTCGTGTAAAATCGTTTGTACTTCTTTACGAAGTAAAGTTACGAGGACGACAGTCATGGGATACGAGGGATGTTTACAAAGTATTGTTTTAGCTTATAATTTCCTTATTTCGTAAATTTTGATCAAAATTACAATGCAGTTTTTCTAATAAAACGTTCTGATATTGTCGACGACGTGTCTGGCCGAATTTGAACTTAGTATTTTGAGAAAATAGAGCGACTTCTATGTCTTTGGATTACCCTTCGAGAGGGGGATTCGAGTTTTGATTTTAGCCAAACTGTTTCTAAGGTGCGCTTATGACGGAAAGTCCTCGAACGAAGTCAAGTAATTTATTACTCCGTATATATATCATGCAAATTCAAATTGGCAATTTTGAAAATTACGCGATTTGCGTAACATGTAACTGGGGACAGGGGATTGGGGTTCTGATTTTGGTTAAATTATTTACCCCTAGAATCCCCGAAGGACATCAAGAAATTGTAAAATTTTAAGTTGCCATTCTGAAAATTAAGCGTGTTGTATGTCTCTGAAGATAGCTCGACTGGCGTTTCAAACAACGGGGTGAATTCGAGTTGTAATTTTGACTAAAATGTTCGCAAAGTAAAAGATCTCCGACAGACATCAAACAATTGATTATCTCTTCTACATCCGCTGCAAATGTGAAGACGGGATGTGCATGACGCAATTTGCAGACCGATGAAGATAGCCTCGATGGCGTTTTCGAGTGATTAGGGGATTCGAGTTCCGATTTTGGTCAAACTGTCTCCGTCATTGAAAATCGCCGATAGAAATCAAACAATTTATTGTTTCTTCTATATCTCTTGTAAAATTTTAAGTTAGCATAGTGAAATTGACGCGAGTTGCATATCTATGAAGATAGCTTTGATGACGTTTCAAGCGGTAAAGGGATTTGCGTTCTGATGTTGGCCAGACTGTTCCTAAGATGTCAAATCCTTGAAACAGGCCAAGCAATTCATTGTTTCTTCTATATCATTTGCAAATTTCAAGTCTCAAGTTTGAAAATGGAACGAATTGTATATCTTTGAAGATAGCTTCGATGACGTATTCAAATGACATGAGGATTTAAGCAGCAATTTTGTCCAAACTGTTTCCAAGATAGAAAATCCACGAAAGATGTCAAACAATTTATTACTTTGTCGTCTATTTTTTGTCAGGTCGATTAAGGAAAACCAATATAAACCGTTTTATATTTTAATTAACATAACGCATCACATTAACATAACCTCAAAATTATCCTCCACATCTAAACACGCTATATCGACTCCCTCTTCATTCCGCTTCTCGTTTCAGACTAAACCCAAGCTACCAACCCTCAGGGAAGCAGGACATTCAAATTTCAAATCTGCTTACTACAACTTCTATGTTTCTTGCAAATTTGAAGTCGCCATTTTGGAATTGACGCGAGTTGCATATCTATGAAGATAGCTTTGATGACGTTTCAAGCGGTAGAGGGATTCGCGTTCTGATTTTGGCCAAAATGTTCCTAAGATGTCAAATCCTTGAAACAAGTCAAGCAATTCATCGTTTCTTCTATATCATTTGCAAATTTCAAGTCTCAAGTTTGAAAATTGAACGAATTGTAGGTATATCTTTAAAGATAGCTCCGATGACGTTTTAAACGACGTGGGGATTTAAGTAGTAATTTTGTCCAAACTGTTTTAAAGATGGAAAATCCACGAAAGATGCTAAACAATGTATTACTAGAGTTCGTTAAAGAGGTGGATGACGTATGTACTGACGTTGTCACTCCTCCTAATTTTGTTATTCAATGATTATTAGAGTTTGTTATAAAGGTGGATGACGTGTTAAGTGACGATACCAATTTATTAAACAATGATAACTTATTTTATTATTCAATGATAATTATCATTGATAAGTTATCATTGAATAATAAAATTCGTAGGAGTGAGGCGAAACGTCAAACTTTCGTCATCAGCCTGAGGAATTGCAGGGTGCAAACATTGTTGGAGTTTATCTCGAAAATCGACGAGAAAGCACAATGTTCACAACAGTTCTTCTTTAACAGAATCGTTTACTCATTTGTTTTTTTTTAAGCTTGAAAATATATATTACAGCTACATCAAGCTCAATTTGTTAAACTTAAACGAAAATATTCCAGGAGTTAGAGTTACCGAAAAAGACGTGAAAATATTTGCTGGTGATGTTTATTACAATTATAGCAGCAACGTCAAACTTTTGTTGTTAAGATTTAGAGGAAGCTATTTTAAAAATTAAAGCAAGATCAAGATTTATTAAAACATTCGATAATTGAGTGAAGAAACCTGCTGCTTCTTTTTTGAAACTTTACGATGGTCATTGCGAATATAGTCGAAACGTCGTTAAGTTCTGATTAAATTTAAGAGGAAGGTATTTTAGGCGTTAAGGGAGGGGGGCACAAAGTTTTGTAATCAACCGAAAAATGCGGTAAGAAAATGTAGAACCTTCGTGGGGAAAATCCCCTACAGCCGTTTTTGGAGTTTAAGGATATTCATAACCAAACTGGGCGAATATGCGGTATGATGGGTCAACTCTGTCCCTTTCACAATGTCATATTATGTTACAGAGGACAAAGAATAAATGATTCATCATACCGCATATTTGCCAAGAATATTCATTACAACTATAACCGCAGGATTAAACTCTTATTGTCAACTCATGAATGCAAATACAATAGATTTTTAGGGTGAATAGGTAAACAAATCATCGAAAATACAAGAAAATTTAAACAATTGAACTAGAGCCAAATTCCCAGGAACATTTCGAAACATCCCGCGTAGAACTGACCGTTTTCCTCTCGGAAAGTTATTAATCTTAAACGTTTTCATTCGTGGATACCGTCGACCAATAGCGACTTCCAGATACTTTTCCTCGACCTAAATTAGTTGAAATTTACTTATTAAAACAAAGAAAAAATTGCCTTGTTACACATCTAGATATCAAATTTACGACAGAAATGTGTTTCAATCTAACTAATCTCGTCAAATACATGTGTACGTTATTTCGAAAACTTTTGAAATAAAGAAGCGTGTTACTTGTTGCTCATGGTTTTCAGCAAGGTATAATACGAATACGATCCTTTCAAAACCTGAAATCAAGATTTATAATGAAAGAAAAAAAGGACGGAGAAAAGTCATTTCGATCGAAAACTCACCGATATTTGCGTCTCTATAGCTAATGGTGCGAACTTTCCCAGCTGTTAACACTAACGGTCTTTGTAGACGCATCAACGTTATGATCATGGAAGTCTTGAAAGGTTTCCCGGCTTCGAACCAATCGCCTTCCCACAATCCCGAGGCAACGTTGGCCGTCTAAAACGACCGGAAGGAAACATGTTTTAACATAATCTTATACCGAGAATCTTTACGTTATCTATTACTCACTTTCAATGTTAATTCGTCCCCGGACCAGCAGTACAAACCCAATTGGGTGGCGGCTCCGGTCAAGTAAAAGGTTTTTTCCGAAGTCTTTCTCCAAAATCGAGGTCTAAAAACATTTCGAACGATATATACAGGCGCCTCATCTAAAAATTCAGTTTAATACCGTTGATAGCAACAGAAGGGTACTGCATAATATGTACAGCGTTGTGAATGCTTGACATAAGCAGAGGAATTTGAAGATATCTTCGATTTGGTTGCAAGATCTGAAAATAAAGTGATTGAAGTTTTGACGATTTTAAAAAGAACTTTCTTTTAGTTTATATCGCTTTCGATTAACCATTGCATAAAGGATACAGAATACGAGAGATAAAGAATACGGAATACCAAATCTATTTATGTACATACATATATCTATCTGTAGTACTTTGATCCGTTTATCATCTTTGTTTTGTCTTAGGTTTCTTTTTGCACATTCTGGTGACTACCTGGATGTAGCAGAATGCCAACATACGGAATACAAAATGCAGAATAGAAGATACAAAATACAGAATAGAGAGTACAAGATGCAGGATATCAAGCGGAGGATACAAAGTACGGAATACATAATATAAGATACGGAATATCGAGATACAGGATACTGCTTACAGAAGGAGCAGGATATGTAATACTAAATAGAGACACAGACAAGATACAGATTACGAAACACGACAAATATGAAATACAGAATACAAAAACAAAAAAAAAAACAAATACAAAATATAAAATACGAGATAAGCAATACAGAATACGAAATCAGGTATGCAAAATGCAAAATGTAGAAAACAAAATACGGAATGCGAGGTACAGAATGACAAATACGGAATATAGGATGCAAGATAGGGGATATAAAGTATATATGTAATAGTACGGACTACAGAATATCAAATCTAGAATAGGGAGTGCCGCATAAAGAATATCAAGCACGAAATACCGAACGTAATGTACAGAATAAGAAATGCGAATTATCGAATATGAAATACAGAATATGAAACTGAAGGCCAAAATCGGAATGCAGAACGCAAAATATCAAATATAGAGTACGGAATAATGAATATTAAATGCGGAATGCGCAGTAGAAATACAGAGAATGAAACACAGAACACAAAATACGAAATACGCGATACGGAATACAGAATGTGAGATACAGATTACCAATTAGAGCAATACATTAATACGGAATACGGATGTGGGGCATAGAATACCAAATATCAAGAGCAGGATATGTCATACTGAATACAAAATACAAGATACAACTTACCGAATATGACATTTGAAATACAGAATACAAAACAATATAACATATATAAAATATACCTAATGCAAAATGCAAAATATCAAATACAGAATACGAAATATTACAGAATATAAAATACAAAATATAGTCTGCGAAATACAAAATACAAGATATGAAATAGGAAATGCAGGATGTGATGTACGGTATATAGAACAAAGAACGGAGATTAGCAAATATGAAATACAAAATATACAACAGAATACCGAATACGAAATACATAATATCAACGGTAGAATGCAAAATACGGAATACGAAATACAACACGCGCAATAGCAAATACGGAATATAGAATCTAAAATACAAAATGTCAAGTACAGAATACGAAATACGGGATGGAGAATATGAAATACGGGATAACGAAGACGAAATACGGAATACAAAACACGAAATTAGGTATACAGAATACAAAATATAGGAAAACAAATACGGAATAGGAAAAGAAATACCTAATACGCAATACCAAATATACAATACAAGATAAAATAACTAAATATGAAATTTAAAATACAGAATACAAGCGACAGTCTCCTTATTTGAGACTACCAAATACAAAACACATAATAGCAAATGCGGAATGTAGAATGTCAAATGCGGAATACCAAATACGGGATAGAGAATACGAAATATGGAATACAAAACACAAAATACAGAATATAGAATGTAAACTGTAGAATATCACAAATATAGAATACGGAATACAGAATGGAAAATGTGGAATAAAGAATACAAAATATCATAATTTCATAATAATCATAATCTTTATTAATCCATTCAGCCTTGGTATACAAGCATTGGACATGTCATATCATAAAAAAAAAAGAAAAGTACAATAATCTACAATACGATTAGAAGCAAGAGGAAGCATAGCATACACACATATTACACAGCACGTACTATTGCGGCAACAAAAAATGGGACACTTAAAATAATGTAGTTTAAATCTGGCTTTTGCCTTGTCAAAAGTTATGTCATTTTAAAATCATTATTGACATATGTCATTATGCCGCATTCAAGTGCTACTGGAAAATGGAAATAATTACATTACTTGGGGAAGGATGGTCCATAAAAAGACTAGGTAATACATTTGGAGTGCCCAAAAGCACACACATTAAAAAATAAATCACTACAACAGGGAACTGTAGAAAGGCAAAGTGGTTCTGGTCGTAAGTTAGTACGGAATTTCATGGAAGAAGAAAATCTTATTCAATTTTTAAGGAATAATCCATTTGATACCGTGGTAAAAAATAACTAAAAATACTAGATTAATTTATTGTTTCCATTAAAAGATTTGTTTCCAAGATTTTTATTTCAAATAAATGCATTTAACAGAATTTTCTTGCGTTCGTGGGTAAACTATTCTTGAAATTAGACAAGATGATTGACGAGAACATGACATGAAACGACTGGTTTACACAGCTAAAAAACAGTCAAAATAGCCTATAAAACTTGTCCCGATTTTTGTTGCCGCAATAGTACAAGCATGCACATGTGTGCATATACATATATACATATATATATAAGTCAGAAACACGGAGAAACAGGCAGACAAATGCAGACACCTAATTTTTATGTTTTGTGAATGTGCTCCTCAAATTGCGCGACGCTGTAAAATACGTCGCTAAGCAAAAGATTCTTTATTTCATATTTGAATGTTTTTATCGTTGACGAGCATTTTATTCTGTTCGGCAGAACATTATACAATCGACAACCCGCACTAATAGGGGACTTTTTATAATATGAGTGCATTGGCTTAGGGACCCTTATATGATCCTTTTTCGCGTGTCATAGTTGTGGTACTTGCTATTTCCGTCGAACAAGTCCCAACTTCTATAGATGTAGGTCAAGAGCTTATACAAATATATAGATGTCACTGTTAAAATCCCATTATTGTAGAATAATTCCCTGCAGGACGTGTATCGCCCCACACTAAAAATAAGTCTTATTATTCGTTTTTGGGCAACAAAAACTCTGCCAATTTCAGAAGCCTGTCCCCATATCGTAATATTGAAAGATAATGTTGAGTATACCAGGATATAGGAAACGAAATACGGAATACGAAACAAAATACCTAATACGCAATACCAAATATACAATACAAAATAAAAGTTACTAAATATGAAATTTAAAATACAGAATATAAGATACAGAATACGAAATCTAGGAATATATGAATATCGAGATACAGGGGCATAGAATATTTCTTCTTCTTTTCGTAAATCCTTATGCATCTCAACGTCGGATTTCAGGATAGAATACAGAATACCAAATACAAAATACAGAATACCAACTACAAAATGGAAAATACGGAATACGGGATAATGAATTGAAAACACGAAATATAAAACACAGTAGCAAATACGGAATACAGAACGTAAAATGCAGAATATCAATATATAGAATATATAGAATACGAAACGTGGAATAGACAACAAAATATGAAATACAAAACACAAAATACAAAGTACAGAATATAGAAGACAGAATACGAAATACGGAATACAGAATACAAGTTACGGGAACTTCTTTGTCTTTCTCATTATTCTTCTGCCCATCTAGTGCGTTGGATTAATACGAAATACAGGATACAATGTACGAAATACAGAATACAAGATAAGGAATACAAAATACAGGATATAGAATACAAAATACGAAATACAGAATATAAAATATTGCACACAGGAGATTGAATACGAAATACGGATATAGCACACAAAATACAGCATGTGATACACCCAGGATACAAAATGCAGTATAAAGAATGCCAAAAAGGAAGACGATTAGGTAATTTTACATAGGTTATACATCGATCTACAGCGCCTCAACAGTTGCAGCATGTAATTTCTCAGAAAGTTTCATATTTCGTCATAAAGCATTTCTAGCGTTGTCTTCCTTAGAATGAAACATAATTATATTGGACAAACCGTATAATCGACTTTTGTTTATATTCTATTAAATTGCACAAATTTTCGTTTTTTTAACATCGTAATTTGCGGCGCGGCTGTGCAAATTTAAACTCGCGTTATCACATGAAAGAATGCAAAGATACCGTAATAGTAGCAGGACAGACATGAACGCAAGACTGGAGACGTAATCGGAAAAGAAGGCGAGAGTAAAAGAAACGATAATAATATAAAAACTAATATTCATAGAAATTCAAATCATACAAATTCCTTCAGTCTTTTATGAAACAACTACTATTCGTACAAATGCATCACCGGGTATTGTTAAGGGAATACCCTCGGTGAATCAATTAACAAACAGAAAATTACGAAAATTTAAAGAAATGTCAAAACCTTTCCAAAAATGACTCAGTTAAATTTTTGTAATCTTTGGTTGAGTTTGAAAGAAGATATTAATCATTTTATTTCGAAGCACTTAAGATGGGGTCTTATGGAAATCTGTTAGGTTGACGTACTTTCTCGTTTATCAAGTTGGAATTAACAGATTTTTAAGAAAATTTGAAGGAGATATGAACGAATATCCCATGAACATTTTTCTTTTCCTAAACATGTAAAACTTGCTTGTGCTAGGAGAAATAACTAAAAGAAAAGACAAGATTTTCGAGCAATTCCCAAACGTGACAACACTGCAGTATTATAGGTTCTTCTCCCGTAAACAGTGCCAATCGATTTGCCCACTTCACTTTGTTGCACTTTTTTGGAAACTTTTTTTCCTTTCCAATAATGCCTGATTTCACTCATTTTTTTTTAAATTAATAATAGATAATATGGAAACTGCGTGCTGCTTCAGTGTCCTATACATAAGTATTATACCTGTACGTGAGCACGTACACTAAAGCAAGGAATGCTGCGTTGCCAAATTATATACTACGTATACTCAAGTAGAAGGTTGAAATTCTTTTCGACTTAATACGTACCGAGGGTACTTCCTTAAGTGCTTACTGGAAAAGCGACAAAATCTACGTATTCATTATTCAAATTCCTTGACTCTTACCTGAACAACATTTGTAGATGT
The DNA here is from genome assembly GCA_038088585.1 of Chrysina gloriosa. Classification (NCBI taxonomy): domain Eukaryota; kingdom Metazoa; phylum Arthropoda; class Insecta; order Coleoptera; family Scarabaeidae; genus Chrysina; species Chrysina gloriosa. The sequence goes on from CM076091.1 coordinate 5,380,337, forward strand.
TGGATGCACTTCTTCATCTCTACCATCATCAACGTCTCCAATTCCTCGGAATTACGCAATCCATCCTTCGCTAAAACTGGGCCGGTCACCTTCCTCAAGCATCTTCTCCTCAACGTCCTGAAAGCGCCCTGCAAAATCCTCATATTTTCCCCGATCAGATTGAGGAGGTTTTCGAACAATCCGTCGACGCAAACGAAGCCCACGATGATATACTGATAAAGCAAATAGTGCAAGAGGCACGCGAAGAAATATTTGATTGCGGTATCGTGCTGGAAAGGTATGTGGGTGTAATACGGTAAAGATTCGAAACTCGAAACGTTGGCGATGGAACGACCGTCGAGGTAATACCGAAAGGAGATGGTACAAGCCGGAATGTAACCGAACGTCAGCGTTATCTCGGCGAAAATCCAAAGCGTCAACGAGTAGATCTTTCCGACGTTTTTCGACTCCTTCAATAAGATTTCCGGATCGAAATCGTCGATTTTTCGTAACGAAACTCGTTGTGCTCGAGGATGTTCATCAATCGTTTCAGGCGGCGGCCGTTTCTTAACCAGAAGATTATCTTGATCTGGGTGAGGAAAATGGTGGCTCCGACGTTCGAAATCTCGATGAGGATGGAGAAATTGGACGCGTTTTCGACGATACCGCGACCCGTGGTATACGAACAGAATCCCAGGACGAGCAGCAAGACGATGCTTTGGTAGGTTTTGTAAACTTGGTATTCGAAGATGGTGGCCGCGTGCTGTTCAGGCGGCCAGAAACCTCCATATTTTAGGAAGAAGTAGTTGATATAAAAGAAATTAGGTCGGTACTTGAAAGGTGACTGCATGTTGATCCGTGGTAAACTGCGATGTGCTAATTTCATTGGAAAATTGGGGTATTTCCTTATCGTTCCGGGGCGGACGGAATTTTTATGGTTTTGGATTTCCGCCGTGATTGGATGATTGAGGCTCTTACTGTCTTTCGATTGGTCGACAGATTTTGCGCAAAACCCGAAACATATACGATTGGTTCACGTCGGCAATGCTAAAAGTGGAATCCTTGCGATTCCCAATCGATTGGCTCGTTCGCTATTTTTGTTCGTATCTTCTATCTCTATGCGAATTGAGGGTATCGGAAAACATTTTAGGCATGCGGCGCGAGTCCAAATCGAAGCCACCGTTCCATCATCGGTGGTTGTTAAGGAAAGTAAAATTGATGAAGCGAAGCTACCTGCTTTTGTCCTTGAACTCGTTTCCTTTCTTGCGAAGAATTCTTGCAATTATTTCGCACGAAATCGACCACGTTTCAAATCCAAGAACATTCCGTTTATTTCCCATTCACTTCTGCTACCGCCAACAATCCGATGACATTTTTGTCCGTTTTAAATCCAAAGACGACTAAAATTTCCGATCCGTCAAGATACGCGAGATTTTCAAAAAAAAAAAAAAAAAAAAGAATTGGGCCGTCCTCGATGACACCCGATCCCTCTTATTAGTCCTGATTTCGCATCGTTGGATTACCATTCATTTCTGCTAGCCCAAGCAGTTGGCTCGAGATGCCCAAATCTCCTCCAAAGGTGACTGAAATCTCTTACAAGGGGAGAGCGCAACGTTGGGGTCACGGATTTGTACGCCCTTCTGGGATAAGACAGCACTTCATAGTAATTAACTACAGACCTTCAAACATGGTGCAAATACTCAACCGTTTTTGAAAAAACCGGTTTGAATAAAGAGTCTTAATTGATATACCTGGACCGTTGCGCTTGTTCTCAAGAGTGGAGCGTGGCTCGATCGATTGAGCTTTAGCCAAGTAAATCGTATGGTTTGGGTTCGATTCCCGCACAGAAGTTTTTTTCAATTTTTGTTCGACAATGTTGTTAAAATACCTATACAATCAGTGAATTGTAACGGAAAGTTCAGAGAGTGTGCCAATCGAATAAATATTTTGGTGTGTGATTGGAAAAAAAAAAAGAGGAGAGGTGTCGTGGGAGACTCGGCAAGAGCAAAGCTCTTTGCGCATTTGATGCTTATTTGAATAAAAGATAAAATTCTATAATTGAATAGACAATGTCTAAAGAAAAAGTATTTCATTTCGAAACCAATGGTAAATAAGTTGAAGTTGAATTTGAAGTAAATTCGAATCGGAATAATAAGGGCACCATCTGATGGAGGGATACGCAAATATGGCGCATTCCATAGTTGCTCCTGCGATGAGTATATGTGTGTGTGAGAGAGAAATAACTAGTGAAAGAAAAATATGAAAGCATCTAGTGACGATTTCAAGCGTCTGCCTTTTTCCCACTTAACGCGCGCCGTAGAATTTCGCTAAAAGAGCTTCGCTCAAAAAAAATGGAAGACGCTGTTTTCTCACACGCAGTCGAATCAACTTCCATACTGGTGGAAGGTCCGATGTGTTCCATTTCTTTTTCTTGTTTGTTTCCAATCACACACCAAAATATTTATTCGTTTGGCACACTCTCTGAACTTTTTGTTATAATTCACTGATTGTGTAGATATTTTAATAACGTTGTCGAAAAATAAACATGCGTAGATATGTAGCACAAAAGAAGAAAAAAAGAATTCAGAAAATTGGTCACATTTGATCATCTCCTGATGATGCTAACTTGGTTAGCGAAACGCGCGTCGAGAGATATGCAATATTTGTTTGGTGATAGTGGAAATTTGTGCATTGACTTTGTCAGTGTGTTTGCAAAAAGAATTGACAAAAAGATTCTGTCCAGGAATCGAACCCAAACCACACAATTACTTGGCTAGTGCTCAATCGATCGAGCCACGCCCCATTCTTGAAAACAACCGCAATGGTCCAGGTATATCAATTGCGTCTATTATTCAAACTGGTTTTTCAAAAACGGTTGAGTGTTGGCACCATGTTTGAAGGTCTGTAGTCAATTATTATGAAGTAGTTTCTTATCCCAGAAGGGCGTCCAAATCCGTGACCCCAACGTCGCGCCCTCCCCTTGTTAGAGCTAAACCAGAAATTGGTATAGCCTTCGCCAGCGATTTTGACCTTTAACCTAAATCGATCCGCTTCGAGTTACTTCCTGATTTCTTCGGAATTATTTCGCGTGATTTGAACAGAACTCTTGGGGATTAGTTAAAAGATCTTGCATGGACCTAATGACATCTACAACGATGCTTATTTATTTATTTAATATCATCGTTTCGATACGTAACAGATGAGGGAGAAGAAAGGGTATAAAACCATTTTGTCATAACTTCATCTCCAATTGTTAAACCTAAACATCCAAATCGGCACACGTCTTCTTTAACCAAACATTTCATCTAATGCCCAAAGTTTTACATAATCGCATCCCTCCTTTAGCTTAGGCTATAATTTTAACTCGGCGGTCAACGATGATTATGTTAAAATATTAATAACCATAAAACTATGGATTTGACGACGAATTATATACTGTTTTCCATCAAATTTAACGAGGTAATGAACGAAGATTACCGATATACCCTGATAATATCTCGTGGTGATAGATATTGGCCGAAATTTGTACGTATAACTTAACATAGGCGTGCGTAAATGTGGGCAAGTACCAGCGAGAGTCTAAATAACTCAAAGACTAAACGACTCCGTATAAAACGTAGTAAATCGGGCCCGTTTCAAAGGCGACTCCCACAGGAAAGCTGTGCAATAGCCTACGAAACAGGAGAAATTCGTTGCATATCCCAACGATTATCTCGGAGGATTCATCAATACCAGGATCCAATCTTAGATTGGGTATGCTAATGTCGCTTTAATCGATCAAATGGAGCCTCTGGTTTAATCAAAACTTTCGTCATGAACCTCGGTTTAGTATTTTTAGCTGTAAAAATTGCCCTGTCGGTTACGTTCCTTAGACGGTTCCGAAGGAAAGCTGTGCAATAGCCTACGAAGCAGGGGAAATTCGTTGCATATGCCAACGATTATCTCGGAGGACTCATCAATACCAGGATCCAATCTTAGGCTGGGTATGCTAATGTCGCTTTAATCGATCAGATGGAGCCTCTAGTTTAATCAAAACTCTCGTCATGAACCGCGATTTCGCATTTTTAACTGTAAAAATTGCCCTGTCGGTTAAGTTTCTTAGGCGGTTCCGAAGGAAAGCTGTGCAATAGCCTACGAAGCAGGGGAAATTCGTTGCATATCCCAACGATTATCTCGGAGGATTCATCAATACCAGGATCCAATCTTAGGCTGGGTATGCTAATGTCGCTTTAATCGATCAGATGGAGCCTCTAGTTTAATCAAAACTCTCGTCATGAACCGCGATTTCGCATTTTTAACTGTAAAAATTGCCCTGTCGGTTAAGTTTCTTAGGCGGTTCCGAAGGAAAGCTGTGCAATAGCCTACGAAGCAGGGGAAATTCGTTGCATATGCCAACGATTATCTCGGAGGATTCATCAATACCAGGATCCAATCTTAGGCTGGGTATGCTAATGTCGCTTTAATCGATCAGATGGAGCCTCTGGTTTTATCAAAACTTTCGTCATGAACCTCGGTTTCGCATTTTTAACTGTAAAAATTGCCCTGTCGGTTACGTTTCTTAGGCGGTTCCGAAGGAAAGCTGTGCAATAGCCGACGAAGCAGGGGAAATTCGTTGCATATCCCAACTAATATCTCGGAGGATTCATCAATACCAGGATCCAATCTTAGGCTGGATATGCTAATGTCGCTTTAATCGATCAGATGGAGCCTCTAGTTTAATCAAAACTCTCGTCATGAACCTCGGTTTCGTATTTTTAGCTGTAAAAATTGCCCTGTCGGTTACGTTTCTTAGGCGGTTCCGAAGGAAAGCTGTGCAATAGCCTACGAAGCAGGGGAAATTCGTTGCATATCCCAACTAATATCTCGGAGGATTCATCAATACCAGGATCCAATCTTAGGCTGGATATGCTAATGTCGCTTTAATCGATCAGATGGAGCCTCTAGTTTAATCAAAACTCTCGTCATGAACCGCGGTTTCGTATTTTTAGCTGTAAAAATTGCCCTGTCGGTTACGTTTCTTAGGCGGTTCCGAAGGAAAGCTGTGCAATAGCCTACGAAGCAGGGGAAATTCGTTGCATATGCCAACGATTATCTCGGAGGATTCATCAATACCAGGATCCAATCTTAGGCTGGGTATGCTAATGTCGCTTTAATCGATCAGATGGAGCCTCTGGTTTTATCAAAACTCTCGTCATGAACCTCGGTTTCGCATTTTTAACTGTAAAAATTGCCCTGTCGGTTAAGTTTCTTAGGCGGTTCCGAAGGAAAGCTGTGCAATAGCCTACGAAGCAGGGGAAATTCGTTGCATATCCCAACGATTATCTCGGAGGATTCATCAATACCAGGATCCAATCTTAGGCTGGGTATGCTAATGTCGCTTTAATCGATCAGATGGAGCCTCTAGTTTAATCAAAACTCTCGTCATGAACCGCGATTTCGCATTTTTAACTGTAAAAATTGCCCTGTCGGTTAAGTTTCTTAGGCGGTTCCGAAGGAAAGCTGTGCAATAGCCTACGAAGCAGGGGAAATTCGTTGCATATGCCAACGATTATCTCGGAGGACTCATCAATACCAGGATCCAATCTTAGGCTGGGTATGCTAATGTCGCTTTAATCGATCAGATGGAGCCTCTAGTTTAATCAAAACTCTCGTCATGAACCGCGATTTCGCATTTTTAACTGTAAAAATTGCCCTGTCGGTTAAGTTTCTTAGGCGGTTCCGAAGGAAAGCTGTGCAATAGCCGACGAAGCAGGGGAAATTCGTTGCATATGCCAACGATTATCTCGAAAGAAATTATGCTTCATCAATACCGAAAACAATTCTACCTGTACTTACACTATACTCTGTTCATCCAATAGAAATAGTTAAGCCACTCCCCATAAATTTATACCAATGAGCGCAACAGACAGACAAATTAGTAATAGCGCGGCAAATTTGAAATAAGGATATGGAATTTGAAATTCTTCCTTATTTATTAACTAAACGTTGCAAGAATTCCAATGAACAAACTTCGAGCAACGAAATAGCCCTTGACCTTGACTAGTTCGTCGCCGCAAAAGTGTACACGTTGTTGGCCTGATACGGGTTTTTAGACATACAAATAGAAACTTTTTATTCAAATATGGCGCGCTTTTGTAGGGAGTGGCTTAACTAGTTCTGTTGAATAAACAGGCGTAAATAAGCTATGGCGGCACAATAAGAGCACCCTCAAGAAAAAAAAATAACAAGGCGAAGATATGGAGTGGGAGCAACCTACCAATCACCTCAAATTGCCAGTTCAGGGTGAATATCAATAAATTCGGTATTTGATTGTTGAAATTGAATCTTGAAATGGAAACTCAATGAATTGAGCTTCGGTGCAGTGAGCCAGGGACTACACCCTTATGAAAAAAATACCAGAGGATAAAAGACAGATGACTCATCACACCGCATATTTTCCCAGTTTACTGATAAGCCTACGATTGCAGTCTACGATTGATGAAGCATAATTTCATCAACAATAATCCTTCCCGTTTTGTAGATTATTGCACAGCCTTTCTTAAGCGAATGTGTAACAAACGTAGAGCCATTGTATGTATATTATATCTATACATAATATAATTTCCTTATTTGTGTGTCCCTCTTTTTTTGTCTATCCAGAGCTTTTTGAAGCCCACTGATGGGCTAGAAAGCTGAAAATTGGCATGCATATAGTAAAACGCCTAGGCCAAATCCTAACGTAGCCGGATTGTTGATTTTTGACCTGTGGGCGGAGAATTAAGACGAAAAAGGGGCGTGGCAAAATTCAATTTTTTAACATTCTGGCTTATATTTTCTTTTTCTTCCTGCCTGGCTGGGACAGGCTAGTTCCTATATATGGGAAATATAGAAGCTATTGGACAACTATAAGGTTTTTGTGACATGGGTAAGATATAGAAAGAGAAATTGGGGAAACAATAAACCATAGAAATAGTCCGATCTTTTACTTATTCGTCCAGTCGATGTTACGCTCACGTCCTCTTTAGCTACTAAAAATATATTTTATTTACATCCCCAATTACCAAGATTTTTTACGCATAATTACACATTCACATTGTATAAAATAGCGTTTGGAAATCAACGTTCAATCTAAACGCGAGAGTTGTTACCATGGAAGAATATCTACCGGATTTCTTTCACATAAACGCCACCCTCTTAAAGTTCGGCGGGTTGTGGTTTCCCGTTAACAAAAACAAAATTATCCGCAAATCTTACGTTGTTTTTCAAGCCGTCGTTCTACTTCTTACGTTAGGTTTCAGTACCTTTTCCGTTTTCATGGGAATCGTCGTCCATATCGACGAATTTTCCATTTTAATCGAACTGTTAAACGTCGGCGTCACCATCCTTCTCGGCGGAGTGAAAACCACCTTCTGGTTAAACAACGAAGACCGAATCAAATCCATCATGAGACGATTGGAAACAGTCGCCATTCGTTACGAGGAAATCGACGATTTTCGACCGTCCGCGATGTTGGAGGGCGCGAAAAAGACGGGCGTCATCTTCGCCCTCTTACTTATGGCGTTTTCCCATCTCGTCTTGGGATTCGCTTACATCCCGGTAATTTCGCTCTCGTTGTGGTATCATTTCGGGAATGCGTCCATAACCGGGGTAAAAACTTTCGAGACCTTACCGTATTACATCTACGTTCCTTTCGAACACGATACGGCCATGAAATATCTTCTGGCGTGTCTTTCGCAATGCATCCCGTGTTATCTTTACGTCAACGGATTCGTCGGTGTGGATTCGCTTTTTATGAACATGATGAATCTGATAGCCACGCACGTTTTGATACTGCAAGGGGCTTTTAGGACTTTGAGGGAACGCTGTTTGAGGAAAATCGTCGGAGAGGAGCTGACGCCGGATGGTTTGTACAATTCGGACGAACTGGAAGAACGTATGATGGTTGAGATGAAGAAATGCGTTCGACATCTTCAATTGTTGTTCGAGTAAGTCGAGATTAAATCAGATCTTTAAGTTAATCCTAAGATATCCAGTTCGAAAATGTTTGAAATGGTATTTGGAAGTTGACTTTCTAATCACCAAAGTGGGTATTATGATATATGAAAGCATACGCATATACGAAGAACTAAGGAGGAGATCCAAAGAGATGAATAAATAATGAAAAATATTGCAGGTTTTCAGAAAAATCGCTTTCTTTTATCACAGCTTAAAGATCTTCATCTTCGCTATAACCGAAACATCATGTCATTATCGTCAGATTGAAAAGGAGCCTATCTACCTTCCGGTGTAAGACTTGGATGGAGTCAAGTTAGCTATTTCCTGTATAAATCTCTCAACCGTTTTCTATTTCTGGTCTGAGCTTTTATTCGTTCCCACTTAATTCCCGTTTCGGTCGCTGCTTACCTGATGTCATCATTCCATTTTCTTCTTGCTCTTCCTTTTTTGTCTTTTCCCGTCACTCACATTTCATACGCTCTCACTAGAGTTTGTTACAAAGATGGATGACGTGTTAACTGACGATGTCACTTTATTATTCAATGATAACTTATTTTATTACTCAGTGATAATTATCATTGTATAATAAAATTCGTAAAAGTCACATGGTTAGTTGACACGTCATCCACCTTTTTTTATCAAACTCTAATCATCACTCATATAAGTTTAATTCCTAGATTTTGCCAGCATTTGTCGTTTCTTCTCTTGTCTCTCTCTTTCTTGCTCTTGTTTTCTATCCGTCTTAGAAATCTCATATCCATGGCGTTCACAGGCGATTTGACCTTTTCTGACTTTGTCTAGGTGTTACTGCTATACGTTATTGTTGCTCCCACTTTTTCCACTATTCCTGTTCTTTTTCCCCCAGACACGTAGTCCTCATCATATAAAACATTCTTGTCGCTTTTCATCAATTTCTAGCTCAATTTTTCCGTCTCATTGAATTATCGTTCCTAAATATTTGTAATTATTAACCTGTCACAACGATTTTGATGTTATGCCCTTTCTTTTCTCCTGCAATTATCATTGATTTGGTCTTTTTGATGTTTATCTTCGCGATTTCCTTGCCGTCCTTTGAAGCGTTTCTTCTGACTCGACTAGCATTACCATATCTTATGGACTCCATTATATCTTCCTCTAGAATTGGTTTTATATTTTCAATTTCCTTTATCTCTTCTTTATTTATAATCTCTACGTCTGTTTGTGTCAACTCTTGGAAGTGTTGTCGCCATCTATCCATTATTCGATCTTCCTCTGTAATTATATGGCCAGTTTTATCTTTTATGTTATTTAAGGGCGCCATAAAATAATTTTTGATTGTTTTCTGTAAATGACCTCTCTTTCGCATTCTTAACTACATTCTTAGCCTTAGAAATTAAAGAGGATAAAATCGATCCGACAGAGAAACAGAGGAGGAGGTGGTATACCAAAAATTTAATCATTTTTACTCCCTTCGTTTTTATGGAATAAATTCGTTTTTCTATTTTATATAGATTCGACTCTTCTTCTTTTTTTCAGATCCTGCAAAGATATCGAGGAAATTTTTAAATACGTTTCTTTGGCCCAAGCTTTGGGAACGATTTATATATTATGCAGCACTTTGTTACTGTTAACTACCGTAAGTTTCAGACTTTAAAAAATAAAATTTATTTGCTTCTCCCGGAATCTCGGTTACCCGCTCAGATATTGAAATATCGGATGAGGTATAGTGTCAGTATTTAATACTACACACCACATTTTAAAGGCATATATACTAGGTTGTTGGATAAGTTTTGTCATTCGATGAGAAATGGCGCTATTAGGTTCGCCGTTTTATATTTCTAAAAATGGTACCAATGTTTTATGAACACGTATGTAAGTTTCATGTAGATCTGTCAACTCATTCCTATATTTACAGCTGTTCATTATTCACATATTTGTGACATAATAATATTTATTTAGGCAAGCAATATTTTGTAAATTTTAATAATAAAATTCAAATTATTCGAATGTCCCCGATCAACACGCGAAACCTTACGAGTATGTCCGGTGAGTCCAGTGACGTTCAGGGAGACTATATTAAAGAATAATATGTATTTCAAACCATAAAATCGACAAAACTTATTGAAAACCTAGTATATACCTCCTGTCACTTTGATTACTACTTTTGCCATTTATCCCCTCACCATTTTTTACAACAATCGCTATAAAAATACTAATGACAACAATATTCATTTCTTAGACTCCGGTATTGACGAAAGAATTCGGAAAAGATTTCTTCTATCTAATCGGTGTCATCGTACAATTAGGCCTGTATTGTTGGTTCGGTAACCAGTTAACTTTAAAAGTAAGTCTAAACTTTCGGATTCGTCCTCCTTAATACATAACTAATTTCAATCGACATCATCCCCCAACCAGGCCATGAACGTACCCATAGCTCTATGGGAAAGCGAATGGTTGCGGACGAGGAAACCCTACAAAATCTGCATGCTTCTGACGATGATGCGACTGAAAAGACCGTTGCAGATAAACGCCGGCAAGTTCGTACCTTTGATTTTGGAAACGCAGATCGCGGTATGTAACAAATATGAAATTTTTATGATTTTGTTACAGCTATTGCGATTATTTTCGAATATTTTTAGGTGTTAAAAGGATCGTATTCCTATTACACCGTCCTGAAGGGAATGAGTAAGTAATTTCGAGGATATAAGCTGTGAAATTTGTTCGTCGTTAAAAATAATGTAGTTTTTACCATAAATTCGTTGTTTTATTTCGTACCTATGTGGGATTTGTAGGAAGGACATTTTGGACATATTGTAGGTTTCGATCAAGAAATGTACCACATGATAAATCCGTTTTTCTTTTTGCTTTTGCAACAAACGAGTTGCCTTTCAAAGACGGAACCTTCCTTAGATCTTTCCCTTAATATTTAAACAGATCGTTCGATCGAAATTGCAGGGTGGGATATATCTTTAGAGAAGCTCTAATACCATGGATATTATTTGACCTTTTGGACATGGATCTTACATAAATTATGCTTAAGAGAATCAAATTGTAGACCACAAGAACAAATGCTTTTTAATTAAATTATATACTCGTATATCCGATGCTTTAGTTGAAATTCCTCTACGACTAGGCACGCCTATATGGCAGGTTTTATACAATTTTAAACAGCAAGTCTATCCCGATATTTCGCCTGCAAGGCCACCCCTACCCGATCGTTCCATATTTTATGCAGGGAACGCTAAACGTATCTGTGAGGGGGTATCGTGTGTCTTTATTGGAAATTTTAATAATCGATGTGTGTAAATACGTTAGATTTCTGTACGCTTTTGCTCGATTTTATTACATATAAAAATATTTTGCCGAAATTTCTGAAATTAATTGAGAAATTCCCAAGAGCAAAACGCTTACTTCGATAAACTCTTCATTGTATATATACGCAAGTTTAAACTTTCCACCGAAGTATATTTTTATTGAAACAATTATATAATTAGGTATCTATTTGCTATAGGTATTATAACATTTACCATATTTGGGCAAAATATATTTTATATCTTTTAATTAAAATTCAAATTATTCGAATATTCCCGACCAACGCCCGAGTCCTTGCGAGTATGTTCGGCGAGCCCGATGACATACTGTTATTTCCTATTAATTCTCATATTATTAACATAAAAGAGCTTTAAAGCTTGCAATAGAGATTGGAGTTGTAAAGGAAGGAAGCTGAAACATATGGGTTATTGCCAGATCTTCAAAGCGGAAGTAAGAATACTGGTTTGAAAATTCGAAACAGAAACGTGAGGCTAATGAGACGATGAGAAGGTGCAAAACGTTCAAAAGAAGTCAGACGATGTCGTCGCAGATAATGAAGAAGGATACGCAGATTTCGTAGATATTTTGTAAAACTTCATTTTTGCTACCAGCGATTGTAGATACGTTCAACATTGTTCGTCAGCAAGACGAAAAAGAAGTAAATCTAGTACACGGAACATGCGATGGGTAACTCCAATGCCGAAAGAAATTAAAGATCTTCATCTTTTGAAATAAACGCGTTAGTGTACAATATCCTAAAGAATGGGCAACCGGAAGTGTCCACCATCTGACCTGAAATTTTAGTTGGGAGTACTGAGATGTTGGCATTAATAGTATTTCATACCAAATATAAACAACAGACATACCCTAGCTACGAATGAGATTCGTAAGATTTACGATTTTCACTATACATTATGTTATGTAAATAAATATTATCATCCTATTAAAAATGTTGGATTCAATTTCAGCGAAACGAATGTCCCGAAATTAATTAAGAATTAATCTCTAATCAACAAACACAGTAATTTATGAAAATTACACCTTGTGGTTGGCAGCACTGACACTGACTGCCGTGTAACTTATCTATGACTGCCTACCTGTGCTGCCAACGTTGTGGTGGTTATTTATGGTTGTGGTATTTTATCCGAAATAGTTGAGGTTATGTCCGAATTGCACATCCGATGTAAATAGAAATTTATTATTTTATGTTATCAGTGCTAAATTACAACAAAAATGTTCAAATTATTTCGGCTACCTTTATCGTTCATCAGATTGTACGAATCCAAACAGAATCCTGGGGTGAAAATTTCTAGCCGAGCTTTTGTAACTTGTATAAATCCTTTAAATCTATTAGCAGTGAATAAATCGAATGTGAGATGTTATAGTGCGCTAGGAAATCAAGGCGATATTGGTAAGTATAAGAACAGACAGAAATTTGAAAATTTTATATCGGAAATTTCATGGCTCTTGAAAATGTTCAATAAAATATAAAGCGTTAGTTAGAAAGAAATCTAGCCCTACTTCACTTGACATATTTTAAAGTATAGAAATTTTATACATCATCGTTGTTGGTTCAAATTGTAGAGGAAGACGAAATCTTAAGAAAAGTAGTAGGCTCTAATCCTGATTTAGAGCACAAATTAAAGGTACTAATGTTGGAAATGGAGGTGTTACGTCAAGACGGAAGGGATGTGCCATCGAATTCGTTTATGAAGCAGGAGTATTGGGAGGAATTATTAAAATTGGCTTCGAGAACAGGGAGGAAAAAATATTTAACTTTCTTATTTAAATTGGAGAAAAAGAAAGAAAATATTCAGGTACTTACGAGACATAACAGATATCGGCCTTGGTGGCTTATGTTAAGAGAAAAATGGAGTCATTCACATATACAGCTTTGAGAAGAAGTCTTGGAATTGCTTGATTATAGTCGAATGTGATGTCATATCAACTTCCAAGACTTTAACCCAATGTTTGATTTGGCTTAACACGTTCACGCCGGGGCCGATTTTCATGTTTTTCGCCGTGAGGCGGCGCTTGAATTCATGCGGTGCTTCATCTGGCGGCGTGCAATTTTCGCTTGTAGATGCATTCTATGTATCGAATACTGAATTATTATGTTTATGCTTGTGAACAAAAGTTATGTTTATAATACGTTATTAATTATAATTGTCATTAAAAATAAATGTTCATAATAAATATATGTTAAATTTTCATTATTTTAATTTTCTACTGCGGGCCACCGGTGGTAAGCACCGGCCGATGAGACAGTCTACTGTGGGCCACCGGTGGTGCGCGCCGGCGTAAACGTGTTAAATCTCGACACAATCAAGTTAGCTTTAAATATCTTTTTCAGTTGAAAAGAGAACAAAAACGTCTCGAAAAGGATAGCATGCCTAAACCGTCACTAGAAAACGGGCACATAATATATTCTCTTGCTAACAACAACATCCTCTTACGAGTCTACGACACAACGATTAATCACCTGGATAACAATCGATTGGTTCAAGCTATGATGTTCGGACAACAAGTAGTGGTTGACTGTGATTACGAACATGAGATGAACAATCGGGAGAAAGTAAACTGTGCTAAACAGTTAATGTTTTTGTTTTCGGACAATCGAGTCCCACGAAGGTAGGTTACTTTTTCATCACGATAATGTACGATTAATAAGCGAAGGATGTTACAGATCCTTTCGATTTGCATTTTTGCAATTTCACCAAGACGAATTTCCTGGCGAAAGCTTTTCATAAACAAATTCCGACAATGTACGAACCGTGGTTTCCTAAATATTCACGAGAAAAGTTACCTGGATGTGTTTCCTAAGAATAAATTGATTTATCTTTCACCTGATGCCAAGGAGGAAATGCTGGAATATGATCACGATGCAGTTTATATAATTGGTGGAATAGTTGATAAGGTGAGGTAAACCATAATATTGTGTAATTACTAGTGTGGGCAAACAGCGATAACAACATACAATTACGAAATAAGAAAATGACGAAGGCCGACTCTCCATCTCCTTATTTAGTCAGTACTAACGAGTAGTTCTGTGGATATGTAGGTATATCGCATATTTGTCTAGTTTACTCATCTCTATAAAAGACAAACTTCAAAGCCGAAGAAAAACCATGTCGATGTACATGGATCTTGTATTAATTAAAGGTGTTCTAAATCTTATCTCACTTTTCAGGCCAAAAACGATCCTTTATCTCTAGCGAAAGCCAAAAGGGAAGGTTTAAAAAATTTAAATTGCCCTTGGACAGGTACTTGCAGTTCGGGGCCGGTTCCGGAAAAAGTTTGACGTTAAACCACATGATTCTCATCCTGCTCGATATGAAGAGAACCGGCAATTGGAACTACGCGCTGCGGCACGTACCGAAAAGGAAACTAGCGATGGAAGAAGAAGAACCGGATTACCCAAGCATTAGGAATAGTAGGACTTTACGTTACGACGGGGACGATGATGGGATGGATCGTAGGAAACGAGATTCGAAGGTTAAAGCGTTTCATAAAAGGAAAACTGTCGATTTTAGTAATAATAATAATAAGAGGATAAATTTTCGACATAATTCCGTATTATCAAAATAGTATAAGTAAAGATGTCTCTTTTGTTGTTCTGTTTTATTTTTGAAACCAACCACGTTATTACAACTTTCTTTCAAGGAAACAGTCGAAAGACTAATTTTTGGGGTAAGTCAGTTTCATCCTTGACCAAATTAAAGTCAAGATTGTGCGCCGTGGAATATCCGGTTCCGTAGGGTCACAAATTCTGTGATAGAACCGAAATGAAAATTGTTTTGAAAATAAACTATTGTGAGAACGTTAAATTTCGTAGATAATTAGGAAAATGGATATTTTCTGTCCCAGTGTAATTATTACTTCGGACTAAAGAGGTTATACTGTATCCGCTTATTACACAACGTAACCAATTCTAAAATTAAAAATCAAACAAAGGAAGGAGGATAATAAATAACTCATTAAAACGACCATTTTCTTCTTTAGTCTTCTATTCCGAATTAACATTTAAAAATATGATCCTCGTATTAACTAATTATGTACAAACTTCTAATACATAAATACAAAAATCAATACGGAGATATGTACAAAAGGGTAAAACCATCTAATTCCTACGTCTTCGAACTCTCGATATACGCCAAGCGTTAGGTTCCTCGTATTTGTTGTACAGCGGCTCCAATCGTTGATTCTTCTTGAATTTGCTCAGCTTGGTCGGATCCGAGAACTTGAAGAAGGCGGGCGCGAACTCCACCAGCCATTTGGGATCGATAGTCGTTACTTCGCGCATGTACTCCTTCGTCGTTTGCACGAGTTCGTGATAGATCACCCTGAAAACGTACATTTTTGAAAAACTGATTCTTGTACATCTTCGAATACTACAACCGACACTAAACTGTGTACCACATAAGTAAACTGGACAAACATGCGGTATGATGAGTCATCTGTCGTTTGTCCTCTGTAATATATTACGTTATGGAAAGTACAGATGACTGATCATACCGCATATCTGCTCAGTCTACACGTAATTACACAGTGATCCAAAATAACTGACACGTGCCGTTCTATACTAATAAGACATTTGCCGCTCCATCTGCATGCGTTTAACGATAATTCCATAAGCGTGTCCACAATCCATTTCTTTCTCACTCATACCTGTCTGCAATTTGTATAACTCTAGAGAATGTTATTATTATTGGCCGTTTTAGTCTTGAAGAAGAATGTCTGTGTTAAAATAAGTGAAAAACGATTGAAACGAAAACGCTAATAAAATGACAACTGACAATTTTATCTGCCTGTCTATGATGAGGGCGCTGATCATCGAAACAGATCATAATTGAACTATCAATTTCCCCTTGGAAAGTAGTTTTGATAATAAAACAACAATACAGTTGTCACGTGACCGTCAATCATTCTGGATCACTGTGTACTATGTTTCTAGTGGATTTTTGCATCCACGTCTTCGATTTTGTATGTACGAATCAATTAAATTATTTTTGGTCAAATTAAAATATTATTCAACATAAAATATTCTATAGGGACTTTTTTTATTATTATCATTCAGTTCCTATCAAATAATTACTCCCTCCTTCCACCGTAACAATTTCAACATTGAATATAATAATTGGATTGTCAAAATACGCATTTGGAGAATATCGAAGAATCATATTCCATTAAATTTGATTAGAAATACTTTACCATTCGGGTTGTCTATTGAAGAGGGCGCTCGACGGATGAATATAGACGACCTGACTGTCCACTAGGGTCCGATAACCCTCTTGAGGATCCTTCTTCGCCGCGTTCCTGAAGAAACCGGAGCAGACCGCCTTTTGTACTCTAACAGTGTTTTTCTCGGCCGACACCACGTCAAGCTTATGTCTGTTGAATTAAGAAACAAAGAAATTGGTTCGAAAAATGTAATGTTATGGTTTAAGGGTAAGGAAAACTATAGTGTAATTCTTGACCACGTCCGACTTTTCGTTGACATTTTCACCTTACAAACAATATCCCGGGTTTGAGTATTGACGCGAAACTTTATTAAGGTTGAAGTAAATAGTTTGCATGAAAAATACTTTTCACAGCATATTAGAGGTAATAAATCTATTTTAGGATGTTAAACTGCTGCGCTCTACCGCGACCGGGTTTTGAACGCCGTACCTTGGCACTGAGAAGCGCGAGCTTCACCACTCAGCCACTGAACGAGTTATCAACTGGCATTATTATTATGTAAAATGGTGAAAATTTTCTATTGCCTCTCCATATTTACCTGTCCATAATACCCAAGAGCTGTTTCCGAACATCCTGGGCGCGTTTCAGCGTTCGTATCTGTACGAAATTCTCGTAACACCAGGCGTTGGAAAATTTATTATTTTTCCAACTATTATAGACGGCCAGGAGGGTTAGATGGTCGCCTTCGGGTTGGTTGAATTTCGCCTTCTTCTGATCGGCCAGCGCTTGCTTGTCTTTCGGCCTGTAGAAGACGTTCTGGACGGAGAGCATGCTGACGATCGTCAGGATTTCGTCGGAGCATTGCAACGCGACCGACATTATCAACATTTTCGATAGGTTGGGTTCCAATGGAAATTCGGCCATCTACGAATGGAAAAGAAATGATGATATCGAAATATATTATCCTTGAATTGTAATAAATATGAAAAAATGTGACGAGTGTTGAAAAAAAAAAAGACCAGCGGGACTTGATTCAGCAATTCAGCGTTTACGGGGCCTGAACGCTAACCCCTCGGCCACCGTCGGTTCTTGCTAATGATTGCAACGCACCGGTATATATACGACGATAAAACTTCTCTTATCAATTTCTTGATAACGCTTGAACAGTTCGCCTTACTATTTGCACATTATGTTGTCCTAGTGGATTACTAAAAGTATACAAAGTTTGAAGAGAATCCGTATTCCAAACGTTGTGGCCTCCCCTTGTAATTTGTCATCCTCATTTTAAACTTCTAAAAAATTCAAATTCACAATTAATTAAAAATACTCACCCTCCTTCCTAATCGAGTCAATAATCCTTCATCGTCCAAAGCCGATAGAGAATGTAACTGTTCCAGAGCCATGATTAGAGATTCCACGGGCGGAGCGTCCATAAAATCGAAATGTAGTAGATCATTGATGCCCATGGTTTTCAGCTGTAATACCGTCGTGGCCAAATTCGTTCGTTGTATTTCGGGCACGGGAGTTGGAAGCATTTCGTCTCGATATGCCCTTTCCGTATACAACCGATAACATTTACCGGGACCTGTTCTACCGGCACGTCCCGCTCTCTGCTTAGCTTGAGCCTAAACAGAACGGAAATTTAGCGAAACAAATCGAGTTTTATAAGGTGATTTTGAACTAGAGTAGAGTCTCATTAAATTGAGTTGGTAAAAGTGCAATTCTTTCCCCCATTTAATCGTCTCTTTATCCCCGCTAGTTTCCGAGGATCCCCGTACTAAACATCCGAAAAAAAAATACCTTCTATAAATTGCATGTATATTAAAATGTTTTTGATATATAGCGCTAAACTATAGATTTAATGTATTTAAATATTGCTGACAGTGAAGTAATACTTGTAAATAAATCTAGTAACTCGCGACTCGCCGGACATACTCGTGAGGATTCGGGTGTTAATCGGAGACATTCTGATAATTTGAATTTTCAGATTTATAAAATATTGCTTGCCCGAATAAATGTTATTACAAAGCAAATAGACATCTAATTAGATCGAGAATGTATAAATTTCTTTTGTTTTATTTTGTTTATACCGGTTTAGAGCGCCACCTACTGCATTCTTAAAATGAATTCAGTATACGTCCATTTAACGTATTGAATTAGTGATGCAATCAAAATTGAAAGAATTCAAAAAAAAACTATATCGCTTCTTACCTGCGAAATGGGAGTCACCACTAAGGAATCCATGCCAGTTTTGGAATTATAGACTTTCTGCTTGACGAATCCAGGATCCACGACGTAAAAGATGCCGTCAATGGTGAGCGAAGTTTCGGCTATGTTGGTCGCGATTACCACTTTTCTACTACCAGGGGGCGCTGGTTCGAAGATCCTCGTTTGCATTTCGGAGGGTAGGGCGGAATACACGGGTAATATGATTAACTCGGGTACGTCAGGACCTACAGCGACGAAAATTATAATGTTACACTCTATTCATTGTATTTCATATTCTAGTTAAATTCACATGAACATGACAAACGGTTGGTTTATATTGCTAAAAAACAGACTTGTCCGGATTTTTGTTGCCGCAATTGTACTTTTTAGAAAAATAATTTTTACTGTGACAATTTGTATGTCTTTATAGTTATTTTTGTTCTTATAAATAAACATTATTTTATATTTTTATACTTATTGGAATTATTGCAACGTCTAGTTAATAAATAAATAGAATTTTACATTTCATATTTCTTATTTCAAATTTGCCGCGCTTTTACTAAATTCTAACCTGTCAATTATCTAGTGTCATTGTAAGATACCCTCTGCGTTTTGTATAAATCGGGCGTGGTTATTAGCCAATCAGATTCAAGAACTTTAGAGCTTTATCTCCACGCTGCATTCTTAATGTGAACGAAATATAGCTCAGTTTTTCTAGTGCAAGTTACAGTGATAAAATATTCAGTTAGTAAGGTCAAGGCCATTCAGTTACACTACAGAACTTCCCATACCGGCTACCATTTTTTTCAAACCACAAACTCAACCAATACTACCAACTAAACCCGAGCTTACCTAACGACTTCATCCTCTCATACAGGATCTCGCAAGCCGTATCGATTTCCTCCTGTCCGGTCAAGAATAACAAGATGTCGCCCGGCGGTTCCCGCAAGTGTATCTGCATCACCGTAATCAAACTGGCATCGAGGTAATCGGTTTCCGGTTCCTTCGTATACAAAATCTCTACCGGAAACGTACGTCCGGGTATCGTGAAGATGGGCGCCTCGAAGAAATATTGCGAAAATTTGACGGCGTCGAGCGTCGCCGACGTTACGATGAGCTTGAGTTCGGGTCTTTTCGTGACCGCCTGTTTCAGAAGACCGAAAAGCACGTCGGTGTGAATCGTGCGTTCGTGAGCCTCGTCCAACATGATAACGGAATAGGTTTTTAGGTCGAGATCCATTAGACATTCACGCAGCAACATACCGTCTGTCATGTATCTGGAATGATAAGGACGAAATGTAATACCAACATATATATAAATATTGCGAAGGAAAGATCCCGAACCCGGAAATGCGAAAAATTAAGACACTTTGCTCGATGAACCATATCCAAACAAAGAATTTTTGTCTTAAAACTTGTTCTCTATCTATTACCGTTAGCGAGTTATGCGCATCAGCAGAATCCAAATTTTCCATTTCCAAAAAGATGAAGATTGAAGTCGGCAAATCTATTGGATAAACGATGACAATCAAGATTCGCACTTACTTTATCACAGTTTCCGGGCTTGTACAGTCTTCGAAACGGATAGTGTATCCAACTTCCTGTCCCAAGCGACAGCCATATTCTTCCGCCACTCGCTTTGCTACGGACATTGCGGCCACCCTACGCGGTTGGGTGCAACCTATTTTTCCTCTCGAAGTTAATCCGGCTTCGGCTAGATACTGAGTAATTTGTGTCGTCTTTCCGGATCCGGTTTCTCCGATGACGATTAAGATTTGGTTGTGGGTAACGGCCTATGGATATAAACATATAAACGTAGTTAATTATTCGATAGCAGACTTCCAATGCTGTTAGAAATACAGAAATATTATTCGGTTATTGTTCTGATTTGATTTTCTTGTTCTAGTCACTTTTGTCCGGTTAGTACAAGCGACTGCATAACTTATGAGTAGTCTGGGCAAACAACGGTAACAACGCACAATTGTGAAGTAAGTTACGACAGCATCACCGATTCCCCACTCTAGTCTAGTACTGACCGCGCCCGACGTTGTTTGACTTCGGTGATCGGACGATAACAGGTATTGTCAACGTGGTCGTAACTTACTTCGTAATTATCGTTGTTTGACTACTTATGAGATGATGATATAACATTGCACAGTGGTCCAAACAAGGCGTCTCATCGTTTGTGGAACATTTATAATCAATACCTGCAAAGTAACTTGTCAGGGGTGACAGTGCAGGTTTACGTCATCCCATAAACCATCCGTTCACGAGTTATCACAGTAACAATAGATTTCGATGCACTTATAGTCGTAAAAAACTTAATTCACACCTATTTTATTGTCCACCACTGTATATGAACTTACACGCAATATCGTCACAAATACGAGATTAACATTCCATCAAACGCACTAAACAAAAGTGGAAAGAAGTATTACTAACTATAGCGGGAAATCCAAAAAAAAAATGTCTGCCTATTCTTAATTATGACAGCCACAAGGGAGAAATTCAAAAACGAAGAAATATTATCATACCTTGATTAGCTCCTCCCGTAATTTATATATTGGCAAACTTTGTCTTTGCTCGATAATCGTCAGGTTAGTTTTCTTCCCAAAAGAGGATTTTTACCACCGATCACGTGCTTCTTCCATTCGGGTAAATCTTGCGATTGCAAGCCGATACCTCGCATGTTGGAAGTGCCACTTTTAAAATCGTCTAAAATGTTTAAATATGAGAAACGTTGATAATACCATTGGTAATACCGACCATCTGGGAGGGGATCGATCCAGTTTTTATTGCGACCGGATGGGTGAGAATCGACTTCTTGTTCCCTCTGTAACATCTTTTGCTCCCGTCTTTCCTTGGCTAGAGCGGATTGCATCATCGCGGCTTGAGCTAGAGATCCATCGGGATTTTTACAATCCTAAATGTAAAAGAAATATAATAATAATAATAATAATAATAATAATAATAATAGTAATAACAATAATAATAGTAATAACAATAATAATAGTAATAACAATAATAATAATAATTTTAAAAACGATAAATTTTATTGGCGAGAAATTTGAGTACCTAACAGGACTAAGATCGTGGAGAGCTCTACCGTGACCTTGTAAAAAGGCGGTTCCTCTTCCACCAGTTCGATTTCGATGTCGGCTTCCGCTCCGTCATCGTCTTTAGGTAGAAGGCCGGTTTCTTCGTCGAAATCTGGCAGTTCGCTTTTATCGATACAACCGGATGATATCATCTGGAAAGAGAAAATGGGAATCAATTCAGTTGATCGCTTCATTTAATTTTTTATAGCCACGCCCAACGAACCGAATGTTAATTCTCAATTAAACTCCGCTGACTTTGGTTTTGCGTCCGCTACCGAGTGTTCTGATTGAAAAATAGAATTGTTATTTATTGTAACCAATTCCCAATTAAACAGCGTCCACTTATCGTTAGTTTGCAATATTGGTCGTACAGATCCAACAATGCAGAAGAAACCGCACTAAAGCAGGTTTCCCAATTGGATCCTCACTTATTTTCCATAATTGTTCTGTTGTATTTTCTGTTCTTCTTATAATGAGGATTTCTCTTACGACTCAGGTACCAAAAGTAAGTTCAATGAAATAAGTACTACTCATTGGTATTATTATTTAGCACTTTACAAATGACCACACTAACCTGCTTAATCTCCCACCGTTCCGGACTAGATATCCTGGTAACTCTCTTCCGAGAATCTTCCTCGCTTTCATCAACACCAACAGGCAATCGCAATACGGACGTCGCGTTATTCAGGGGTCTGTCAGGGTTACGGTCTTTATCTTCTCGTTCAGTTGGAGCATGCGATAATGGATTCAGATCCCTTCCAGTCATCTGGCATACGTCCTTCATCGACAGCGAAACTTTTTGACCAGTGACCGATAATACTTTCACCTATGAGGCAAATACACTTGTAAACATAATTTCCCATTATCAATATCAAACTTACCTTAACTTTGTTGCCTCGAGAAACGACCTCCGACACATTCGTCACTCTACCTTCAGCTCGTAATTGCGAGATATGAACTAGCCCCTCCCACCGACGCCTTAATCCCTCTAATTGAACAAAACAACCAAACGGGACGATATTAGCCACTTTTCCCGTGTATATCTAAAAATTAATGTCAAAATCGCATTTTTAACTTCTAACCTATAAACATACCTTTCCAGGAACAGGATCCTCCTCCAACTCGGGACTATCTCGCTTAACTCGTTCAGCATGTTTATCCCTATTGCGTCCTCTCGATCTTGACCGCCTATTTCGACTGCGATCGGGTGATTTTTGCCGATGTCTTCTACTTTCGTTTGATCTACTCCTTCGTCGTTCCCTTGACCGGCTTCGTCCTCTATCCCTCGATCGACTTCGTCCTTTATCTCTCGACCGGCTTCGGCCTCTATCCCTCGATCGACTTCGTCCTTTATCTCTCGATCGACTTCGTCCTCTATCCCTCGATCGACTTCGCCGTTTCTCTCTTTCCCTCGATCGACTCCTTCGTGGTTTCCTATCCCTCGATCTGCTATGATGTCTTTCCTTCGATCTACTCCTACGTCGATCCCTACGATTAGATTTATCGTTTTGCTCCTTCTCCTTCGGTTTACGCTTTGATGGCGCGTCCGCTTCTAATTGCGCCATCAGATCCGCCACAACGTCGTTATCTTCCGATTTCCCTTTGGGAATTTCTTTAACCGTTTCCGTCGTCTCGCCCAGGAAGTCCTCCATCGTCTTTTGAGGCTCGTTCGGTATC
This sequence comes from Chrysina gloriosa, assembly GCA_038088585.1. Taxonomy (NCBI): domain Eukaryota; kingdom Metazoa; phylum Arthropoda; class Insecta; order Coleoptera; family Scarabaeidae; genus Chrysina; species Chrysina gloriosa. The sequence continues at coordinate 5,403,745 of CM076091.1, forward strand.
ACTAAGGCGGGAAATTTCTCGGCTAGCGTACCCGGTTTGGAGACGTTAGTTGAAGTCTGGGAGTTTCTGCTCGGTTTCATGTGTTGTATGATTCGTAATAAATTAGCTACGAATGAATCTGAGAATTCGGCGCCGTTTTCTAAGAGGACCTTTTTGAAAGAATCAAAGGTGCTGTGCTTCTCCGATAAGTGGATTATAAATTCAGCTGTGAACGAAATAATAATGCGAAGTGAAACGGAAAGCATATAAAAGTTTCATTTTATCTTAGGTGACAAAAAATTTGCAGTACAAAAGTTATTGTGGAGGAATCTACAACAAGGTGCAATACCAAAGTGGTTTCTGGGATTAGATTAAGACACCGAGGTCCAATTTCAGAAACCATTGAAGACACTTTAGACTGAACAATAAATGGCGCACACACCAAAATGGTAGGGACAAGTTGGTGGGAATAAAGAGACGGAAACGACTAAGAATAAGATGGGGATAAGTGCAGTAATAGATGCAGAAGGATTTCAGCGATAAAGGAGGAGGAAATTGGGGCAATATAACGACAAGAAAGAGCGGGCAAATATAGTATAAGTACAGGCTCAAAATGAGCTGTAAAAGCTTCCTCTGGATAAGAGAATGAAATAATATTCTGCAAGACTACAGTGAAGATAGGTCGGATCAACGTTCTGGGACTTACCTAGGTCCTTGTCGTTCATTCCTAGATGGTTTTCCAATTCCGTGCATACTTTTGAAACCAACGAAAGGTGTTCCAATTTCTCTATTTCGTTCATTCTTGAGAAATGTGCGGATTACTATTGTTCTTACCTAAAAAATGTTTGTGCATAACCCACAGTATAACCTATGTTAAACGCTTCAAAAACAAGAAACTTGACATTTGCTTAATAATGACAGATGTGACAGCGTTGCCAACTGTAAGAAACTGATAGAAAGGCTAATATTAGCCTCATATTAGCTTAGTACATCTATTTAATACAGAGCGACCAAAAATGTTTCAAATTAATTGAAAAGCGCTTGTTAAGTTGGCAAGTTATTGATGTGCTTATGCAGCGGCCACTCTTGCGCCCGTTATTACCAACACATTAAAAAGTAGTTTTATTAACAGCAAAGAAACGTATTACCGACCTTCTAAAATAAGGTTTACTGCTAAATCTGCTTTAATAGTTAAAGCCAGAAACTGACCACTTAAAGAGCATTTAAATTAGCGCTTGCATATCAAGTTTGGTAAAGATACCGGTGCGGTGTGGCCAACCTATCCTAAATATTTGTTTGGTAATATGTTTCAGCGGTTTGAAACTACTTTTAAGTTAAATCTTCTTTTACTATAAACCTCCTTTTAAAAGATGATGACACTACTGGGCGTTAATGTATCGTTAGTTAAACGCTAGGTATAACCCAGTTTAAGTTGGCAGTTCCGGCAATAGCGAATTATTCGCATGCGTTGTTTGAAATTGGCGAGTATGTCCACTATTGTCGGAACGACCAACTTAAACTTTCCGCGAAATTTCAAAAATGTTTACTGGGAAGTTGGTACTTAAAATATTACCATAAATTCTTGTCTCCGTCTTAGGGAATTTGACCACCACCAAGGATGTAGTAAGGGGAGGATAGGGCATTGGAATAAGATTCGCATTATGGAAAGAGTGACAAAGATAGACGAACAAATGTATATAATTTACGCATAATGCTATCTCTCGACAGGGCTGATCATCGGTACGCATGTGCAACTTGTATAATGCTTTACAAATACCAATCTACCTGTCTCTTTCGGTCTATCTCCATCTATCTTTTCATAACGCAGATTTTTAATACCATTCATAGTAAATGAATCCTCTATCCTCTCTTTACAACATCCTTGGTGTACACCAGGTGTACACTTGACTACAGTAGGTAATGCAGATAACTGGTAATATCGATAATGAAAATGATTAGCGCCATCTCGAGCTAGCGGAAGAACTAAGAATACCGTTTCGATCATTCGATTTCATCCCAATGTCCGTCCCAATTAGACTAATTTACGTTCTGTTTACGATTCATACCCATGGACAGTACTAATTTATATAAGTATTTATGGTATATAGAATACGAATGTTAAAAACATCATACATTCAGAGAAAATGTGTTTTTGAAGTATTCTGATATGCATTCATATTGGCTCACAAATATTCCAAATTAATCGGTTAATGTTTCTCAACGTATAAAGCATCTGTAAGTATTTCAATATTTACATGCAGACAGATTAGCTTTTTGGATTTAATTCCCTTACAATTAGGACAATGGTACTTTGTTGTGCGGTTGCAACATGCAGCTCAAGACAAGGTAAGGTACCTCTCTGCAGGTTTCCCTGGGTGGAGACAAATAAAGACCTGTTCGCACAATGGGTTGCCTTATGTGGTAATATGTCATTGCAAGAGGAGAGTCCGAGAATAATTTATGACAAAAGGCGAGTTTGTGTACTTCACTTTTGTCGGCAAGATTTTCTCGGTGGTAAACTGATACGAGGAGCTAAGCCAAAATTCAATCTACCAGGTAAATATGATATTTATAATTCGCATATCCGACAATCAATATCAATAACAAAAACTTAAGTCAGAATGTCTGTGGTTTAAAACTGATCTTGGAAAAGTCCCTATACGTGTTTGAACTACCAAGCGGTGGTAGTAAGGTAAGAATATGAAGGTGAAATAGTGTATCTTACCAGATTTTCATAACAATGTTCTTGAAGGGCATAGCTCATCATCCCACACTCATCACTGTTATCCTTGAATCGGTAACCAACTTCCGGGAGCAATACTTTTCTCCTTCGTGTTCTCAGCTTTCTATTATATTCTGTACTTATGACAATCACTTCATGATCGAAATACATATCTGCAGGGTTTTATGAACAATGTAGTAACGGTACATAAGTATTTATTGTGTATCTATTACATTACTGACCTGTGTTCTAGAAAAAAGTATCGGTATTGTGATTGAAATTACATATTTCTAGACGCTGCGGAGGTTATTATTGATGTTACTCAAACGACACAGCCACTTCCGACAACCACGGCACAAGAACAACTAGATTTCTTGAATCCAACTTATACCAAAGCGATGATGCCGTATTATAATTCCAAACAAAAATTTGAGGATCATCCCTTGACATTTACTGGTAAGCGTTAATAAATAGCTTCTCCGAACTAATAGGCTGTGTAAAAGCTGCAGTAACATAGTTACAAATATATAAAATGAGCTCAGCTAACACGAATCGATTTAAGGAAGCCGATGTTTTGTTTTGGTTTTCACTCTCATTATCTGCTACACATCCTATTTGTACATTTTATCATATTTCATATTTAAATAAAATGTGTTTGTAAAATATTTACATTTTCAGAAAAATATTTATAAAGAAAGAGATCGAAGATGTCAAAGATGAAATTCAAATTTCCTTACACTTAACAGATAACGATGATCGAAATATATTGGAAGATGCCTCAAATGATATCTATAACAATATTGTGATTAAACAGGAAGATACCTTGGAAGATGATAAACTTTTAACTGTGACAAGTGTGGCCGATATGTTCACTCCTTTTAAAGTCAAACAGGAGATTTCCACGAACGAGGCAACACAAGCCAATACCCGCTTAAACACGAAGAAAATCAACATCAAAGCAAAACTCAGATCATTAGACTTATCGGATCGTAGGAGACTCATAGTATCCAATATTACTTCAATCAACAAACGCTCATACGTGAAGAATATCAACATTGAGGGCAAACTGAAATCAATGGCGACATCCAATCTCGTTCTAAGAAATAGATACCAAAAGGATCTGCCATATAAATGTGACGTATGCGATTCATGTTTCTCTAAAAAGTTTTTCCTCACGGAACACAGGCTGTTACATTTCCAAAAAAATAAATTCAAATGTGATAAATGCGGGGTTCGTTTCACGTTCGAGGGCAAGCTAAGCGAGCATAAATGGCAACATTGCTCTAAAAGATTTGTGAACAAGAAAAGACAGTAGTGTTATTTAATAGATTTAAACGTGTGTTGGAATGTGTTAAATCCATTTTTCATCTACTCAAATCTAAAAGCATCGTTTATAGTTGCCCTCTACAGAGATGGAAATGACTTCATGACTTAAACCTGCAAAAAATGGAAAGTTTCAGATTCAGTGCTTCCAACTATGAAAAAGTTGAGATTCAAGCGGTTATGCCACCATATTGCAACAAATACCAAGATGAAATTGGTATTTTTCTTTCTTATAAAAGGTGATAGATCGCTCTCTGTCTGTTCCCATTACGAGCTTTCTTGGCTACTCTGCTCGGCGGGCCTTGTACCCTCCCTGGGCGTTAGTTCCTCACCATTATTATATACTACCACCTTTTTTATCATCGTTTATCATAATTTTACACTACTATTCAATCATTTTAACATATTCCCACATTGGGATCAACTTTATAAAAAACTTGTGTGCTAACGAAGAATTCATTGGGTAAGTAATAAATGTATGCAAAATGTATTCAGGCAGGAACTTGTTGATGGAGTTCAATGCTGAGAACTATGGTTGTATCTACGTTAAAAGGAAATAAAAGTTATAATGTGTAACTCGGTAGTTTCATTACCGGTGTCCCCTATTCTTTATTGTAGTGAAAGACACCATCAATGAAGAATAAGTTTAGTTGCAACAGACTGCCAAGGAAAAATAAGGTACGTACTTAGTTACATATGTTTTGTTTGGTATCGCTCTCTATCGTAATTGTTTTACTTTTATTATTTTATATTGCTTTTTCTGGAATATGTTCGACAAATTGTGAAAATAAAAAATATTATCCAGTCATTAATTTAACATTGATGTTTGTACATGTGAGAGGGATTCGATATGAATTCTTACATGTACAAACATCAATGTTCAGACGATATATACATAAAATTTGTATACGAAATTATAGCTCTTGCAAAGCCGTACTGACGAGCGGTATAACCGCGAAATGTACGTCTACGGATGACAAGAGAAGATCCAAATTTTGTAATTTGTCATTAATTTAATAAATATATTTTTATAAAACTGATACGCCACTGAACATAATCCAATGCGGACTCGAATTGTTCCTTTTTCTCCTTTGGGCGCATTTATTCTACAATCAAAACTAACATTTTCGAAAGAGTAAATCAAAAAATCTTATCTAATAATTTATTTGTGATCATTTTAAAAAAAAAAAGAATATGATGGTGATAATGTAAAAGGAATGGCGAAATAAAATTGTTTAGTTTTAAAATACGTATTTTATTGAAAAGGAGAAAAATAAAAGTGAGTATCCCCTGTTACAGAGTGAGCAGCTGGAAATGTCCTAGGTTGGTCTTACTGAAACTCGTAGTTTGGTTTGAAAGTTTGTGTTTTCTAAGGTTGTCGACCCTATTTCGTCAGTTTGGTTATCTGTATAGAAAAACTGTTACCTGTGGCCTCCGGCAAATGAAAAGGTGTCGTTTACAGCTCAACAAGACGTTTTTCTTGTTATTTGTCAATTTTTAAGTTATTTACAAGCTGAAAATAGTACGTACACTTAGTTGACAGCTCAATCGTGTATAGGTTATGTATGTTTGTCAAATTCTACTAATGCCAACATCTCACTACTCGTAACAAAAAATTTCCGGTTGCTCACTCTATGTCAATGACATCACGATAAACGTGTCTTGTTGCAATGTAAATGACATTGTGTCTCTAAAGAAACAAATTTTAGTTAGCAATAAACGCGAAGAAAGTAAAGAAAATATAACAACAAAGCAAAAATAATAACGGCAAGAATGACAGCAAATGATGCGACGACCATTGAAATAGATATAGTAACCTCATACTTCATTGACGACGACAAATAACAGCAGAGGTGTGGCCAATGCACGATTGTAAAAATGAACTAAGTTAAGAACAAGTCTAGGGATTTCTTACTACCAACGTCAGACAGTTTCTGTTGATTACGTGGTATAAGATTAATTCTCTATTTTAATGCTTTATTCATATTATTCTTAAGCCGCGTTTTTATCGCACATGTTCCTGTATAAAAAGCTATATAGTGCGTGGCGCAAAATTTCTAAATGGACAAATACGATAAAAACGCCCTATCAAACAAGTCGTTTATACTACTTTTTCTATTTTACCTGTTTAATGACAAAATGAAAAGAAATTGTCATAATAAACGAGCAGTCGATTTAGGGAATTCTATATGCATAATTGGCACCATTAGCATCAATATTGATGCCAACGACTGTCAAATGTTGTATGTCAATCTATAAGTTTCGATAGATTTATAAATGATAACATGATACATAGCCGCCCACAACTTATACGTGTACGGTTGGCAATACGTATGTGAGTCGAAATCCAATAACATTACCAGCAACATTTTAGAATTAAATGTTCCCTATCGTAATAAACAATTTTATGAAATAATTACTTCACCATGAACTTCATGAACGCAAAATATAAAAATATTTTTTTAGTATTTTGGGAGATGTAAGACTGGTAGGCCATTAAGCATAATTCCATATTTTCGGACTGTTCATATAACCCAATTTCTTTGTTACACTAATTTATTATAAACAATAATTACGATGGAATTCTTATGCAGAACTTGCTTAAAAATTAATCTAACTCCCTGTAATATATTCGAATCTTTTAAGAATGGGGAATTAATATCGGAATCGTTAATGGAACTTGCATCAGTTGAGGTATAAACGTTTACCTTGTTGGTTCCTTAATTTAGAATTTGCTTGCAGATTCAAAAAGACGATGGATTTCCAAATAATATTTGTGAGAGCTGCTTACAGAACCTTACGCTTTTACACGACTTCAAGTTAATGATTCTTGATTCCAATAGGAAGTTACTTCGAGGAATTCATAATCCAGTAATCAAGAATGTCATTCCGATACAGTCTGATACGTCAAAAGAAATATGTCCTAAGGAAGCAATTAAAGATAATGACAATGAACAAGAATTTTTACCTTGTGAAGGTGATGACCAAAATTCACCAGAAGATAATACCTATATCAATTGCCCAGTTGCAGAAAATATACAGGAGGATATATTAAAAGAGGAAAACTGTGATTCGCAAGCGAACGATGCAATAGAAATAATAGACTTGGACTTGGAATCTTCCAATCGTATTAGAGCTAATTTAGAAAATGGAATTTGCACAATGAACAGCCAGATGGTATCTAGCGTATCTTCATGTGAAAAAATAGATAATTCTGATTGTGAAATCATAGAATCCCATCTTAGTCCGGAACAAACACATACAAACAAGAGAGACTCCTTTTGTATACTCTGTAACAAAGATTTTAAGAATAAGGAAGTGTTCAAAGATCACTTGCTAGTACATAATAAGGAGTATGTTTGTAATGTCTGCCACGAAATCTTTACTAGCATGTGGAAATTGAAGAGGCATGCTATAATTCACAAGGAAAAAAATAACCTATGTTTATGTCTAGTATGTGGAAAAACATTTAAAAACAATGGCTATATTAGAACTCACATGCTTATTCATAGCAGGGAGAAACAATATAAGTGTAAGCTATGCCCTTCTGTTTATGATGCAAAGTGTAGCCTCGACATACATATGAAGAAACATGAGAGCTATGTTCAAGTTATTATATAATAACTTAAACTGCAAAATTTCCACATACAAACAAGAAAACCAACGAATGTGATATCTGTGAGAAATCATTTGAAACTAGACAAATATTCAAGGTACATAGAAGGAATATTTTTCTAGCAGTATCTGCGATGAAAACCTTTCTTGCATGATCAAGAGAAAAACACTGCAACTTAATGGACTGGAAGTCTCATCACTGTATGGTATGTGGGACAAAAAATTGTGAAAGATATCTGGGAGGACTTAGTTCTTACATACGGAGGAAAAGAGATATGTATGCAAGATAGGTCTTCATGAGGAAATGAAGGAATCAATTGCATAGGATGTAAATATAGTAAAATAGAGTCAGTTCTCAAGATGACATGCTATGGTGTGCACAGTAATTCTATGATGGAGGGCTGGTTTCATAAAACGTCAATTGCACCGTTAACTCCCACTTTGAATTTAACCAGCTGTGGTTAGTCCTAACCCCTACGTCAAATTTCAACCAGACCTGGAGGTCTGATTTTGGGAATACAAATTGTTTGATAGGTATTTTATTAAACATTCCTTTTTTTATTCAGTTTTTATTGTTGAAATGGTAAATAATTGTTTCATCGATTTGTATCTTTAATTTATTTAAATGGAATAAAGGATTTTATTAAAGTTATGTTCGTCTGGGATGTAGCGTTGAAGGTAGAATTAAGGTTGGTACTAAAACACACGAGATCTCCTTTCACATACTCTGCTTGATTTTTACGAAGTAGCAAATGTGCCTTTTATAAAGAAAATATAGGCATTTCCAATATCTCGTCGCTTTTAATTAGTGCAGATCAGAACCAGCAAAAATTAGTGACACTACTAGTGAAAAAACGTCGAATTAAACGTAGCGGAAATCACAACCAACAAAGATCGGTGGCGCTTCTGGTGAAGGAATAATGAATTAGACGCGACTGCGACTATGGATTAGAACCGCCAAAGATCGGTGGCGCCTCTGGTGGGAAAAAATTAACGACACTTAGTCCGGACTACAACCGTCGACGATCGGTGGCGTCTCTAGTGGGAAAACTGCGAACTAAAATGTAATTTGGACAGATTCATTGGACAAATATGTGGTGTTAATTCGTAATTTTACCAGAAGAGGCGCCACTAATCTGCTGGTTGATGTTCAAACTAGCTTTAGTTTCCCGTTCTCCCATCAGGGGCGCCACCAATCTTTAACGATTGTAGTCTCAGCTGAATTTATTTCGTCGTTTACACACTAGAGGCGCCACTGATCTTTAATGGTAGTTGTCCCAGCTAAATTTGGTTCGCCCTCCTCACACCAGGAGCGCCGCTAATCTTTGGCGGTTCTTGTCTTGGCAAAGTTTAGTTCACCGTTTTTCTATCAGAGGCGCCACCGATCTTTGATGGTTCTTGTCTTAGCCGAGCTAAGTAAGAAAGTTGTAACATAGTTGTAATCAATTGTAATCAATTGTAATCAATTGTAATAGCTAAAAAACCGAAAAGTTATAATGGAAATCTTATGTAGAACTTGCTTGAAAAGTAACGAGGCCCATTCCGATATATTTGAATCTTTCAGGGATGAAAAATTAATATCACAATCATTAATGGAACTTGCGCCAGTGAAGGTACGAACACCTTCATTGTAAGTGTCTCGACTAATACTTTTTTTCCAGATTCAAAAAGACGATGGTTATCCATGCATTATCTGTGATAATTGCCTACAGAAGCTTATGCTTGCATATGATTTTAAGTTAATGATTGTTGAATCTGATAGGAAGTTACTTCAAAACTCGATTGAAAATTGGGAACGACCTGATCTGCCAGATGAAATATTTTTAAAAGAAGAAACGGCAAAACATGTTGAATTTGCGTCTTGTGGAAGTGACGATCAAAATACAATAGGAGATTTCTTATATATCAATTGCGATAGTGCTCCAAGTAAAGAGGAGGATATATCAGAAAATGAAATCTGTTATTTTCAAGTTAATAGTTTAGCAGAAATAATATCAACCTGGAAATCTGCCAATTCGACTACAATAACATTTCAAGCTAATTCCGAGGATCAAATTCCCATAATAAATCTGATAAAATCTGGTGTAGTTTCGTGTAAGAAGTATCAACGTAAGGAAACGAAACTAACCTTATTGGATAATCCGGACTGTAAAAGAATCATGGAATCCCAACTTAGTCCGGAAGAAAAGCTACGCCAAAGAGTAACATGTACAGTATGCAAACATAACTATACTTTTAGATATTACTGCAATCACCATATCCAGGTGCAACATGGAAATCCCCGTCTAAATGCAATACAAGTGAAAAACTTTATAAATGTGATCTTTGTAAGAATTCTTTTGATACTAATCAAGAGATAAGGAAGCACATGCTGCTGGCACATAAAACCAGTAAGGGATATTTTTGTGATATCTGCGGTAAAATATTTACTTACCTGCAGGTTTTAAAGCGACACGTTTTAATCCACACGGGCGATAAGCCATATCCTTGTAAAGTATGTGGCAAGAAATTTAGATTTAAGGCGAATGTTGCAACTCACATGATTGTTCATACAGAGGGAAGATCATTTGCGTGTAACTTTTGCCCCATCAGCTATAAATTTAGGAATAATTTATATAAACATATGAAAGTGCACAAAGGTTGCTTGTGAAGAAATGTACGGATGAGCTGCTTAGGATGTAAATATAAGCAGTTCTTGAGACGAAATGCTATGATGCGCTCGGTAATTCAACGACTGATCACCGTTCAATGGTGTACACGGAAATTGAAACACGGAAGATTCGTAAATGTCAAGCTTTCGGATTATCTGTACCACTTTTTCGGTCAATATGTATCCGTTCAATAGAAATTTTGTCTTATTTGCCCAAAAAGTGGTGGAAGCAACCCAAAATATAAGTATTTAGACTAGGTCGAGATATATGTATATTTATATGAAGTAAAGTTTAGTGCATTCTTTATTGAAAACTTTTGCCATTTTATTTCTTCATGGTTTACCCCTTTTTAGTCTTGTGTGTCTAATCGATTGTTTTGAGTAACTGTGACGTGGCAAGTTGGCAATACTAAAAACCTATATATAAATAGGAACATTTTTGTTTCAAAAATTTTCAACCCTGTCAATTCGTGCGTGGTTTATCTCTACCACTAAATCACGTGCTCTTTTTACGTCGCATTTTCAAAGAAGTATACAAACTCAAAGTATTGATTGATGTTTTTTTTTATAGTTGGTGCGCCTAAAGTTGACATTACAGGACTGTAAACACAACGAATAAATATAAATCAAGGCTGTCAAATACATTCACACGCATTTGTTTGAAGTTTGACAATTTAAATATTAACCACAACGCCAACCTTCCAAAATGAAATATCCCTCTACCGTAATGGACTAGTTTTTGTTGACAGTTTATATAACCTCCATTTTCTGCTGCCCTAATCTATTATAAACAGAATAATTACGATGGAATTTTTATGCAGAACTTGCTTAAAATTTAATATAACTCGCTGCAATATTTTCGAATCTCTGAAGAATGGAAAATTAATATCGGAATTATTGATGGAACTTGCATCAGTTAAGGTATAAACGTTTACCTTTTTGGTTTCTGAACTCATACTTTGCTTGCAGATTCAAAAACACGACGGATTTCCAGACAATATTTGCGAGAGCTGCTTACAGAAACTTCTGCTCGTACATGATTTCAAGTTACTGATAATTGCATCTGATAAGAAATTACTTTGGGAGATTCAAAATTCGATAAACACAGTTCAAAAGTTGCTACAACGTGATATAACAGGAAAAATATTTGTAGAAGAAGAAATTGAAGATATTGATAGTGAGCAAGTTGAATTTTCACCATGTGATGATAATGTTCAAAATTCATTAGATGATACCCCACATATTGACGACCAAAGTACAGAGATTATAGATGAGAATATAGTAGAAGAAGAAACCTGTGATACTCAAGTGGACGATTTGGCAGAAATAATAGACTTGGAGTCTCCAAATTCTAGTAGAGATTTGTTTGAAGCTAATTTAAAAAATGGAATTTGTACAAGAAATAACTTGATGGAAACTGAAACCTCCACAACAAACATGAACGATCATGATACAGTTCCACATCAAAAAGATCTTAACGCCACCTCGTTAGATAATCCTAAATATAAACGAAACCTGAAATTTCAACTTACTTCATCAAACACACATACGGATAAGGAAACCTACAAATGTGATTTTTGTGAGAAATTGTTTGAGAATAAAAAAGTTGAAGCATCACTGGTTGGTACATAGAAAGAATAAGGAACTTGTTTGCAATATCTGTGGCGAAGACTGTACTAGCCTGCAGAACTGGAAGCGCCATATTTCACTTCACATGTGCCTTCAGCCACATCCATGTCCGGTATGTGGGAAAAAATTCAAATGTAAAAAATATCTGAAAGATCATTTGCTTGTTCATTCGAATGAAAAGAAATATGGTTGCAAGATATGTTCGTCCAAATATAGATACAGGTCTGACTTACACCATCATATGAAGAAACACAAAAAGCCTTATAGGATGGAAATATAAATTGGTAAAAACCGTTCTTTCTCATGAACTATTCTAAGGGTTCCAATTCGGGATAGTCAGGTCCAGTTCTAACATGCTGTTATGACTAGGAACAGGCAGTATCGTTTTTGTTATCCATCACATAAGTAACTCTGATGTCCTCGTAAACATAAGGAGTAGTAGAATCGACAATTTGGGTTGCAATATCAAGATGGAGAATAATAGGGGCAATATTTTTTAACAAGACAATGCAGATAGATATTGAACTGTCCTTTGACAGAAGTTAGTAATCGGTTGCATGATGATAAAATAGCAAGGGCCAATTTCTAACAAGCCAGAGCTACTGCTCATACTGCACGTACTGTCCTAAATTATCTGCAACAATTCTATGGAAATCGAATTATTAGCGAAGGCCTGTGATCACCGAGAAGTCCAGACTTAACACCACAAGATTATTTTCTTTTCGGATATGTGAAGGATGATGTCTATAAAAACTGTTTGCATAATTTGGATGATCTTCAACAAGCAAATAGGTATGAGAGTTAAACCATAACACAGGAAGAGCTTTGCCATGTATTTGTAAACATACAACGACGAATAATGGTGTGTTTACAAGGTAATGGGGAACATTTTCAACAACTTATTATAAAGAAACTTATTTCCTACTCATCAGTGTTACTCTTTTTTAATAAAGCGTTTTGTTATATGTATGTCTACTACCAAGTCCACACAAACATAACTTTAGTGCTCGTTATTATATTCAATTATATTATATTATATTATTATATATCTCGCCCTGAGGAGAAAAAAAAATTTCTATTACCAACTTAGCAATCCTGTCAACAAAAAACTTCGGGTCATGTGGACACTTTCAATTGCGCACTCTGTAATCCGTTGATGCTGCTCTGGTATGGGTAGTAGTTGTTTTATCGTTGAGAATGACTCCTTTAATTATTTACAAAATTACGTAATTGTTTGATGCGTGCGAAATCCATGTATTCAAACTGCGAGTTACGATTACGTGCAGTTTTATTATTCAAATGGAACAGTTTCCTTCCATAAAAACAATCAATTACGTTCGTAAACAATTCGATCTGACAAGTGAAAATACCGATCATACAAAGGCTACTATTCACCCTCTATTGCATATGAACCCTCCGATGAAGAATTAAAAATAATTGGAAATCTTAGAGTCAGCAACAAAGGGCCTTTTATTTCTCATATTTTCCTTTGGCTGCAATCCACATTAATGTCTGCCAACACTTAAGTTTTTATTGCATATCTTCTGTTGCTATATAAAATATGTACATTTTTCTTAATTCTATACAAAATTTATATCACAATATTACAATAAATCGCAATAAATATGTTAATGATTAATGTAAATGTAGTATAGACTTTCACTCTCTTCCGATTTGTCTGGAATTGATGGTAGTAGCAATTCAGCTTCTTCAGTACATACCTCAGATTTTTGGTTTAGCTAATGAAATCTGAAACTTACAATTCCAGACAAACATCTCCACTGGCAATTCTTGTGACCTTTGGTGCTCCCTGAATATTTCATTTTGCAAACTCACATCAGCGATTCCTCCTGCTACCTAGAATTTTGATTCGATGACTTTTAACACAATAAATTAAAAGAAACGATGAATATTTACTTGTGCGATTTCATATGATTCACTAGATGATGCGAATATCTAAATTGAGATGGGCATTGCTCACAGGAATATGGAGTTTCTCCAGTGTGTGTCCTCATATGCCGAGAAATACAACTCTTTTGTCTGAATGTCTTGCCGCAGATTTCACAAGAAAACGGTTTCTCACCCGTATGTATAAGACTATGGTGGTGCAATAATGATTTAAGCGAAAAACTTTTATCACACTTATCGCACGCGTGGGACTTCGCTCTGGAATGTCGCCTTACGTGTCGTTGCAGGTATATCTTATTCGCAAAAACCTTGTCGCACTCGGGACATTTCAAATTTTCATTGTTATGAGTAAACATATGTAGATACAAGCCTGATGAAGATATAAACGTTTTCCCGCATATATCGCAAATAGACTTTTCCATATTATGTGTCATCTTATGTTGCTTTAAGATTTCCCGTATTTTAAAAGCTTTATTGCATACATCACACTTGTATCGTTTCTGTTCCGCATGTATTCTTTGGTGCCGCCAAAGATTGCTGGAATTTGCAAACGTTTTCCCACAAACATTACATTGATGCGATTTGGTATCGACATGAAGCTGTTTGTGTTTATTCAATATAGATCGCTTAGGAAATCTTTTACCACATTCATCGCATTTATGGGGCACATTCCCTGTATGTGTGTGAATATGTACATCAACGAAGTATCTGAATTGGAATAATTGATTGCAATACTCGCAAATAATCTTTTCCCTATATCGTTCTCTTGATTTAAAATTAATTTTCGTTTTCTGTTTGCCAAGCTTACTTGCTGGCGTTTCCTTTTCAATCCCCTGATTATCATATGTAAAATCATCAACATCCTTGTGGACATTTATAGGCGATGAAATTAACTCAGGTCCCGTGGTTTCACAATTAGGGCTATTATTCAATTGATCTTGTGGATCACTAAAGAAATCTGTACTTTTCTCATTGATGTTGTTATCCAGCACATTTTCACTTTCAGAATGATCAGCGAGTACAAGCAAATTTACAGTATCTTCCTTCTTAACTATAATATTTTCATCGGCTTCCTTATTGACAGATTCACTAACACAACTATCAGCTACAACGTTATCCACATAATCGCCCTCATCCGTCCAAGGTTTATCAGGCACAACAACAGTAGGAGCAATTTCGATGTCGTCATATGTAAAGGACATCTTCATTTCTAAAGGTCGAATTTTTACATCGTCTGGATCTTGCAAAAGGCCTGACGAATATTACAAAGCCTTGTATTACAATCCTTTGCCATCACTTTAAAATTAAAAGCCAAGGTGAGTATCTTTAAACAATCACTACAAATACTTTTGGGTAAGTCATCATTTGTTTCCACCTGTGTATATATATTTTGTAATTAATAGTTTCTTTAATCACATAGAAAATTGTGTTTACCTCTATGGCGGTGCAATCCACCAGCATTTCCTTCACAGTTCTTTGATCGTTGACATGACTGAAGATGCTGGTGAATTTGTTGTTTGCCTTTAAGCAAGTACGACATAATGCGTTCATGGGGCTCTGTAAATTAAGGGACTCCATTGGAAGACAAGTTTCTCTTTATCGAAAAGGTATATACTAAAGAAGAAGTTTTTATCAACATTGATATTAGAATATTGAATTGATTAAGTAATACCTATTTATCGTAACAAAGGTTTCATGATCTACTTACTTTGAGGACAATTTTATTAGTTTAGAATTTAGGTTAAAAATAATATAAACATAAAATTAACCTTTAAATTTAAGATCACACGTGAAACACATTGAGCACATACGAGGATTACATCAAAATAAGTAGCAGATTGAGAAAATATAAAACCGGAATGAACTTGAATGAACTGGAACAAGGTCCAGTGGTGTAGCATATGGCGGCGGTAAAATTTCACAACCAATAATTATTACAATACATTACAATTATTACAATACACAATAATGATGATTGTTCTTGCCGAAAAGTTCTTTAGAATTACTGTATACCCGCATTTTAGTCATTTAAATTGACATACAGCTCTCGCAATATAGGTTGACGAAGGGTGGGAGTGAGTTCGCACAGATAGGGGAGGGATAGATTGCCTATCATTCGTCCTGCAACGTTTCCTGCACTATCGAATCAGACAGGTGGGAGGTACGTGTCCTAAATACGTTTACGGGGCATCCCCACCGCTCGCCAACTTACATTGCGAGGGCTGTACCTAAATAAGGGGGCGGCAAAATGTTGCCCCCCTCTGGGGGTATTACCTACGCTACGCCACTGACCAGGTCATACAAATCCTGCATCCATGCATTTTTAAGCATTATTAGGGTCGATTAAAACTCTTCGATTATATGAGCGTTACAAAAAAGAGGAGCTGTTAGCTTCAATCGGTTTGTATTGATAATAACATTTGTATTTCGTTTACGTTAAGAATGCAGTGATGCAGCAATTATTATTGTGTATTGATATGATCCTCGTATATGCCTAATCTGTGATCTTAAATTTAAAGGTTAATTTTATGTTTATATATTTTTAACATAAATTCTAAACTAACAAAATTGTCCTCTAAGCCGAACATGAAACCTTTGTTACGATAGATAAGTATTATTTAGTCAATTCGATATTCTAATATCAATGTTGATAAAAACTTCTTCTTTAGTATATACCTTTTCGATAAAGAGAAACTTGTCTTCCAATGGAGTCCCTTAATTTACAGAGCCCCATGAACGCATTATGTCGTACTTGCTTAAAGGCAAACGACAAATTCACCAACATTTTCAGTCATGTCAACGATCAAAGAACTGTGAAGGAAATGCTGGTGGATTGCACCGCCATAGAGGTAAACACAATTTTCTATGTGATTAAAGAAACTATTAATTACAAAATATATATACACAGGTGGAAACAACTGATGACTTACCCAAAAATATTTGTAGTGAGTGCTTAAAGATACTCACCATGGCTTTTAATTTTAAAGTGATGGCAATGGATTGTAATACGAGGCTCTGTAATACTCCTCAGGCCCTTTTGCAAGATCCAGATGATGTGCAAATTCGACCTTTAGAAATAAAGATGTCCTTTACATATGACGACATCGAAATTGGTCCTACTGTTGTTGTGCCTGATAAACCTTCGATGGATGAGGGCAATTACTTGAATAACGTTGTAGCTGATAGTTGTGTTACTGGAACTGTTAATAAAGAAGCCGATGAAAATATTGTAGTTAAGAAGGAAGATACGGTAAATTTGGTTGTACTCACTGATAATTCTGAAAGTGAAAATGCGCTTGATAACAACATCAACGAGAAGAGTACAAATTTCTCTAATGATCCACGTGATCAATTGAATAATAGTCCTAATTGTGAAAATATGGAACGTGAGTTAACTTCATCGCCTATAAATGTCGCAAAAGATATTGATGATTTTAGATATGATACTGAGGAAATTGAAAAGGAAACACCTTCGAGTGAGTTTGACAAACACAAAACGAAGATTAATTTTAAATCAAGAGAATGCTATAGGCAAGAGATTATATGCGAGTATTGCAATCAATTATTCCAATTCAAATATTTTATTGATGTACATATTCACACACATACAGGGAATGCGGCCCATAAATGCGATAAATGTGATAAAAGATTTCCTAAGCAATCTATATTGAATAAACACAAACAGCTTCATGCTAATACCAAATCGTATCAATGTAATGTTTGTGGGAAAATGCTTACAAATTCCAGCAATCTTTGGCGGCACAAAAGAATTCATATGGAACAGAAACAATACAAGTGTGATCTATGCAATAAAGTTTTTAAAACACCGGAAATCTTAAATCAACATAAGTTGACACATAATATGGAAAAATCTATTTGCGAGATATGCGGGAAAACCTTTCCTTCTTCATCGTGCTTGTATATACATATGTTTACTCATACCGCTAATGAAAATTTGAAATGTCCCAAGTGCGACAAGACTTTTGCGAATAAGTTCTACCTGCAACGACACATAAAGCTGCATTCCATAGGGAAATCTCACGCGTGCGATAAGTGTGATAAAAGTTTTTCACATAAATCAATGTTGGAACACCATAGTCTTATACATACGGGTGAAAAACCGTTTTCTTGTGAAATCTGCGGTAAGACATTCAGACAAAAGAGTTGTATTTCTCGGCATATGAGGACACACACTGGAGAAACTCCATATTCCTGCGAGCAATGTCCATCTCAGTTTAGATATTCGCATCATCTAGTGAATCATATGAAATCGCACAAGTAAATATTAATCGTTTCTTTTAATTTGTTGTGTTAACAGGCATCGAATCAAAATTCTAGGTAGCAGGAGGCCGCCAGAGGCACCAGAGGTACCAAGAATTGCCAGTTGAGATGTTTGTCTGGAATTGTAAGTTTCAGATTTCATTAGCTAAACCAAAAATCTGCGGTATGTACTGAAGAAGCTGAATTGCTACTACCATCAATTCCAAACAAATCAGAAGAAAGTGAATATCAATACTACATTTACATTAATCATTAACATATTTATTGGGATTAGTGTAATATTGTGATATAAATTTTGTATAGGATTAAGAAAATGTACATATTTTACATAACAATGGAAGATATGCAATAAAGACTGAACAGTAGCCTTTGTATGGTCGGTATCATGTCGGCATGTTCACATTTCACAATCATCCACAGTTCATCTACCTCACCTGACCTCACCCGGTCTCTCTTACCAACCTACTAATGCAACCGTTAATAAGGACAACAAATAAGATATTTTTAGCACATTATTAGCTAGTGCAAGTCTAGCACATGTGTTATGAAATATGTAAATACCTTAACTTATATGATAGTTTTCTACCACAATTAAGTCAATTAAACAAGAGTGATTGGAGTAATAGTTATATCCTCAGAATGTTTACAAACATTTTCGGAACACCTTTATCAGTGAAAATATAACTGCGTACTGGGTACAGGGTACATATATAAACAAACATTCGTGTTTTTATTTGGGAACTATCTGATGACTAGGAATTCTTGATATATAGGATATGTAAATTTCAATTTTTGCGATTTTCTCGATCACCGTTATAGTACAGTAAACAAATCCTACGGCGTTGAATTCGCCTCGTCAAAACGCATCGATTGATGTGGGATTGAAATTCCTAAGTCCCATATTAGCCAAAATGGGTATTGGATTTTAGTGATTTTTACAGATTTTCTGGAGTTTTTTTTGCATTTTCTCGGCAACCGTTTAAAATACTCTAAACAAATCATATACCCTTGGAATCAGCATATCAAGACGGGTCGATTGGTGTATGATCGAACCTACGATGGCAATGGGAAAAATATTAATTGCACAAGGATGTTATATATGGAGCTGGTCAGATATTGATTGTAAACGTCGCGCAAATGATGAAATGAACTTTGTATAGCCGAGCGTCATTTCGTAAACCATCCGATCACCGGAACATACATGGGAAAGGAGAAGGGATAATTAAAAATCAACACTAGTTAATTATTTCTCTTATTTAATCCACGATCTTCCTGTACAATCTATCTGTGTTTACTTACGATATGTACTTACATCCTGTTGAATTTTATACAAAATTATAACATATTAATACCACAAATCGCAATTAATTTCTCCGAGTCTAAATGATTACAGCAATATTCAATATCGATATCCACATTACTCGAAACTGTTTGGCACCATTCAACGGTGCCCGATGATGACGTTTTGGCAAAGCAATTTACTAGATCTAACAGTAGAGTTGTGCTCGTATATACGAATCGTCCGGTTAAAACGTCATCAGTGAAGTTCGACAAACGAGTGCATGAATATGTGTGTAAACCGAACTGACGTTGTCACTCCTCCGGATTTTAATGCCGCACCTTGCACGTAAGTGGGGGCAAGCGGTGGAGGAACAGCGTCAGCCCGGTTTACATTACTTAATGATAAGTTATCATGCACTCGTTTGTTGAACCTTAGTCATCAGCAGAGACCGAATTATAATATTTCGAATATTTTAACATATTTGAAATTATTCGACATATTTTTCCATTTGGAAATTTACATTGTTCGATTACCGAATGTTTCGTTAAATATAATCAAATAAATATTACTTAAATAGGGATTAATGCTTTTCTCCAAGAAATTCCAATTTCAAAGTGCAAATCAATTTTAGAAAATAAATGACGGCACCATGAACTTTGCTTCGTTAAATCAAATTAAGATTTTGTTCATAAAACTATTGTTATTCTTGAAACTGAATCACTCCCGTTACGAGAATTTAAGGAAAAACTTGAGAAAGTTCCTGGAAGAATAGGACAATTAATAAATAAAAATGTAATGTTATTTTAAAAAGAAATAGCGATTTAAATTTGTTGCAACAAGCAAACCAAATTCTCCGTGGCGATTTTGATGTCTGAACCGATTTAAATCCGGAAGTTGTTAATGTTTTTTAAAATATGCACTAATCACATCAGTTGACGTCGAACGAAGTTTTTCAACGTACAAATCCCCCTACTAACGGATAGGACACCTAATTTAACTATTGAAAATATTGAAAAACATTTGATTGTGAATTTTTTTACAGCAAGGAGTGTCATGTTTAATGTAGAAATGTACGTGATAGGTATCTGTTTAACAAAACCTGTTTAAATGTTCTTAGTGCTTGTTTGTTTTCCTTGTTACTTCAAAATATATTTGACATTCTGAAAACATTCTAGACATTTTAGGAATATTTTCAACATACTTTGCTCAGACTTAAGACATATATATGAACATATTTTAGGCAAATCTCGAACATATAATCCGGTCTCCAGTCCTCAGTAACCGCTACATACGTAGCAAATCAACTTTCGAGCAGATACGACGGGTTACTGATCGAACCATCGCCTACAACAGCATTTCACACTCCCAATTCCGAACAAGCGTCTCGACGACTAATCCTTGCCGAACCCCATTTTACCTTCTTAACGTTTGATTTTCAACCTCAGCTAAGCAAACACCGGATGTAAGCCGGACTTAATTTGGAACCCCCGACATTAATCTTTACGAGTGCGTTTTCATATGATTCAATAGATGGTGTTTATATTTGAACTTCGACGGGCATTGCTCGCAGGGATAGGGCGTTTCTCCGGTGTGTATCCTCATGTGGCGCGGAATACAAGCCAATTGCCTAAAGTTCTTACCGCAAATATTACAAGAATAGGGCTTTTCTCCCGTATGTATCAGAATATGATGCTGCAATATGGCGTTGGTCGAGAAACTTTTACTGCACCTATCGCAAGCGTACGGTTTATTATTGGAATGCCGTTTTATATGGACTTTTAAAGAGATTTTATTCGCGAAAGTTTTACCACATTTCGAACATGTAAAATTCTTGGTCGTGTTGTGAGTTCCGATATGCAATGCCAGATCTCCTTTGGAAATGAAGGATTTACCACATATTTCGCAAATATACGGTCTTTCCCCGGTATGTCTCCTTTTATGGATTTTTAACCCGCCCGGAACTTTAAAACCTTTATTACATATGTCACATTTGTAAGGCTTTTGCTCGGAGTGAATCACCTTGTGATTGTTAACGTTCCCCAAATACTTGAACCGTTTTCCGCAGACGTTGCACTGATACGGTTTAGTATCAGAATGAAGTTGTTTGTGTTTATTCAAGACGGATCGCTTGACGAACCTTCTATCGCACACATCACATTTATAAGGGGTATTTCCGGTATGTTGGTGAACATGTATGTCAATATAATATCTGAACGAGAATATTTTATTGCAGTACTTACATAGCACTGTATTCTGATCTTTCTGTCTTCGATTTCGATCCGGTTTCTTTCTTTGCCGATTTGGTTTCTTCAGAGGGACTTCTTCATTAGTATCATCTCCGAAATCGATATCCCCTTCTTCATTTGTCGGTGATAAAGTTAAATTGGGTTTCTCATTCTCACAATCAGATATGTTATTAAATAGTTCCGCTAAATTTTTACCATTGTTTAAGGAAACTGGATCGATATCATCAACGTCAGCATTTTCAATCTGTCCCTCATCGATGCAACTATCAGATTCAACATCGTCTGTATCATCCCGTTTAATATCATTATGATTTATCATTAAATTAGAAGGTTCAACCTTGATGTCATCTTCAATAATTAAAGATAAAACTTTCGTATCTTCAGTATCTCGTGACTCGGGACATTGATGCAATGCCCGATCGGAATTGATAACCATCGTTTTGAAACTACAAGCACAGATAAGCTTTTTCAAACACGTGCTGCATATATTTTTCGGTAAACCATCGCCTATTTTGACCTGTATATGTATATTTCCGTATTAATAATTTAAAGTGGTGATAGGACAGTCATACTTACTTTTATACTCGTGCAATCCCCCAACATCTCTGATACAGATCTATCATCCTCGATGTGTTCGAAGATATTGACAAATTTCTTGTGCGTTTTTAAACATGTACGACATACTGTATTCGCGAGACTTTTCAAATTAAGGGACTCCATTGAGAGAGGCACAGCTATCGACTGGGACTATACGGTCAAGTAAATTAATTTTACAATAAGGTGATGATTCGGGTCTATCTAAATGGTTCCATATTATAATGGGGACATTGTATGGTAATTAAGAAACAATCCTATTACTATTTGAAGTAAAAACAGCTTAATTTAAAGGATACAAACAAAAAACTAACCTCAAAAACAAATTTTGACAAACAAACGTCAAACGGAAGGGTGGCAGCGGGGGTATTTACAACGTACAGTGCAGTTAAAAAGTATCTGAAAATTTCAGTCCGATTCACACTAGTTAATGATCACGTCATCCACCTTTTATCAAATCTTACTCATTACTATAAATAAAATTTAGCGCCATTTGATTGTTTACGGTCGAGTAGGAAATTTAGTGTATAGTTGCTGGTAGAGTAGGAGAGAGGAGATGCAAGTAATGGTATTGGAGAATAAACCATTATTGTCGTTGTTCTAAGTTTTATTAGAAGGAGCCATCTTAACAAAATTGCCGATGTACTTTTGATAAAAAGCAGGGAATCAAAAATATATTGTTGGGAACATTGTTGCAGTATAACCAACTTACTTTGATTGGCGTAGTTGGTTACTAAAATGCCTAGTTCACTCGATAGCTGTCAATCTAAATTTGAATTGCAGTAGGTTGGTGTTCTAAAAGTGGATGTTCTATAGTTCTACCAACTTAAACCAGTCATTTTTGCTCCCACGATACATACATTATTATCATTATATCAATCCAGATATCAATCATTTCTTCGATGTAAACACAATTAAATATGGTTAAACCGATTGTAACCTAATTATATAGGACCCAGTAGAAGAATCCGCTCATGTATGGGTGCGAGGAGTAAGGAAGGTGGATAAATAACTTTTAAAATGTTGTAGTAAGTAATTTTGATGTTGTTTTAATTATTTATATAACCAACCACTAAAACGATTCGGGAAATTTTGGTCATTAAACTAATTACAAATAGTTGTTGCAACTTTAACTCGCATCAATGTATATGTTTCTAGCCATGGCATTGATCAACCATACCAAACAACAGCCATACAGGTTACAAACTGTACTGTAGAATTGGTATGTCGAACTTGCTTGAAGATGATTGGAACATATTTCGATATCTTCAACCATAAAAGAAATAACGAACTTCTCGTAAATATGTTGACAAATTGTACATCTGTAAAGGTAAACATTTCATAAAAGACAACCAAGTTTCTATCATCTTTTTCCAGATACAAAAGGAGGATGGACTTCCCATTAATATTTGTACCACTTGCATGGAGAAACTTACTTCCGCTTTCGATTTTAAAGCGATGGTAATTGAATCAAATACAAAATTATGCCAACGTGAAGGGATCAAAAGGGAAGGTGAATTATGTAATTATGATGTAGAAGATATTCCCAAGAATGAAGAAGCTATTGTAAAATCTGAACAAACGACTATAACTGATTTACAATGCAAAAGTGAAGATATTGGAGGAAATCGAGCAAATACGGAGAAAATTGATATTGAAACTCAGTTGGAATCGGAATTATGGGATCAAAACTGTAGTTCCTTCGATGATTCCTGTGGAAGTAGTTCGAACCTAGATTCTTCTGAAAGAGAAAAAGATGAGATGCCGTTGGTTTACAATTTACGTTGTAAAAATGGTGAAGTACTCAGAAATCAAATAAGGAAAGAGAAAAGAAGTGGTAAAATACAATTATCTCCGGGATCATTGGATAACAATGCTGATTTTCCAGATAAATCTGTCATAGCTTGTACGAACTTCAATGATTCTCCCAAAACAAGAAAATGTAAAACAAAAGAAGAAACTGCTAAACAAAAGAGAGATGGGGGAAAGGACGAGGAATTGTCGAGGCTGGTACAACGAGCGCAGAGGCACGTGAGGGAAAGACGAACTATACCAACTGCCCATTTCCACTGTAGAAATGGAGATATACTAGCAAATGAAACGGAAAAAGAGGAAATAGATGATAATGTACAATTACAATTGGAAACGTTAGATGAAAATGCTGTTTCCTCGGATGACTCACTTAGAGCTAGTTTAGGTTTAAAAGATTCTGTCGTAATAAGACAATGTAATAATGAAAATCAAACTACACCAAGGGCTAAAAAAGAAAAATAGGGGGAAAAGACAAGCTGTTGTCAAGCCTGTCACAAGGAGCTAAGAATGGTGTAAATGAAATACGGATTCTACCGGCAACTAATTCAAACTGTACAAATCGAGACGTACTAGGAAATAAAGTAAAGAAGGAAGAAATAGACGATAAAGTGCGATTAGAATCAAAATCATTAGATGAAGACGCTGGTTTCTCAGATAATTCTTTCCCAGCTAGTTTGAGCTCCGAAGATTCTTCCGAAAGAAGACGTAAACAGCAAAACCAACGCGCACCAGCTACCAACGAGAAGAGAAAAGGGGGAAAGTTAGATAATTACGATGAAAAGCACGCAGAATTATTGGATAATCCGGATTTTAAAAGGATAATGAGTAGTGGTTTGACCAAGAAACAAAAAGATCGCGAGACCGTATTCTGTGCCGAATGCAATAAAACGATTAGTTTCCGTTATTACGTCGCGATGCACGCGTATATTCACACCGGAAAAGTCCCTTATAAATGCGATAAATGCGAAAAACGTTTTCCGAAAGAATCTATCCTTCGAAGACACCTACAATTACATGTCCAAACGAAAGACTTCGCTTGCGACGTGTGCGGGAAATCTTTCCTCCATAAAACATATCTGTGTTCCCACAAAGCCAGGAAACATTCCGGTGAGAGACCGTACAAATGTAACATTTGCGATAAGACCTTCACCACATCTTCGGGCCTGTCAAATCACGCTTATACTCACATGAAGGAGAGAAAATACGTTTGCGAAACGTGCGGGAAAACTTTCGTCGAGAATGCGATTTTGAAAAGACACAGGGAGAGTCATAACGCAGAAAAGAACTTTGTTTGTACCACATGTGGCAAGGCTTTCACCACCAAACGCGCTCTAAGTTGGCATTTAAAGGTTCATCGTGGTGAGAAATCCTGTATCTGTAGTGTTTGCGGTAAAGGTTTCTATTATACAACTCTGCTAAAGAAACACGCCCTGATCCATACCGGTGAGAAACCGTACGCGTGTCATATCTGCGGGAAAACTTTCAGGCAACTTGGGTGTATTGGACGACATATGCGAATTCATACTGGGGAAAGACCATATACGTGTAAATTTTGTCCGTCGAGCTTTAAATATTCACATCATCTCTTAAATCATCTGAAAGTTCACGAGAAGGAAGCAACCCAAAAGGAGGAGGAGGACTCGTCAGATGACGATCTGTTAGTTAAGGATTGTTAGGTTAAGTTTAATCCTTTTGATAGGATTGCAATTATGATCTCACTGCGTGTGATGAATTGGAGCACCGATAACATAGACAATTACCTAGACTAACTTTCTATCAAATTAAATAAACTCAGGAGTTAACATATCTCTGAATCGGATGAAAGTTCACAAGAAGGAACTGATTGGGAAAGGAAAATGGAGCGTTAGAACTTCTCGATTGTCAACAATTCGTTAGTTAAGGAAAATGAATCAAATAGAATTGTGAGATTCACTCGCAACATGACGTAACTCTTCACTACCTTCGCCCCTCGACTAGTCGGGTGACTGAGATGAGAAGCTGACTATTAGTTGATATAATGATTTATAAAATAAACACATAGTTTTTTTTTTTAACATTTATTTACTTGTTGCTTTCTAGTAAGTTATGTGAGTGTACTCGTGGATAGCCACTAGACTGTAAAAAAAATGGACACCATTGTGAAAGGTAAGGCCTTAATCAGATACATGGATAAGTGTCATCTTTCATCCATCACCTTTCCAAATACCCACAATTTTTAAATCGAACAAATACAGCCAGGCAATAGCAATGGTTTTCAGGGGTTGGACTGCCTCGTAATCAGACTTGGTTAAACTGCTCCAATTATATGACTATTCCAAAATTGTGACGTTTAATATCTAAAGTATGATAATAATCCGCGTAAAAGTAGACTGACCTATTAAAAACTTAATCGACATCCTCATTTTCATCATTCTGGTCACCATTCTGAGACTTTTAAGCTATATTTATAGAATTCCTCTGAATACGTACACTTCAAGGGTATTAATTGCTGCATCACCTCTTGTAGTGCTGCCTTTATTTATTTTATTCCTTTCTCCAACACCTTTATCACAGTGTTGTCACTCACATTATCATCAGGATCAGATTTTTGAGCCTGAAACTCTTAATGCCTCGTACAACTTTACATATCTACAGTGGTTAAAAAATGATTGAGATGATAGTATAGGCAACCAAACGTACACTATTGTTATGTGTTCAACACAAATTCCCTAGATTAATTATTTATTATACCATTACTTTATTAATTATTCAATGTGCAACAATTGTAAGATTCCCATCGAATATTACGTTCGTCAGTTGACCGGGCGAAAAGACTCCTTCTAATCAAACATGAAACAACAATAATAACCGTTTATTCACCAATGCTATGACAATCCATCTCCTCCTTACTCTGCCAACCTCTACACACTCAATTCCCCATTCGACTGCAGATAGTCAAAAAGGCGCTAAATGTGAATTATATAAATGACACACAATCAATATTAAATTCCAAACTTATTTTCAAATTGTTACTTAAAACGTGTGTTGAAAATGTTGGCCCTTGTTATATAAGTATGCATTAACTCTTCGTTTTTTCCGGCTTGTCATATGATGTTGAATATCACACACCCCAGGTAAAACAAGTGTTACACTACTGGATATCCTGAAAGTACTCGGTAGGTGTATATTAAGTTGCCTAACTCCTTGAATTTTATTTCATTTGTAAACATTAGTGAATGTGAATGGAACATCATCGGATCTCATATGTTAATTCGATTAAAATGTGTTCGTTTTGATAAAATGCAAATTTAAGAAACAACACGAAGATCAACAATATGAAGCAAATAATACGGAAGGTTATTAAAGTATAGCCAGTCATTACCCTCATCGTATGCTGGAGATCACAACATGACATGCTTGAGGAATATATAAGTTGTGACCGAACTCTAGATTATGTATATGTTATAGTTCTTGTAGCTGCACCCGATAAATACTAAAAGATCAAGTTCCCTGTGCATCAAATGTTCTTAATTTTGAGCAATATTGATTGACATACATATATACGTGATTAAGATAAAATACAAGGCAGGTGACCCCAGTTACAATTCATTGTAGTCTCCAAAGCACTATTTAATACCTACATAAGGAAGCAACTTTTAAATGTAAGTTTCGATATGTAGCTTTAAAAATACCGACGAAGATCACAAGAATCATTTCTTCGTAAGTCACTTGATAATCAAATATAAAATCAGTTGCTATCATTTATCTTGTTTGTAGTTTCAATATTTCCAACATTACAACATGGCAAAGCTTAAATCCGAAAACATCACGGAATTGCTATGTCGAGCTTGCCTTAAGATGAGTACAACGCAGTTTAACATCTTTGGCCACAGAGAAAACGATAAACTCCTGGCGGATATGTTGATGGACTGCACTTCTTTAGAGGTAAATCACTTAACATAAAATACCTCGTTTTCATTCATCTTAGATACCTAAAGTAATTTCTTGAAGTTATGGATTGCATATACCTCAGGTAGTTATCTAATTTTAGCATTTCGGAAATTTAGTAGACGACATTAAAATTTGACTAAGTAAGTTTGTATAGTGAAGTAATGGACAATTCTGGGCTGCAGAAAGAACTATACTGCATGTATAAAAGCACTGTTCTGGTTATTGAATTACATACAGATCGAGAATTATGCTGATGACTTACTACATAGTAAATAGAGTTATATGTGCTAAATAATTGCGAAATACGTATAGACCAAGGGCAAATAAGAATCGAGTAAAACTGATTTGGATGCCCAGATACTCGGGAGAGTTGGGAGTTGCTGACAGTGAGAGTGTTAGGTAGTGTTCGCTGAGATCACAACCGACCTTTACGAACTGTTACGTATTTTGCAACTACCATAAATAACTGGGTCGAAGGATTACGCAGGAAAAAAACAGAAAAAGCTATCTCAGAAACAAATTGTAACTACAGAGTGAGCAATCGTAACTGCCCAAAATTCTTAGCTTGCAAGGCTGATATGTTGGTAGTTTGTACGATTTGACAATTGAAAGAGATACATAACCTATACAAGACGATGCGCAATATGCGCTCGTAATGTTTTTGGTTTGTATACCACTTGAAAAATGCGCCGTAACAATGAAAGCACGTGATTTGGTGGTAACAACATGTATTCAAACGTGGGTAGGAGTTAAATCATGCGTGACGAAACCGACAAAACACAGAAATGACTGTGTGGGAAAGCTTTGAAAACAAAAATGTTCATATTTAGGGTCTTCAGTATGGCCAACTTGGGACGCTTGCGGCTGCTCACTCTGTACTCAAACGTATGTTAATGATTCAATTGATAAGTGTTACATAGTCCATCCCCTTTTAAAGTATTGGCTTTAATAAATACTATGTAAAGCCCTATTCGTTGATTGTATCGGACGTTACTCATATGACTAGCAAATTAGAACGAGATCAACGAAAAATCAACGGTGAAAAATTCAAAATTTAAGTTGGTAGAAAAAAATATCCCCGTAATTTATAAGGAAAACTCCAGTTGTTTACAGAGGAAAATTGGTAATTACTAGCGGTATGCGAAATCCTTATAATTATGTATATATCATCCCTCAGGCCGGCAGCTTCAAAGATGTAATTTTTTATCCAATTTCCAGATACAAAAAGAAGACGGATTCCCCATAAATATGTGTAACGATTGCATGGAGAAACTTACCTCCGCTTTCGATTTCAAAACAATGGTAATCAAATCGAATATGAAGTTGCACGATTTACGGCAATATAAAGGAATCAAAAAAGATAAAGGCTTATATAACGACAACGTGGAAGAAGTTTTCATCAAAACAGAACACGCTGAGAGAGTTCCCGAGAAGGATGGGCGATTGCCTTCGCTCGAGGAATTTACGAAAACCGCTGAAAGGCATACGTCGATGGTAACAGACTTAAGTTGCAAAAACGAAGAGGAAATGGACGTTAAAGTGCAGTTACAGTTAGAATCGGAATCGTTAGATGAAAACGGCGGTTTCTCCGACGATTCCGCCGGCGCCAGTTCGAGTTCGGAAGATCCTCTCAAAACGGAAAAATGTGAAAAAATCAAACAAACCGGTCCGGTCGCCAAACAAAAGAAAAAGCGGGGAAATCTAAATAATTACGACGAGAAACATGCGGAATTATTGGATAATCCCGATTATAAGAGGATAATCAGCAGCGGTTTGACTAAGAAACAAAAGGATCGCGAGACGGTATTCTGCGCCGAGTGCAATAAAACGTTTAGTTTCCGTTATTACGTCGCGATGCACGCGTATATTCACACAGGAAAGGTCCCGTACAAATGTGATAAGTGCGAGAAACGTTATCCGAAAGAATCGCTCCTGAGGAAACACATGCGGTCGCATTTCCAAACGAGAGATTTCGCTTGCGACGTGTGCGGCAACGCCTTTTTCAAAAAACAACAGTTGCAATATCACAAAGCTCTTAAACATTCGGAAGAGAGACCGTACAAGTGCAACGTCTGCGATAGGACCTTTAAGATACCATCGACTCTGTGGAAACACGCGCTGAGTCACGTAAACGATAAAAAATACGTTTGCGAAATATGCGGGAAAGCTTTTGTCGAGATGGTAGGTTTGAAGAAACACAAAGGGAGTCACGTCACGGAAAAGAACTTTGTTTGCACCACTTGTGGTAAGGCATTCACCTACAAACGGGCTCTCAGTTGGCATTTGAAGAAACACCTCGATGAGAAACCTTACATCTGCAGCTATTGCGGTAAACGTTTTCACTACACAGCTATACTGAAAAATCACATCCTGATCCATACAGGCGCGAAACCGTACGCGTGTGAAATCTGCGGTAAAACTTTCAGACAACGTTCGTGTATCGGGCGACATATGCGTGTTCATACCGGGGAAACTCCGTATCCTTGTAAGTTGTGTCCGTCCAGCTTTAAGTTTTCGCATCACCTGGCGAATCATATGAAAATTCACGAGAAGGAACTCGCCCAAAAGGATGAAACTCGACGGATATCATCGGATGACACACAACCCGTTAGTTAAGGAAACTTTTCGATTCGATACGCGTGACTGCGACTGTGGTCCCACTGTATGTAATGAGTTACGTTGACAATTTGATTTCGATCCATTTTTTTATAACCATAGTTTTCTACAGAATCGGGTAGATTCGGCAGTTAATCGAAAATAGATCCTGTAATGTATGGTAGGTAGGACCATATAAATAATGCGCTAACCAAGTGTATGTCTATTCATCCCTCCTGAGATAACCTCTCTTAAACAACCGAACATAACCTCAGTCTCTAGGCCTACCAACTTATAGATACGCTACCAACTCCCTTTAGATCCATAGAGATTTGCTCACAACATAGATGTGGTAAATTTTATATGCGCATGATCGGCAACCATGTTTTAAATACGACGACAGTGTTGGCTAGCTTCATTAATGCTATTATTCTGGGATAACATTTGCATATTAGAATTAAAATATACACATTGTTCAAAGTAGCAGCCGACTTTCATCACCATCGTAAAACTGGCACCACAAGAATCTGAATCGAACAAAAAAATTAATATGCAACATTTAGTGACATTCCTTTTTATATGTTTTTGTAATTTCAACGTTGCAACATCCTCTGATAGTGCTTTTGACATTAGAAGTTATTGTTTTGGTTGGTGACATTCTAATAAATTTTTTAATTAATTATTAAATTCAGACATTGGAGTTTAATATTTTCAACTAAAAAATTATCAGATACAATAAAATAATTGAACATGCGATAAAAGTCAGTTGCCTATTACTTATTCAAAACTCCCATATTTTTCAATTAATACGAACAAATGGGCACTTTTCGTATTTTCCAAATGGCGTTTGCTAACTTCTGAGCTATTTCGAGGTCATTCAAATCGACCACACGACCTAGTAAACATTTTTAAATTTCGCGGACAGTTTAAGTTGGCAGTTCCGGCAATAGTGGACACACTCGCCAATTTTTAAGCACAATGCATGCGAATATGTTCACTATTGCTGGAACTACCAACTTAAACTGACCGCGAAATTTAAAAAAATTTACTGGGAAACACAGAAAATGCCGACACATTCTGTCGTGAAGATTGTCCTCATTATAATTAGACTGGGAAAACAGCGGTAATTACGAAATAAGTTACGACAGTCTACATATATACAGAACTATTACTCGCGTACAGTTAGTAAAGCGATGGGGAGTCGGCGATGCTGTCGTAGCTTATTTCGTAATTCTACGCTATTAGCGCAGCGCGCCCAGACTAATTATAATTATAGCCATTCTTCCTAGTTTAACACATGGTTTAACATACGAGGGGCGATTGAAAATTAATTGCGAAAAGTAAAAGATGGCACCACCAGTATCAAATCAATGTTGCTTGCATCAATGTTAAATTTACAGTTGACAATGAAATTTCATTTTCTTTTATATCTATCTGTAAAGTTACAGATAAGTATAAAAAAACCTACTGTGTCTGTAAATTGCCGTACCCCAATCATGTTGGTACTATGAATTCCATTTTTCTACAGTTGGTGAAATCCAGTGCCGTAGTATAGAATCACGGGGTGATATATTGTTAAACGAATAATGATCAGCACTAAGGTTATATTTTATTGTGGATTTGAATCTTATAGTAGACATTTTCATTAGGAAATGCTTTCGTAAATTGATCAAAGCAAGACTGCAAATTATACGACCAAAATTTCAATCTGAGTATTTGAGTTGCACCTTGAAAGTGGGCTATAAGAATTCATGCGTCTTATTAAGGCGTAAACATCTTTGATTTTCCAGTCGAAACTAAAAAAAGTGAAATGGTGCAAGTTACATTTCATCTTTAATTATGTCTTACATGCAACTTACCAACGATGGTTAAGCTGAAATAAGACGTAATAACAACTGACAACGCGGTTAACGACCATTTAACGATACGTCTATGCACTCAGTTCAAGCGGCAGGGGTGCCAGTACACCTTGATAGAACTGCAGGCGTGCCAGCATTTACGAACACTGCGTATGCAGCTTTTCCGTTTTAATTTGGCGGTTACATACATCACTATTTTGCCTTGTATGAATCAAATTGATACTTTCCAGTCGAATGAAAATCGATAATAGTGATACACTAAATTCACGCGACTTCTGTAAAATCGGATTGTACAACTTGCAGATTGGTAACCCTTCAAAACTTAGAAAACGTCATATTTAGAGGTTAAATCATGTTTGAAGGTTATCAAGGGGATTCGAATCATTCAAATTGGGACATTTACTAAAGCAGTACAGCCAACAATACAATCTGGGTTGCATATATTATTTGGTCACGTGACTTGCAAATGTATTTGAAGACTTGTTCAAATATGATAGAACATGCGGAGGTGCGTTCGGCTTTTTGACTAGAAATTTTCCAGTGGCATCAACGTTCTGGACTTCATTCATGTATCTCGCGGTTGTTAAAACTATCCATGAATTATTTTGAGCGGTGTATAAAAGAGTAATTTATGAAATAAAAACTTTTATCAATCGTATTTCCTTTTAATTTGGTTTACATTTATCGCTGTCACCACAACGATTTTTTAAAATACTCCAAATACGCATTTCGACCACTAAGTGGTCATCCTCATTCGACGATAAAACGGAAAGAAAGCGGTCACCCATAAATATTCGATCAGCTATGCTCTCAAATGCCCGTTCTTTATCAAATAACAATTGACACCAAAATTGTAAATATGCTAGGCTGCTGGAATTTTTACAAGTTCCAGTCAGTTTTGGTGTAGATTAAGTTGCCTATATTCGTAATTCTATCTCGATGCATTATTTGTAAACATTGTGATCAAAAAACAGCTTCGATAGCAACCTGATGTTAAACCAATTAAAAATGTGAGAATAAGACGAGAATGAATAATGTAAAGCTTCTAACATAGGACGTTCACAAAATACAGCCTCGCGATTATCCTCATCATATACTGAAGACAACTGAACAACTGAAGACATGGTATTAAAAGAATATCAAGTTGAACTCCAGATTATTAACGCAATTGTTCCAAGTTACAAAAGATCGTTAAGTTACGGAGATCGTTCCCATGTTGACTATGCATCGGATGTTAACGTCAGGAAATGTTCATCGAAGGATATTGCGATAAAAGACAAGGCAGAAAAACTTTAGACAACTTATTATTATTGCTTTTAACATAACATCCACTTGACAGAATGGCAATGACTAAACCCAAAAACATCTTGGAATTGGTCTGTCGAGCTTGTCTAAAGATGAGTAAAGCACGTTTTAATATCTTCGACCATAAGAGAAACGATAGGCTTCTTGCGGATATGTTGGTGGACTGTACATCTGTAGAGGTAAGGGACTTATTTAACCTCTTGAATGCATTGCGACGTTTCAATAAGTGCTTCCCAGTGAATTGTACGTAAATTCTTATATAGCCTTGTCATAAGCGCTATTCACTGACTTTTACGATGACGAATATATAGAGGGATTGTCACTTTCGATTTAATCAAGCCAGAGAAGTCATTCATTCATTCACTCTGTTAGGGTTGGTCACTCAGGTACTTGACCGTTATGTCCTTTATGAAATTTTCTATCTGATTCAAATCGAAGTAAGTGTGTGAGACGTTTGATCTTATTTGTATGAAA
Source organism: Chrysina gloriosa (assembly GCA_038088585.1). NCBI lineage: Eukaryota > Metazoa > Arthropoda > Insecta > Coleoptera > Scarabaeidae > Chrysina > Chrysina gloriosa. Next base: position 5,437,949 of record CM076091.1, read on the forward strand.
ACCTGCTTCTCCTACAAATACTTCGGATGTGACTGTATAAGCGTTGCATCTGCCTGTATTCGTCAAAGGCATTGAAGGGGTTAAATTCATATCCGACAAAGTAATTTTGGGAAATATTGAAGGCAATAATGCTAGCCCAAAAGTTTATTTACTTTGATTTCATTTTATTCCTAGTTCCAGATAGATGATAAACAAAAGAAAAATACGGAAACCATCCCAAAGTAGAAAAGAAATAAATTAGTATATTAAATTAAAGTAGCATCAAAGTGAGGTTATGTCAAACGGGAGATGTGTATATATACATAAATATAAGTAGAAATTGCACTGTTTTATTATAGACAATGTTTGACATATATATGGATGGAGGAATCAATCAAGTACCCCCATGCTAGATTGTTGTAGCCAGCACCATAGTCTAAACTGTCTGAGGCAAGACAACCAACCACTATGATCCTACTTAATCCAGCTAACAATTCTGATTCGGTCCAACTCAAACAATCCGATCCAGGAATGATCCCCTGCACAACCTGATGCAGCCAGTCCTCTCTGATCCAACTCCAACACTACGAGCCTGAGACAATTCAAACTAATCCCACTGCTCCCGATCCACACAGATCTAGCAAGCCCCTCTTGGTTTGGCCTATAATACATACAAATACAGAAGATATATGCAGAAGGATACCGGAAATCGTAATTTTAGGTGCATTTAATCGCTTGCGTCAGCGGCGCGGCGGTTCGTATTGATGTTTTGAGCAAGCGATTACAAAGAGAGCGTTAGTTCGTACATATTCGTATAACGCCGGAATCGGTCGGAATGCCGTTATCGCCGCTATACGAGAATACACGAGCTAATGCCATTCTTCATAGTCACCTACCCAAAACGTCATCATCAAAAAGTAAAAACAACAAAAATGTGCACCCTAATTAAAACTCTATAACACGTTACTTTCTGCAATATTTCACATAAAGCAATAGTGTACTACCAAGTGCTGTTATTTGGGTTGCCTAATTTGGTAGTCACGTGGTTGACAGGAATTGTTGATATCTCTGTGTATGCATTTAACAATATTAATTATTAATTAATTTCCAGGTACATCAAGAAGACGGATTTCCCGTCAATATTTGCACGGATTGCATGGAGAAGCTTACCTCCGCCTTCAATTTTAAAACGATGGTCATCCAATCGAATAGGCGGTTGTACAGTTTCTATCAACGCAAAGGAAGTGAGAAGGAAACGGGATTACTCAATAATAATACCGATGATATTCTCATTAAGGAAGAGATTTTCGTGAAACACGAGCAACTCGAGCAGATTAACGAAAGCGCGCTGGAAATATCCGATGAGCGACGTTCCACGGATAAATCCGAAGACGATTCTCTCGCAACAAATTTCTGCTGCAAAAATGACGACGTCGATCGCAATCGGACGATTAAAGAGGAGAAATTGGACGATAAATCCCAATTCGAATCGGCGGATGAAATCGGCTTCACGGACGATTCCGATGATACCTCCTCCAGCTCGGAGGAATCCTCCGAAATCGACAAGAAGGATGTGAACGTCAAACGTGAAAATCCGAATCGGATTAAACCGGTCGCGAAGCAGAAGAAACGGCGGGGAAATATGAATAACCACAACGAGAAACAAGCCGAATTGCTGGATAACCCCGACTACCTAAGGATAATAAACAGCGGCTTGAGTAAGAAGGAAAAGGACCGTGAAACGGTGTTCTGTGCCGAATGCAATAAAACTCTCAGTTTTCGTTATTACGTCGCGATACACGCGTATACTCATACGGGAAACGTACCGTACAAGTGCGATAAGTGCGAAAAGTGTTACCCCAAGGAATCTCTGCTACGGAAACACGTGCGATCGCATTTTCAAACGAGGGATTTCGCTTGCGACGAGTGCGGAAAGGCCTTCTTTAAAAAGCAACAGTTACAATATCACAAGGCTTCGAAACATTCCGAAGAAAGACCGCACCGTTGCAACATCTGCGATAAAACCTTCAAGATACCTTCGGCGTTATGGAAGCACGCCCTGATTCACGTTAACGATAAAAAATACGTTTGCGAAATATGCGGGAAAGCCTTCGTCGAAATGGTGGGATTGACGAAGCATAAAGTGACTCACACCACCGAAAAGAATTTCATTTGTACCACGTGCGGTAAAGCTTTCATGCGCAAAAGAACTCTCGGATGGCATTTGAAGAAACATCTCGACGATAAGCCGTATATCTGTAGTTATTGCGGGAAACGTTTTCATTGCACTACGATTCTAAAAAATCACATCTTGATCCATACCGGTGCGAAGCCTTTCGCGTGCGAAATTTGCGGTAAAACTTTCAGGCAACGTTCATGTATCGCGCGACATATGCGTATTCACACTGGGGAAACTCCTTATCCTTGTAAGTTGTGTCCTTCTAGCTTTAAGTATTCGCATCATCTGGTGAATCATATGAAGGTGCACGAAAAGGAGCTGCTTGCGCAAGACGCGATAAATCTGAAATCCACCACTGGTGATCAGCAACGTGTTAGAGACTGCTAAGTAAGATATCTTGAGGAATATATTGGATACTGTAGTAATTTATGAAATAAACACTTCCATTTGTTATGTTTGAGTCTGTAGTAACTCAGTTGGTGCGACACTCGATTTCGAAGTCAGAGGTGTAGTGGGTTCAATTCTCACAGTCTCCGCCATAATTGTTAAGTTTTTACTCGAACTTCAGGTGCACTTAGTCTGCGGAAATTAATACTTGGGATTCATTTCCAGGAGTAGTAATTGTGGTGTAGAATGTAATTTTCCATTCATCCGTGGCATTTCAGTCGCTTTAGTATTTGGTCTCCATCACGGTGGCTTAGGCCCGGTTTCATAATGGAATTAAAGTGCCTTTGAATATTAAAACCAACTTTAACTTATAAAACCGGTTTCATAATCTTACACATTTGTAAAGGCACAAAAGTGATGAATTCATCGAATACTGCCCTGTTTATGTTGATGAGATTCATTCGTTCAAACGATTGTTTCAATACCGCCGAAATTAGAGTTAAACATGCAATAATTTAATAAAGATACTATTATTTCATATTAATTCGCGTATTATTAACATGTAATTGGAATATATGAAATTTATAGGTCAGCGCTATATGTCAAAAAATAAATAATAAACAAAACGTCAAAAGTCAAAATAAATATCATACGTCACAGTTGTTTTGCCGGGGAATTCAAAATCACATTTTTCATAATAATGTATTTTATACAGAATTGATAACGATATGAGTAATTAGAAATGTTAAAGTATCTAATTAAATTATACCGTTTATTAAATCGAATCTACGACAAGAAAAGTTTAGTAAAAACTTTATAAAATCATTTCATTTCAACTCTGTTACTAAATAAGATAATTTTTAGTAAGTTTTAAAGTAAGGCCAACTGATGGGTTACGCAACCAACCTTACAGAAGTCACGTAGGTTGCGGTTAATCCAGAATTTACTGTAGTAAATCATTTATTCGTACGTAAGTATTGTCTCTAATATTTACGAAATAAACTTCTGTTAAGGATGGCTGGGTCTCTCAATAACACCCGTTAAAATAAAAAATATATTGTTACAAAAAGGGCTTCACTTATACGTCTTGTTTACATCCATGTTTTACAGACATCTTTTCGGTATCCCTCACACTTCAGAGCTTAAATGCACCTTGCTAAATAGTCCTGAGACTTACACAGAATTAACAAAGGCAAGTGTTAACAACTGACCTAAAACTTTTAGTCGGCATGACTGGGTTGGTACAATTGGTATTCGTATATACAGAGTGAGCAATCTCGCGTCTATATAGAGAGAAATAAAAGTAATTGGCCATACTGAATACTTTATATTAACCACGTATGAACCATCAATATTGAAGATGGAGGTTTGGAAACTTAAATGCATTAAAGATAGACGCTACACTAGCGGTATCTACACTATTTGGAGAGTAAGTAACCGTTGCAACAAACCAAAAGGTTGCAGGTTTCGTTTATCGTCTATTTTATTCTTATCTTACTTCATGTCATTGTGTCACCAACTTAAGAACTAATTAAATGTATGTATATATATATATATATATATATATATATATTTCGTGATCTTTTGATACTTATCTTAAGAACTAATGGTAGCTAATAGTAAATCATGTCAACTTAAGGTTATACCTTGGATTAACAGTTTAGTGTTACTGAGGTAGTTTAATTGAATATTAATTCAATTAAACTACCTCAGTTTAGGAACTTTTATGCTGTCACCAGTACACTTTTTGAGGTTGCCTACTCTGTATATATACAGTATGACATGTCGCCACCAGTTTTGTTGATGTAGGTTAGGGTCATTCTGGGTCGTGTTTCTAAACTATTCTGATTGTCATAAGAAATAACACACGCCGAAACTTTATAAGTTCTAAAAAGAATTATTATTAATATTTAACGTTGGATGAGTACTATATGATATCGAGTACATATGCAGCTCAAGTTAACATGTATAAATATCTACGAAAAAGTGTAAAATGTATGTGTTTTAGCATATTCATTCGAGCGAGATAACTTGGAAAACCAGAATGAACACCTAAAATTATTAAGTTTGTTTCAGAGGTAAACGAGTTAAAAGACCAAATAATTTCCAGTATCGAATAAGAGAAATTATTTATTTTTGATCAGCAATTATACCGATTTGCTTCCCATTTGTAAATTACCATATCCAGGAAGGACAACAAACACGTATGTAAGCTGCATTGTTATTATATTGCTTACGTGTATTAAGATATGCATTTCATTCATACAGGAAATAATTTTAATATGGTGATGTGTTGGGCTCTAGGCTGTAACCACTATAGTGTTCGGGAAACATGTAAATATTTCAGGTTCCCGAGAGATAAGAAAGCAAGAAAATCATGGATTAAATTAGTTCGGTATTGAAATTGAATTAAAGAATATTAATCTAATAATAATAATAACTTCATGTACTTACAAACGGAACTGATTTTAATTTAAATGTATTTTTGCAGTAGAACTACAGAACCAGGACCTAGCGCAGTTCTCTGTAGTTGCCATTTTAAAGATGGCAAGAGAGAAAATGGCCCAACCTTATTCACACACAACAAAGAGAAATTATTTCAATTTCCTAATCCTGAAGAAAAACGTAGGAAAACCAAGACTCAAACAGTTGAAAAAATTGAAATAACAGACAGGTAACATATACATTGTTATGCATAGTTAATTATTAAACCATTTCATTTTGGTTTTCAACATAATCTACATCGAACGTATATTTCCAGTTTAGTCGATTACCAACAATATAACACAACAGTCCAACCTATGAATAATTCTGTAGAATTGGTATGTCGAACTTGCCTGAAGATGTGCAGAACACGTTTTGATATCTTCAACTATAAAAGAAATAATGATCTCCTCGCAGATATGCTGGCGAATTGTACATCTTTAGTGGTAACTAACTCGTTAGTAAAAAAAAACACCCCATTTTCATTCTATCACTTTCCAGGTACAAAAGGACGATCGGTTTCCAACTGGCATTTGTAACGATTGCGTGCAGAAACTTATCAATGCATTTGATTTTAAAACCATGGTAATTGAATCGAGCACAAAATTACAACAATTTTGCCTAAGTGAAGGAATCAAAAAGGAATTAGAATTATATAATGATGATGATGTGGAAGATGTTGGTATTAACGAAAAAGTTGATATAAAAATGGAAGAAACTTGATCCTAACAAATGTATATTGCAAAAATGAATATACTGTGGAAAATCAACCCGATGAGGAGAAAATGGATATTGAAGTCCATTTAGAATCAGAATCATTGGATGTAAATGGTGATTTCTTAAAACACTTTGTTGAAACTGATTCGTGCTTGTCAGATTCTACCGGAACAGGAAAATTTGAAAAGGAAAAGCGAACCCCAGTAACTTCAAATTTACAAAGTAAAAGTAGAAATCAAATGGAGAAAGAGGAGTTAGATAACAGTGTAGTTGAAATTCGAATAGTGAAAGAGGAAATAGATAATGTACGTGGAAATCAGATGGAAAAAGAGGAAATAGATAATAACACACCATTAGAATCCGAATCATTAGATAAAGATGGTGGTTTCTCAGAGCCAGCTCGAGCTCAGGGAATCCTTCCAGAACAAAAATATGAAGAAACCTGTCTCAATTACCAAACGTGAGGTAAAAGAAAAAAGGAATTGTGGCATCGGCTTTTTGTGGAGTAATTTCATCTTGTTGGATCTTATTATAATGTAAATTATTTATGATTCTAGAATATTATCACGATAATGTCCAGCATTTCAAGGAGCACCAAAATATATTCGCATAATGATTTGTCTAGGTGACATTTCCCACCAACACCAATTTCAATTGAATGCGAACTTATTTCTTTGAATACACAAGGATTTTTGTATGAAGATTCTGGCTGTTAATATCACCAGATACGCAGAACCATGCCTCATCAGAATAGAATACCAAATGTCAATCTTGATTATGGAAATTTTAAAAGAACCGTAAGCAGTAATTGCGATTTATAAGCTGAAGTATGTAGTTGCCGTACACTTACTTTATAAAGGTGCATGTGCAACTTCCATAGGATGTATCAATTATTATGTTGTCTCAATGCTTAGAATCTAATTCACATGTATTAGTTTGTGCAGATAATTTTAAAATAGATTTGTTAGGGGTAACAATCATTTAATTTGGTATATCCTCAACTACATCCTGTAGTGTGGAGTAATTTGTTTTACTTTTCAAAATATGTGGGTTTCCATAAACCAGCTTGCTAGTCTATCCCCATCCCTGATAAGTGTTGCGTAATTAATATTTCTGTTAGGTTATCCAGAAGAAAACTAGCATATGCAGCACAGATATTTTGTCTTCCCATGTGTATTAATGGAGCTCATTTGTCAGAAACAGCTCGACGCCGACGACATTTTGGTACTGTCAAAAATCTGCCAATATCGCGTCGTGTTTTGTGTGTCTTACTTCTGTAATTTGGGCTGAAAAATTGATAAAAGTTGTTTAAATTTTACACAGCTCATTCTAAAGTATTGGAAGAACTTAAACTGATCGCATATTAGATGAGGGAACAATGTAACACAGAGATTCTGTGTGTTTTTCTGTATATTTCATGTACTCGTGTCTTTTTGTTCCATCTTTCTTCCTTTTCACATAATAGTGCCACAACGACACTTCTTATATGTAAAATATAATCAACATTTGTTGATATTTGATCACTATTTACGAGTACAATAGTAGTACGCGTTAAAACCAAATAAAACGAAAAGTCGCTGTTCATAACATACCGAGTGTTTATCAATAAACAAGCATGTGGCACGTAGTTAAACAAAACGAAACTGACGGTTGACAGTACAAGGGAATAGCAGGGTCGGAAACCTTGGAAAACAAACATTCGTATTTAGGCTTTTTAGTGTCGCCAACTCGGGACACTCAATTGCTCACTGTGTGTAAAACATCTACACTACAGTTAAGCCTATGTAATTTTAAGAGAACTCCATCTAATTAAAACTCGTAAAAAAATATAACATTCTTCTACTTCATTGCATTGATTACTACATTGTGGCCAACACCTATACTAAAATTTCCTCAATTAAACAGGCGCGAGATTCAAAATACAATAACGATGTTTACAGTACCTTACCACATTGTGACCAACCTTTACACTAAAATTCCCTATTCGACAGTAAATATTTGTGTTGACGATGAGTATTTAAATTGTTTATAATAACTATTTACCAGTGTTGAGAACGAGGTAGTGGTTATACATAGATTATTTCTTGCAAATTTCAGCTAATATCTGACACATACAAATTATTTAATCCTCAAACAACAAGAAGATTTTCCTGAGAAGCGAGAAAAAGTGAATAAACAACTTTTTAAAATGTAGTAAGTCATTTTTGATTAATTATATCTATAACTTACTGCTAAATCGATTCGGGCGATGTCTATGAACTATAACTGCAAATAGATTACATAGGTACTATTTTCTTTTTCGTACCCCGTTTCTAATTTCATGTACATCGCGAATTGAACCAGTTTTTACCTATAACATGAACTGCATCAATATATAATTCTAGTTACATGGTTTACCAACCATACAGAACAGTCCCGCTGACGAATAATACTAGGGAATTGGTATGTCGAACTTGTCTGAAGATGAGTAGAACCTACTTTAATATCTTCAAACATAAAATAAGTAACAAACTCCTAGTAGATATGTTGGTAAACTGTACATCGGTAAAGGTAAGCAACTTATTCAGTAAAACAACTTGTTATCGTGTACCCCTTTTCAGATACAAAAGGAAGATGGATTCCCCATTATATGTAATGATTGCATGCAGAAACTTACCTCTGCATTGGATTTTAAAGCGATGGTAATTGAATCAAATAGGAAATTACATGGGTTATGCCATGAAGGTGAAGAAGTCAAAAAGAAAGAAAATTCATGTAGTAATGATGTGAAAGATGTTGCTATTTGCGAAGAAGCTGATATAAAAATAGAACAAACAACCATAACAGATGTAAGTTGCAAAAATGAAGATAGCGTTGAAAATCAAGCAATTGAGGAGGGAATGAATATTGAACAAAATGATGGATTCTTAGATGATTTTGATGGAACTAGCTTATGCTTAGCAGATCACACTAGAATAGGAGAATGTAAAAGAAGTGTCCACTCCACGACCTGCCAGGTTACATGATAAAAATGGTCATCTTCTCACAAATCAAAAGGAGAAGGAGGAGATAGGTTTGAACACAGGACTAGAATCGGAATCACTGGATGATTTTGCCAGAGCTAGTTCAGACCCAGAAGATCCCAAAAATAAAACATATGAGAAAATGGAACAAAAAGTATCAGTTGCCAAACAGAAGAGACGAGGAAGATATGTAGATAATTATGATCAAAAACACGCTGAATTATTGAATAATCCCGATGTCAAAAGGATAATGAGTAGTGGTTTGACCTCAAGACAAAAGAATCGTGAGACTGTATTCTGTGTTCAATGCAACAAAACGTTTAGTTTTCGTTATTACATCACGATACATGCGTATACACATACGGGAAGGGTCCCATATAAATGTAATAAATGTGAGAAACGTTATCCGAAAGAAATCCTACTGAAGCAACACATGCGGTCGCATCTCCAAATAAGGGACTTCCCTTGCGACGTGTGCGAAAAAGCTTTCTTAAATAAACATCACTTGCAATCCCACAAAGCCCAAAAACACTCTGAGGAGAGACCGTACAAGTGCAACGTGTGCAATCTGAGCTTCAAAATATTATCGACCTTATCGAGTCACCTCAAACGTCACATGAAAGATAGAAAATACATTTGTGAAACGTGTGGGAAAGCTTTCTACATGAAGGCATTGAAAAGACACATGGAGAGCCACAACACGGAAAGAAAGTTCGTTTGTGCTACCTGTGGCAAGGCTTTTCCTATTAAAAATGCTCTCAGTAAACATTTGAAAACGCATCTAGGAGTGAAACCCTACATCTGTAGTTATTGTGGTAAACGTTTCTACTATCTAAGCCAACTAAAGAACCACATCCTGACCCATACCGGTGCGAAACCGCATGCGTGTAAAATCTGCGGTGAACATTTTAGACAACATACGTGCCTCAGACGACATATGCGAATTCATACCGGTGAGAATCCATATCCGTGTAATTTGTGTCCATATAGCTTTAAAGATTCACGTCGTCTTTTAAATCATATGCAAGTTCATGAGAAGGAGCCGGTGGAAAATGAAGAAGTGCATCATAAACCCTCAGATGACGAGGATTCCTTAGTTACGGACTGTTAAAATTTCCTTTTTAACTTGAACACTTTATCGTATGACAGGGTAAAAGAGTAAGGAAGAAATCTTTTAACCCTTTCGATAAGATATATGTGACGTGTGTCGATTTGATCTCACCATGTTTGACGAATGAAATCAAGAAATAAACCAGACTAACTGGGTAGATGTCACATTTGTATTATGACTGCTTTATGTTTAGTGGATTTGCGAGGCCTGAGATCGATACTCATGTTTGTCATCGTTAGCTCTTGGAATATAATGGCGGTTTCACTTACTTTGGAATATCGGTTGATGTAACTAACTGGAACGCGCACTTACATACACAAACTTTGGTACAGTTTAGCTTAGGAAAGCTGGTGAAGGTGTGTATCGATGCATTAGCTGCAATAGAAAAGAGCACCGATAACAACAACCACCAGACTATAACTTCCTCTCGAATTAGATAGACCTGTTAGCTAATATATAAGATATAGTTTTTATCACACAATTAAGTCAAAATGAACAACATGTTAAAAGTCGTTACATCTAACTCGGGACTGTTACCTGTGCCCTCATCACCGATAGATGGTTATGGGAAGATTTTGAAATTAAAGGAAAATATTTTTATTAATGAAAATAATTTTATTCAGCAATACAAAGCGCAAGTTTTTGAACCAATTCTATGGCAGACTAGAATTCGCAACATAAACATGCAATTTGAATTAAATAAATAAAATAAAATTGTTTTGTAAAATTATCAACTTACCATTTTACCACACGCTTTGCAGAATAATTTTTCTTCGTTCAAAAGTAATTCTGGAACGGTCTTGATCCAGGCGGCTTCTAAATCACTTTTCACTTTTGGCATTTTTGGGTAAAACTTCACTTTATTCGGTGTTTGTAAATGATGAAAATATTTAAGTGATAAATGCTGACATATACACCCCTTACCTAATTATTTTTAACTAGTCAGAACTCACCATTATTCGTTTAATTTCCGATCTTTATTCTTAGAAACCGTAAGAAAACAATCTTTGCTCTTCGGTATTGAACATGATATTTCGTTTGGAAGTTTAACAGCAATTAACAATTCCATAGAAAAATGTAGAAACATAAATTTCTTGGGAAAAGCATTAATCCCTATTTAAGTAATATTTATGTTGATTTATAACGAAACATCGGTAATCGTACAATGTAAATTTCCCAGAAAATCGTCTACTATATTTTTATAAAAATAACGCAATTTTCAAACGGAAGAATATGTCGAATAATATCAAATATGTTAAAATATATGAAATATGTGGAAAAGAGCCAAAATATTCTAAATATGTAAAATTAAATTAGTGGTAAACGATTTTACTTACCTTAATTTTTCTAGATCTTAAAGTGTCCAACGTTCAATTGTACAACGCTTCTTCGAGGGATTCCCCCGCTTTCCCTATTATCACACCCCCGGTCAAATCCCGAATATGATGCGACAAGTATTTCTGTACGAAACTTATCAAAATCTCAGTGAACTACTTTCAATCGTCAAATATCCATCCAACGTCATTCGTTCGAGAACTAAATGTCAGTAGTAAATTTCGCGAAAATTAACCGTTGTTTTCGACCCGATAATGGATACCAACACGGGACTGATAGTGAAATTGTGCGTGTTCGCCCTCGACATATTCATTATAGTATTCAATTTCATCACTCTCAAGCACTATTTGCCGGCGTTCGGACGCAACCGGGACGTCGAAATCGAAACGAGGAACAAAGGACAACAGACTTATCTGGCCGGTGACGTCGACCAGAAATTGTCGGAGAGAAGACCGAATTACGCGTACAGGACGCCGACGAGCACATTATTGAATAAAATGCAGCAAAATTCTTCTTCGTACGGAAGAGGTAGCGGGAATCTGACGAATCGCCAACATTGCCAGAAATCTTATACGGATCGGGATTACAGGAAAGAGGAGAAGTACGCCAAATCGGTTTGTCATTGTGATTTTTGTAAAGAAAACAAACGTTTGGTAAGCACCAAGTAAAAGTGAATTAATCGAAAGTGTATACGGTTGAAATTTAAATTGTGACGTAATAAATTAGGTACAGTCTCTTTTATGCTTCTTCTTGTTTTTGCGCCTAAGCGGCAGTGTCTTAAAATTCAAGCAATTAAAGACTTTCACAGGCGACCGCTTAAGTTGCAGAGATCATGTACCTCCTACAACTAAAAAGGAAGTCAACTCTGGGCCACAACAGGAAATTTCATTGCCAACTATTATCTGCATAAAATCAGGCTCAATTATGAACTTGAGTGCAGCTTATGAATACGTTGCAGAGTCTTTGTTAGCGAGTTGTTTATCGGTAGTTTTAGGGGCGTCAGCAGTAACCATGTTGTGTTTATCTCGAAGGCCGTTAGTAACGGACAATAGTCATTTTGCTTGAGATCAAATTTCCCCTTTAAACAGGTGGAATATGTCACACAGTCTTTACTAACAAACAGTTTGTCTCTATCGGTGATTTTGTGGGCATCAGCAGCAAGCATATTGTTTTTAGCGATAAGATCCTTCGGAACAAATGACGGTGATTTTGTTTGACGTCAATCTTCCTCTTTAAACTTGTAGAATACGCCACAAAGTCTTTCTTAGTGAGTAGTTTATCGCTATCGGTGGTTTTACGGGCGTTAGCAGCTACAGCTATACCTGTTCTTCAGCGATTTTATTTGACGTCAAACTTGGAGGAAGTTTTAAGGGGTGTAAACTGTTGGAAGACGTCACAAAATCTCTATTAGCGGGTAGTTTATCGCTATCGGTAGTTTCATGGGCGTCAGCAGTTACTGTATTGTTTTTAGGGATAAAATCCTTCGGAACGGATTACGGCGATTTTGTTTGACGTCAAACTTCCTCTTTAAACTTGTAGAATACGGCACACAGTCATTGTTAGCAAGTAGTTTATCGCTATCGGTGGTTTTATGGGCGTTAGCAGCAACCGTATTGTTTTTAGCGATAAGATCATTAGTAACCAATGTCAGTCATTTTGTTTGACACGTCGAACTTCCGCTGTAATCATCTTGACAAGTGTATGAACTCACGAAATACGTCATAAAATCATTGTTGATGAGTGGCTCATTGCTATCGGTGATTTTATGGGCGGTAGCAGCAACAAACATCTTTTTTGGCGATAAGACCGTCGGAAACAACAATTGCGGGCAAAGCCCGCAGGCAACGTGTAAAATGATAATTAAAGTGATAAGTAAACAATGGCAATGTTTCCCAACGGCTAACACCACCCAATCGAAGTACCCAGCGCAACATGGCTGTCGCTTAATGCTAGGTCATATCCGCGTTAGACCCCGCCTTGTTTACTATTGTGGTAAAGGAGGGCGTGGCCTTATATTTCCGAATATGCACGCTGTACAAATGCTGCCAATTACAATGCGAGGTTTAAATAACGCGACTAAGCAGTGCGGAGAACAGGAAGCAGTCTTTTTCCGCCCACAGTAAATAAAAACTATCTCTTTCTCTTTGGCTCGTTGGCGCTAGCGAGTAACACGAGTGATAACGTACTGTCCTGAGCCACTGTTGCTATAGCTTAGTGCACTATCGCGCAGTCAACTTCAGGAACAAATGCAAACAAAAAATAAAAGTAATTTTTATATTTAAGAACCTAGCACGTACAATATACTACTTTTTCTTTTTCAAACACTAATGTCATATAGATTGCCGGCCGTAGATGTAAGTTTTATGCATATAAGCGAAATGCACGAAAATCAGCGACAGAATCTGTACGACACACACGATACTACACACCAATAATCGCACCACCGGTTTAGGTATACTTTTCAAAAGTATAACGGCCAAGCGGAACGTGCTCAATCCGCAGAACACGACCAAACAGAGGAAAAAGAATTGATTACTGGCTTCATCGAAAAGCATCAATGAAAAACTAAGGGATAAAATATGTCCGTACAAAGCATAGCCCAAAAGGGACACGATTTCGTAATAAGTAATATCCGATTTACTAACGTTCAATAATAACATGCACGTTGCCGGCATCAAAATTACGTATCCCAAACAAAATTTCGCGGGGAAAAGCCGATGGTTTCGATCTTATTACTATGTCCGTATTGCAAAATACAAACGAAAACTACGAAAGCTAACAGTGGTCCGAGGAGGTCTACGTACACCGTTTGAAATCTCTTCGATAAGGGGGGATAAACGAGATATATATTCGAAATAACAAATCGTAAAAGGATACCCAAAAGAATTTCTTATAATTTCGTTTCGAAACGGGATCTTCCGATCCGATAAAAATGATCGAATTCCTCATTTCCCTTTCTTCAAATATTCCTGCCGCGCTTTCTCCAGTTCCTCTTTTAAATTACTCGAGAATCTCCGAGTGAACTGTTTTAGTTTTTCGGGGGATAGTTTCTCTTGTAGGCCTCGTTCTTCGGCGAGCAATTTGGACCGGTTAAAGATATAGACGACGAATCTGGCCGCTCTTCGCATCGGATAAGAATTGCTGAGGCGTTCGATTAGTTCCGGATGATTCGTTAGATATCTAATTATGAGACGGACGATCATGATTCTAAGATTTTTGCATTCCGAATGGGTAAAGGTAACGGTATTTATGGAGGAGTTCCTGTTTGAGTCGAAGTTGAGTTTTCAATGCTTCTAGATGATTCAGTTGTTGTTCTCTGCTGAATTCTATCCCAGCAAGTAGATGTATCTAAAAACAATAACATATTGAATATAAAAAGTATTGCCTCATATAGGGTTATGTATGTTTTTAACTTTGGTTGTAATTTTGTACTTTGGCGCGATGAATAAAATACATAACAACAGACCAGGATAATTCCCTATGGAAAAAGGGCACATTCCACTTTTGACACTAGTCCTAATGCCCTAAGCAGAGTTCCCAATGTTCCCATAAACAAAATGCCCCCATACAGTCATGCTGCATCAATCTATCGCTGCATTCAATTTCTAGATGTTCCTCATTAACAAAAATAACTACCTGAGCTCTAGCGTGATCCAATCGTTTCTGCAGCTCCAACACCTTCAGGGAACAGTCTTGCGATTCACGACTTTTGGACGTGTTATCGTGGTGATCCTTCTCCACGCTGTAACGAAGAAATGGCCACGTTTAGAGATAAATTTGCGACGTATTGTTTAGATATTTATAGAATTATGCTTGTGAGTGTAATAGAACAACCAACCTTCTTATAATTTCGTATACTACGGGGAGGATTTCTATGTTGAGTTCCTCGACGGTTATTCGCTTTTTGTTATCTAAACTTTGCTCGGTATTTTCCATATTTTCTGATACATATCTGAATTAATTACGAAATAATATTGCAGAAGTATTGAGCCTGACAGTTGTGGTGACAGTAAAGATGTTTCGGAACGTACCCAAGAATACGTTGTTATGTAACATTCTTCCTTATTAAATTAAAATGTCTTTGTTAATTTTTATTTAATATTAATGAATTTAACGGCTTAATTTAAGAATTTTGTGATATATTATTTAAAAACCGGGGAATCCTTACTTTTTATCGCGGAATTTTTGAACGATCCCACTGAGATTGTCGGTAAAAACGCCAACCATTAAATTGATATAACTTGACATAAGTGCCACAATAAGTGACGTTTCGTTATACATAACGCATATAACCTACATTTTATATATTTCTATCAATATTTTCTATATTTTATTATGATTAATTCAAAAAGTCTCGAAATATAACCACTTTCACCTGGAAATACGACGGATTTTTCTACATATGTCGCCACCTCCAATCACCAAGAAAGTTGATCCAGGATGGAACGACCCGCCGATTTTAAATTACAACGCCTCCAATCCGCCCCCGAGGTCGAGGATCACCAACAAACGAGTGGCGTTTCCTTTATCTAATCAAACAAGCTCGTTATCCCAAACACAGTTTCCTATTACAGCACCAATTCCAACTACGATACCCCCTTATTACCCGCTCTGTCGGATATGGTCAAGCCCAAAACGGAGATTAGTGCTCAAGAAGGACATCCTCCCGTATCCTTATCCCAAACAAACCCTTCACTTCCAGCACTGATTCCCAATGTGATACACTCTTTAGATGTAGATGAAGTCAAATCAGAAAGTGGTACTGAAAAGGAAGACCCCTTAAAAGAAATATTGTCCAACGTATCGATGGTATTGAAAAGCATGGGAGATTCCGATGGGATCCAGGATAAAATAGATATATTTCGTTCGATGTGGGAAGGAAATAAGTTTAGCAGTAAGTTACAAAAATACGTTTTGGATATGACGAGGCACATCGTCGAAGGTGATATGGAAAAGGCGAACGAATGTCAGCTGCAATTGATGATGGAAGATGCTAGTTTGTGTGAACGATGGATAGTCGGATTTCGACAATTAATACCGGACGAGAACTCGGCGAAATAACCTGTGATTTTTCTGTATTTTATCAATTTGTAGAGCAATAAATCGTATACATATATCTTAATAATTTAAGCAATTGGAGCAATATAATCTAATAAAAATTAATGCTGATAAAAGTGATGTTAATTTGAAATAATTATATTTGTCACTGTAATTCATCACATTAAGATTTTATATTGATGTTGTTCAAGTGCCGCTGCTTCAGATGTGTTTATGCGTTCAATGAAGGTTACTGGTATGAACCATTGACGCAAGCTTGCCTCTGCACAAAACTATAGGTATGAATACGTGTTTCTCAATTGTCTTAACACCCCATCTTCAGCATTGCTCCCGTTTACTTGATTCTTTGTTTGTTTAGAAAGAGCTCTCTAATGTTCCCTCATATGTTGCAATAAGTTACTCCTATACTTATATTTTTTCCCACACAATCGACAGGAATATGACTTAAAATCATTGTGAAGTAAAGTATGTTGCTGCCAATCCGATAACAAAGCAAATGTTTTCCTGCAAATCTTGCAAACAAATTGTTTATCTTTTTTATGTACCAGCAAGTGATTGTTCAACTCTTGCCTATGTTTAAACAACTTTTTACAGGGATTACATTCAGATGTCTCATATGTATATTGAATTTGATCTGATTTTAGTAAATCATCCTTAGATGACGGATTTACATGGCAGATATGTTTGTTGTAGTAATCTCTAAAAGTATAAGTACAGTTGCACATTCTGCACGTTACTTTCTGGTGAAGTTTTTGTGCTGGACTAAGATAGGATTCCATGATTGTTTTACAATCAGGATTATCTAATAAGTTTAGTTTCATTTTATTACCAAAACTTTTCCCATGTTGAATTGTGACAGGATCTATCAAGTTGTTTTTGTGGGAATTTCATTATTCGCATTAACTTGATATGTTTCTGTGGTAGAAATGGTAGATTTCAAGATGGATACTGTATTTGTTGAACGATTCATATCATAATCACAGTTTTCTTCTTTTGATGTATGCTCTTCTTTAATACCTAAACTTTGATAAGTGGTATCCTGATTATTTTCCGCTATGTTAGTTTCAAACGTAGTTCTAATTAGATCGGAAGATTCCAAGTCTAATTCTTCTATTTCTGTTAGACATTTCTTTTGACTATCGGAGTTTCCTTCTCCTGACATATTCTCATCTTTAATTTCTGTACTTTCACAATCGATATATGTGGTGTCTCTCGTTGCATTTTTGTCAATATTTCCACAGGTAGAATATTCAACTTGATCCGTTTTAATATCTTCGATTTCTTGCTTTAAAAAAAAAAATTTCGTCTGACCTATGAGGCTGTACCAATCTTTTGTTTTCTAATATCGAGCCATGAACCCCATTTTGTAATTTCGTATCGGATTCAATGATCATTAGCTTAAAATCGTATGCAAATGTAAGTTTCTGCAGGCAGCTCTTGCAAATATTGTATGGAAATGCGTCGCATTTTTGAATCTACGAAGAAAATATGAGTTGAAGCACAAATACTGTGGTAAATATCTGCAATACCTTAACTGGCGCAAGTTCCATTAATGATTCTGATATTAATTTTTCGTCTTTGAAAGAATCGAATATATTGCAACGGGTTTCACTAATATTTAAGCAAGTTCTGCATAAAAATTCCATAATAACGATCCGGTTTTATATTTCTCTTTATAGTTAAAAAAACTAATTCTGCCCATAAAGCCATGGAAGATGCAAGAAGAAAAGTAGAAATTGAAGTCCCTAGATATATAAATATTTAGTGACTGTCTTTAATAAGTATTAAAGTCACTAAATATATTGTTTATAAATGATTGATGCGATCAACCTATCAATGTTGAGAACTTTGTCTGTTGAGAATAAAGACGCGAGTGTTTAAGTTTTTAGTATAATTTCTCTCCTACATACGCAAATTTATCATTCAACGAAAATTCAATGATAATATTATATAACCTCAAAACGTATCCTAGTGTGGTACGTAGGTTGGCAGACAACGGGGAGTTGTCAGCCTTTGTGTTGGCAAGCATGGAAAAATTTAGGGCTGGCCACAATGAATAAGAAGGTAGATGGTGTACAGAGATGGAGGATAAAACGTTTTGGTTATCGTTCGTACGTGTATTATTTAGAAATAATCTTCCTCGCAACGGTTAGGGTAAGACTAGGAAGTATAACAGCAACAATACCCTAACACAAGCTATATTTAAGTGTGACTAACTTGCAACATTGCATATGAGAATTTTATTTTTTATCGCCGTTTTTATATTCACTACTTCTGTGTTCTTCGCTACATGCACAATCGGCTCTTATAAGAAATCTTAAAATACACTTTTTAATTTTGCATAAGCAATATTTAATATCAAATTGAGGGTAATGTTTGGGACGCTACTGCGTTTTTATAGTCAAGCGGTGCAGTACCAACTTCAACAAAAAGTACACCTACGAATCATCAACAACCATTTATAAACATTCGTTATAGCAGGAAAATTTTGGATTGCCAACTTAACTTGATAGCCCGCATAGCCAACTTAAAAACAGTAATTTCGGGTAACTAAAACTGGAACGATTGTTATAGTGTAAACATGGTGTAATTACCATAATGATAACAAAAATGATATTCTAGCTCTGGATGAGATTTTTTTAAAATAAATACGTGAATAGTGTAATGTCGCGTTCTAATATTGAACGTACTGTACGTGGCGCACAAGAATCTATTAATTTAGGAGAAAGTTTATGAAAGGTATGAATAAAACTCGCGAAAATGTGATTTTTGGGAATTTTTATAACAATTACAAAAATAGTTATAGACAATAAAATATTTCATACTGAATTTTGTAACTTACAAATCCTATATATTTATATATATATATTTTTTAAAAATAACAAATGATCTTTCTGCAGCGTTACGACTAAATACGACATATACAGAGTGTTATATCACCGCGCAAAATAAATTTCGCGTTATTTTTTAAAAATTACCGTCTATATAATTTACCGATTATAAAGAGATCTGTATATTACAAAAAAATCACTTGTTATACAGATACATGCAGGTCTGTGTGTATATAATTTTTATATATATATGTATATTTACTTATACCAACGAATATAATTTAAATAAGATAATACATTAAATAGATTCGTTACATATCTCTTCGATTGTGTGTTTTTCTCTTTCATTCGGACACACATACACATTCACACACAAGGCACGGCGTTTTCTTTTTCTTTTTTTCTTTTGGGAGATTTGACGATTAAAATTTACATCAACATTTATTATAGCACAAACGCCTCAAAAATCGAGGACGAGGATAAAAAATACGATTAGGGGAAGAAATGCTTGTTTTGTGCGTGTGTACATTCGAAACAAAACAAAAAAAAAAAAAAAAGAAACGATAAGGCAACGCTAAAACGGGCCTGGATGAATCGGCCAAGGCACGAGTCTCACATATTTGAACAATGCGCACATATAAGGCAGTAATTATTATATAAAGTTTATACAAAAAATATTTATATATTCGTACAAAATATATCGATATCTTTAGGTATTTATATATGTATGTATATATATATATAATGGTGGGACCTCGGGTGGGGGTAGAGGGTTATATACAAAATTTATTTACAAAAAAATTGAAGGTCCAAATCGCTTTTTTAGCTCAGAAAATAGAAGCATCTAGTAGGTTGCTTTGAAGATGATACGAGAGATATTTCGAAGGAAGAGATTCGTTTCAATGATTAAAATATTAGAAATAAAAATAATTACTAGATGCTCCTATCGATCGGACCGCCCTGTATATTAATAGAAGACAATATAAATGGACGCCAATATGTATACAGGATGAATCTATTCGATTTTTAGGTGAAAGAAATAAAATATTCCTAGGTAGGATTCTTTCCACCCTTCAGTTGGCAACAGTATCAGTACAGTACGATTCCTTTGTATATATTTGACAATTTGCGGTTACGTTTATAAAATAACAATAAACTATCAATAGATAGGAAAATCTTTCATGTTCTTCAGTTGATGACATTTAATGTTGTTTACGTCTGTCATGTCATATTTTTTCCAAGGATAGTATACAAACATTGATTTTTTAAATTTAGTATTCCTTTTTCTTGAATATATTTAACAACGGTAACTTTAACTTTATAAAATTAATAACCATTACTACCAATACACCAGTGCTCGCAACTTTTTTGTTTTTGGTCACATGACTTCCAGTTGAATTTGGTCACTCTGTATATTATACAAAAAAATTATGAAAAATAGATCAACTATATACATATGTACGTTTTTCGTTAGTTAATAAGATTCAAAGACTTTTCACCCCTATCCATCTATACACTTCATTCTTAATATAAACGGGATATAATATGGCAAATACATCAACTTAAATATGCACATACGAATGACTCATCCTGTATATAGTCCGCGTATAATCCTATACCTGAATGTGTATCATCGGAGGCAATTTTTTTCTCTTCGATAAAAATTGTTACAAATTGAAGTTTGCATTCGTTTTATCTACGTCTACAGTCAATTACTCCTATAACTACGAATATAATGCATTTACAACTTAAAAGGTAACCTTTCCGGTTGGGGAATCCCGCGAAACAAAGTTTATGCGGATTTCCAACCTTTCGTTTTGGGATAAATAAAAACATCTAGAAGTCACAAAATTGGTAATAATGGTAGTAATATAAATAATAAAAATCCCATACATTTAGACTTCTTTTTGAAATTTTTAGTACTATAATTCTTCTTTTTTGTATTATTAGAAATTATTAATTATTGGCATATGCGATTTGTGTTTGTCTAGGAAGTCATTGCACAGCTCTTTGCGAGCAGTCGTCGAATAACGTAAAAATGGAAATGAGATTTTAAAACGGGGAAAAAATTTAAAGAAAAAAATAATGCAAAATATGAAAAACCAACAGAATAAAAAAAGAGGCTAGAAAAAAATAAAATTGGAAAATAACGAAAAACTAACAGGATATAAGAAAGGTAAAAATCTAAAAAAGGAAGGAAAAACAATGAAAAATGGCAACAACCAAGAGAATACAAAAAAAAAAAAAAAGGAAGCTGAACTGAACACAAGAAACGAGAAAGTATCAAAAAATGTTTAATAAGTGTCATGTATAAAGAAATCAATTTAATTTTTGTCATTTTGGTCAACTTGTCATGTAACCTCTCTATTTATTAAAAATAGGACAGTATCTGTCATGTTTTTATGAGATCTTAATAAAATGAGAATGAGAATGCAGTTACCAATAGCAATTTCCGTAATATACCTCCTCCCCTCTCGCCCCTCCAAGGAACAAGGAGGTTTACATCTAAGGCTGTTCGTCCTTTTGTAAGGGTGCGGGCAGAAATTTTTATGTCCTCTGGACTTTTAGGGAAATCTTCCACTTGTCACTTCTCGTCAAGATTTTCATGTTGGTAGTAATCGGTGTACACAAACAGAAAAAGTTACCAGAAAACTTTGTTTTTAATTTTATTTTTATTAATATCCCGATAACTTTAAAACCATCAGCGCAGATATTTTATTACTACCATTATTATTTTATTTTCTTTGACTCGTTATTAATTATTTATAAAACTACAACACGATTGCGTTTCAACCTCAACATCCATTCTATCCATCCAATTCGAACGACTTACGCTTTTAAATGCTGTAATCGTGGTTCCCTTCCTATTTTATTTATTTTTTTTTCGTCCAACCCGTTATATCAAATTAAATTTACGAAAGACGAAAAATAAAAACAAAAAAAAAATCGTCGAAATTCTGGCACAAAGACGCGTATCTAGTACTAAGAAAACACTCTTATCGTTATTTTGCTTTTCTCGTTTGTTTCTTTCAAGATAAGAGGGTACGGAACACTAAATCTAATACACAATACGTTTAACCCTTTCAACATCATATCGGGGGATCAACGATGTTGAAGAAATACGCTCAAATTCTCGGTCGGTTCTAAGATACAGTAGAGTCTCGTTTAACCGACCTTCCTCATACTTGAATAGAAAACTATAATATATAGAGTTGTTTCATTATCGTTTAGTGTTTAGTACAAAACTGCGCGTTGGCCTCAATGATCCCGTATACAGATCCTTTTAAAAATATTGGGTTATTATGGTTTATGCAGGAAATTTGATTTGATGAGAATTCTTCGATTTATTGTGTAAATATGTCATATACTGTCAAATGAGAATTTATTTAAAGCTTTGAAAAAAGCTGACAAAAATGCAATTAAATCGTTTGAGGTTGAGGAATTGTTAGATATTCGATCATAATAACGACAGAAACAGA
The DNA here is from genome assembly GCA_038088585.1 of Chrysina gloriosa. Lineage (NCBI taxonomy): Eukaryota > Metazoa > Arthropoda > Insecta > Coleoptera > Scarabaeidae > Chrysina > Chrysina gloriosa. The sequence continues at coordinate 5,460,511 of CM076091.1, forward strand.
AATGAGCAATAGTTTGTGGAATACTGTTAGGTTGCGTTTCATCGCCAAGTCGCCGAGTCGGTGCCAAAGAATAATGAAACAACTTTAGCACTCTGCCCCACCCGCAGGGAGGAGAAGGGGGCGAGTGCCGGTAACGGCAGTCAGCCCTGTTGACGTCACGTAGATACAGGCGTTGCGATGGAGTAGGCGAAAATGTTCTTGTGAATTTGTTTTTAAATGGACAAATAGTTTTGAAAGGCACTGTATATGCGCGGTCGAATAGTTTTGGATCGGAGTGTATACGATCAACCTGTATAGTAAACCGCAGAAAATTGCTAACTAATTAGAGTGAAAGAGAAACTAGCCGTTTTAAAAGGCGGATATCCTGTTTTCTTACCAGCTTTACATGGGTGCGAGAGGGAAAGCTATATACAAAACTAAGATGTTAAAAATAAATTACCTTATAACGTGTCACCGTCTATTGAATTGTATTTTTTTTGTTATTGATTGGTTGTGTAACGTGACGTGTAAGATTAGTGCAACTTACAAGGGAATAACGGAAACTGAGAAAAATTCTGATTTCGATGAAACTGCACGGACTGAAAGAGTACTTTGCTATAAGAACAACGCACTTTTCTCTGGTGGCCGAATCCCCCGATTTCGGGGTACATCCCCCTCCAAAAATTTTAACGAATTTTGAATTTTTGTAGATCTCAGTAACTATCACATATATCTTTCTTAGGTTTTTAATCTTTTCGAAAATAATTTGAGCCATCCTTGAGACCATGTTATATACTTCAAATTATATTCTAAAAAAAAAAGGAAAGATATCTGTGATAGTTCCCTTGTTAATTGATATTCTTATTAGGTTTTTTTCGTTATTCCTGCTAATTATCCGATATTTTCGTTGATCTAACATTCTACCGGTCCCTGTCGGATAAGCGAGACTCCACTGTATTGGGATTGCGAGATAATTACGCTATGCCATCTGTTTATCCGATCGTAACACTCATTATCGGATCGATTCGATAAAAATCCATTTTTCATATTCTTTGGAATATAAATCGACATAAAATATACAATAAAAAAAGTTAAAAATCAAAATGATAAAGAAATAGATATGAAATTAAAAAATAAAAAAATTCGCCAAAATGGAAAGTCTATTTTTAGTTGCTCTACCTATAAAAAATCACGATAACATGCACAACACAATAACAACTTAATTATCCGATATTCTCGCCGATCTGTCGTTTTACCGGCTCTGTTCGTGTCGGATAAACTTTCGAACTTCCATTATCGGATCGCAAGGGTTAAAATTATCAAAATACGTCATCGCAGATTCGAAATTTAGAATTAGACTTAAATGCTTCTTTCGATTATTATTTATATCTTACACAAAATACATAAAAAATGTCCTTTCCGGGGCCCGTAGGGACCGGAAGGAATTTTCGAGAGAAACCCATTTTTCATATTCTTTGGAATATAAATCGACATAAAATATACAGTAAAAAAGAACTGAAGTAAAAAAGAAAAAATTAAAAAAATTGGCAAAAATTGGAAGTCTATTTTTAGTTACTCTACCTATAAATAAAAACGATAAGATGCACAACACAATAATAATAACAACCTAATTATCCGATATTTTCGCCGATCTGACATTCTACCGGGCTCGTTCGTGTCGGATAAACGATACTCCACTGTTGTGGAATTACGAGAGGGTTACGCTATGCGATCTGTTTATCCGACCGGAAAACTTTCGAACTTCCATTATCGGATCGCGAGGGTTAAACTTATCAAAATACGTCATCGCAGATTCGAAATTTAGAATTAAACTTAAATGCTTCTTTCGATTATTATTTATATCTTACACAAAAATACATAAAAAAATGTCCTAATGAATTTTCTAGAAAAACCCATTTTTCATATTCTTTGGAATATAAATCGACATAAAATATACAGTAAAAAAGTTAAAAAAATAGAACTGAAGTAAAAAAGAAATAAAATTAAAAAAATTGACAAAAATGGATAGTCTATTTTTAGTTGCTCTACCTATAAAAAAAAGAATTAAAAAAACCCGATAAGATGCACAATACAATAATAACCATAATCATAGTAAGACCAATACAATTTTAGTCAGTCTTAGAAATAAAACGTATATATGTACAAAAAATATTTATATATATATATATCATCATCATCATAATTATATATTATCAAAAAAACTTGCAAATAAAATTGATTAGATTAAAAATTTGAAAATAATATACAAACAGCACGATACACACCAAAGAGGCGGTACGTATGTGCGTTTCCGATCATTCTAACCAATTTCACGCGAATGTCCTTTTCCAATCAGTTCAAAAAGATCGTTTCCCCCAATTCCCCAATTTTGAATTCCTTTTTTAAAACAAGCATTTTACACCGAACATTTCGGAAAATGTATTTGGGGGAATCCCCCAACGAACCGGGCGGTCAAGTCTTCAACACGGAACACTACTACAAAAACTCACTCTTCTTTATACAAAAGATCGCTGCTTCGTATCGACAACCTTCTCTCTGATATTGCGCTAAAAAAACCTAATCTGCCTACTGCAACATCAGTATATCGAGATTTCGATTCAGTATCGTATCCTTCACGGAATTAAATACTACCGTAATATTCTCCGTATCGACGGCCGTCGTAAAATGATGATACAACGCCTTTTTCGGATCGCGCTTCGTACCGGTGAACATGGCGAGGATGAAGGCGCGCACGTCGTGTATCGCGTGCGAATTTCCAGCGAACTGGGGGAAGTACCAGCGGATGTCGGTTTCCGGATTAGCGACCTTCTTCACGAGCAGGTCGTATTTGTTTAGGAAAAGGATGATCGAGACGGAATTGAAGATCTGATTGTTGATGATCGTGTCGAATATGTTCATCGATTCCTCGAGCCGGTTCGTCTTGCGATCCTCGAGCAACACCTGGTCGAATTCCGACGACGAGACGAGGAAGAGGATCGAGGTTACCGAATCGAAGCATTGGAACCACTTCTGCCGTTGCGAACGCTGGCCGCCGACGTCGACGAAGAGGAATGGGATATTGTTTATGGGAATGACGTACTCGCTGATGCCTTTCGTGGCCTTGCGACAGTGCAGGATGTCTCTGTTTGTCGGTGAGTAGTCCGGTCGCGCTATTCGCTCCAAATTGTTAAAGAAATACTCCACCGAGTCGGTCTGTAACAACAAAAAGAAATTAAATTAGGCACGAAATAATCGAATAACGGCTAAATTTGGAGATAATTAAACCACTCCCAACTTTCCCCCAATGTTTCAATGCAGTGTAAAGAAGACTGCAAATCGAATAAACGTTTGAGAAACGCTGAAATTAAATAATTGCAATCATTTAAATATCATAACAATCATAAATCAAAAGTCTTTGAATGAAATTCTGGACAAGCTGTAAACAAAAATTTGAAACAACACAGAGTTGAAATCCGAAACGTTTGAGAAACGCTGGAATTAACCTTCCTATACTCACGCATACGGTCTGCGAGACCGATTTATATAGTATAGTATACGTCTTTCATTTTGACGTGAGTATAGGAAGGTTAAATAAATGCAATTACTTGAATATCTAATGAAGTTATAAATCGAAAACTTTGTGAGAAATTCTGAATTCAGTGTTGTTGTGAGAAAATGCTCGTAGTGGCTGTGGGAAAGCCAGAGAGATTTGTTAGAAGCTGTGGGAAGGAAATAGGAAGCTTGCATGGGCAACAGGAACCGAATGTTGAGAACTGTGGGAAAAAGATGGGGAGTATAAAGCTTGTGAGTGTGAGTGATGAAATTTATAGAAATTGTGGATGTGAGTGATGAAGTTTATAGAAATTGTGGGAGTGTGTGATGAAGTTTGTAGACGTTGTGGAAAGGAGTGATGAACGAGTGTTGAGAGTTGTAGCAGTTGTGGACAGGAGGCAGCTGATTGTAACGGTTGTGGGAGACGGTGGGATTTGTAAAGACGTGTGGTTGTGAGAGAAAGAATTGAAGCTCGTAGTGGTTGTGGGAAAGCCATGGAGGGAGTAGTTAGGGACTGTGAGAATTGAAATAGTAAGCTTATATGGACGGTAGAAATATGAAATGTTGAAAGTTGTGGGAAAAAAAGATGACCATTGTAAAAGTTGTGGGAGAGAGAAATTAAGTTTGTAATAGTTGTGGGAATGGGAGATGAGGGCTCTATGAGTTGTGGATAGGGGGCAGTTGCTTATAACGGTTGTGGGAGACGGTGGGATCTGTAAAGACGTGCGGTTGCGAGAGAAAGAAATCAAGCTCGTGGTGGCTGTGGGAAAGCCAGGGAGGGAGTAGTTAGAAGCTGTGGGAATTGAAATAGAAAGCTTATATGGACGGTAGAAATATGAAATGTTGAAAGTTGTGGGAAAAAAGATGACCATTGTAAAAGTTCTGGGAGAGAGAAATTAAGTTTGTAGAAATTGTGGGTTGTAGAAGTTGTAGACAGGAGTTAGTTTTCAGGGACTGTGGGAAGGAAATAGGAAACTTGTATGGACGGCAGGAATGGGATCTTGAGAATTGTGGGAAAAATATGGCGGTTATATAGGTTGTGGGTGTGCGTGATGACGTTTATAGAAGTTGTGGGTGTGAATGATGAAGTTTAAAAAAGTCGTGGGAGTGTATGATGAAGTTTGTAGACGTTGTGGGAAGGAGTGATGACGCGTAGTGGAAGTTGCATGAACGAGTGTTGAGAGTTGTGGACAGGAGGCAGCTGATCTAACGGTTGTGGGAGACGGTAGAATTTGGTTGTGAGAAGTAAATAAAAAGCTTGTATGTATGGACGGTAGGAATGGAAAGTTGAAAGTTGTGGGACAATCATGGCGATTATAAAGATTGTGGGAAGCACACAGGTGATATATATCTTTAAATTTTAATTTCAATTAACAAAAAAGGGGAAATCCTGGCATCTAAATTGACCCCGGTTTTTTTTCTAGCCCGGTAATTTTAAATATGGTTATGAAAATTTCCGCAAGAAAGGGAAACGAAGTGTAGGATCGTCTCGATCGGCAAAGTTTCGTTTTATCGGCACCGCACGGTGAGTCACGAGAATCGATCCGATCGAAAAAAGAGAAGAAGAACGAGAGAACGTTATCGAACTTATTAAATAACCGGGCGCAAAATAAATATTAAATATGAACCATCGCACAATCGAACGGAATAACAAAGAGCGCGCCTCGGAGATCAAAGCCGAATAGTATATACTTAATTGACTCCGAAATAAACAGGCATAGGAAGTTATGAGGAAAGGGGGCCCCGACCTTCAACCGAAATATACATATTTCGATCTGTTTTGATGATATGTGGAAAAGAAAACAGCGCGGAGTGTTATTGAACAAATATATCGCGGGCGCGCGGTGTACGCCTTTAAATTCCCGGTAAAATACATAAAATTATATTTGTGTATACATCTACGTACCGGCGGAAAGAATACGATTATTTTTTTCCGAGAAATACTCCCAATCGTCGAGAGCGATATTTAATGAGAGATGGACGGGGGGGGGGGGACTGGGAGGTGGTGAGTGCGGTGTACCGCGGTCATAATCCGATGTAGTATGTAGATATCGAAAATATACAAGAATTTGTTTAGTCCCCGTCGTGAAAAATAAATGAAATAAATTAGTCTACTTGCTACTAGACGACGAATACGTGTTTCGACCACTAAGTGGTCATCCTCGATGAAGAACGCAAAAGTAAAGGAGTGATGTTAATGGTTAAAATGATGCTGTTAAAAAAGCCTTATGTCACCACACCGACATTAAAGTTCCTTCGATACAGTGTTTCTTTTTCTCACCGAAAGTTGTGCAATGGCTGCAGTCAATCGCAGAATGCTATACCGTACTGAAGAGTCCTAATAAGGACCAAACTAGTCTAGGGTCGCAGTCTATTATAGATTAATAAAGCACGATTCCCATTCGTGACAATTATTCGCATATGCAATATAGTCCCGCAGTGCAGCCATTGCACAGCTTTCTATTAGAGTTGCCTAACAGATTGTTACACTTCGTTAACTAAAATAATTCCCTCATCATTTTAAATACGCGATTAAATTATTTTTTCGTAATATTCTAGCCAACATCTGCGTGTTACATTCAGTTGAAGGAAAGTTATTTTTGCAATTTTGTGTTTGCGAGTATACGTTCGTGACCTTTTTCTAACCGTCGGTCCCCTAGTAGGTAATAAGGGCCTGCGTATTTTTGGTAAACTGACCATCCCAACTTTCTAATTTCATCGTTCACTGCTAGTAACTCCTCACACCCTTTAGCGACATTTAAATACAAATCGCGCGAATTTTACTTTAGTCACTTGCTGACACCCCACTCACTCGACGCTTCACTTAGTGCCTCTAAGTAAGTACCACTCATACACACACAATACCACTGGAGCAGCAGACATCGCATACAAGCTTCGAAGGCCTATCTTCAAGGTACCACGCAGTAAGTTAGCCCTATCATTCTAATTTACCTAATTATCGTTCGTATTATCACTCCAGACCATGCATTCACGCACAAACGTACTACCACGCATTTTCCAAATTTAAATCGCATTTGATTATTTTTTTTTTGCTTTAATTATTTAACGATTTAATTAGTACAATTAATATACGTTCTCAAAGGACAGTGTTCGTTTTATTTACCAAGCAAATAAATACGTGTTTTATTTTAGCTTATTTTAACCCTTTTGCACTTCACGTTCACCTTTACCAAAATCTTCTTAATGTTATTACGTAAGGGAGGTGTCAAGCTAGCCGCTCAATCAATTAATTACTCAATCATTTTTTTACGACAAATCAACACCCTGCAATCAAAACACACCCTCTCATTCTTAATCAAATCACTCAACCAGACCCCCGGTAATTAACAAAACGAACCTCAGTGATAGGTCGTTAATTGGAGAGTTATGTAGATGTTCCACCTTTACATCAATTTACAATTTTTATTAGCACGTCACTGGATAAGGGACAAATAATAACTTTCAGTACTGGCAATATTAAAATTCAATTTCTTTATCTGTGGAAAATCGAAACGATCCTCATTCAACCATTTTGAATCACCCGGTAGTAATGTCACATCCCAATAGCGCCACCTAGTGCTCGTTTATAAAAACATAAAAGGCGCCCCTGGTACGAAACGATGCTCCCAAATCAAATTCTTTGCTCACGTAGTCGCCCGTCGAATAAAAGCGATTTCTCCGTCACTTTCGGAAATGTCAAAGTTAGTGTACGCTGTGTTCCGGAAAAAATCTCCACATACACATATATTAGATCTTGACATTTCCAAAATCTTCGACGCCTTGGTTTCCCTCCCTACCAAAATGCTCGGAAGAAGAAGAGGACATATTTGTCTCCCCTCTATAGTACTTACTATACTTGATAAATATTCAAGTCTAGAGGTCTAGACTTATGCGTAGTACGATGAGAAAGTTTGAAAATCACGCTGGCCCTTTTAGGCAGACCGTAAGTAACTCTTAACTTAACTCTGGAGGGAAGTATCATCCTAAAGTTTCATTTCAACCCTAATCTCCGATATACGAGGGATGGCCTTGCATGCTATCTTCGAGAAACTTAACCGAACGGATTTTTTTGACGTGATTTGAAACTCGATGAAACGAAAACAGGCGACACTAAAAAGAAACAAACATATACATCTATAGGATTTATCCCGCGAGAGAATGAGATAGAATAGCCTCCCTACTCTTGTCTACCAAGCGTTGTATTGTATGTGTGTTTGTGTGCGCCTGCGTATTGTCGAGCCGAACCGAGAGAAAAGGTATAGTACAGCAGAGTAGGACTGTAATTATGGCGCTAATTAACATCGAATCGGACGTTTATTATAGAAATATTTTCACATTTCAAACCTCACATTAACGGGGTGTACAGCACCCTAAGCCCAATACTACCCTTTGCTGTTTGTCTCAACATCAGGAAAAATCGAAGATGTTCTGAATTAGACGAAACTTGGTGCATATACGTTTTCGAGGGTGTAGAGTGCGATTCCGACGTCGAAATCTATAGGATTAGCTTCGTTTGGATCTTGGAGCATACAGAGGTGCTTCGTTCAGAACTACGTTTCAGGTTCTCATCGAATATTTTCTTTATAACACGTCTCTCGTCCCGGAAATTGTTTTAACCGCAATCTGCACGAAAAGAGCGTTAATTTGATGTGTAATAAGTCACACTTCCGACCGTTTCGATTTTCTTCAAAATCTCCAAAGGGAAATTTTGAACATTGGTCGCAACATTTTTAAAACAAACCTAAAACTACGAAATAGTATTTATGGCAGCGTGCATGTATACACAACAGATCCCATTGAGACTCGCAGTTAACTGAAGGTTGTATCAAACGCCGCCATTGCTCGTTGGCGCCAGTGAACAACTCTACTTATCTCCTCACAAACCCCTAAACCTATGTACAATGTGTAGGTGAAAGGACAAACTCGAGGGATGGAGAGCAAGTAGGTACAACAACCACGAATGTTTTCGGATTTGTTTCGGTATTTCCCCACGCGCACGAAACACAAACAGAAGAATTTCCATCCAATTACTAAAGTAAACCACTTAAATATCTGGAAAATTATATCTACAGTAAGTAAATATAATTTTTTTAGGATAAACAATGGAGAAAATCGATGAGAATTAATTAAAGAGATTGCCACCGAAATGTATTCTCCATTCGTCACGTAAAACAAACAAATGGGGTGTGCCCAAAAAAAAAAAAAAATACAACAAAACATATTTAGAGCTAAGAAAGAGTAGACTTTACTAAAAACTCGTGTATTTGTATTTTTACGGAAAAAGGAAAGGTGTCGTGGGACACCCGAAAAGAGCGAAGCTCTTTACTCATTTGATGCTTATTTAAATAAAAGGCAAAATTCTATAATTAAATAAACAATGTATAAAGAAAAACTATTCCATTCCTAAACCGATGGTAAATCAGTTGAAGTTGAATTTGAAGTAAATTCGAGTCCGAATAATAAGAGCGCCATCTGATGGGGGTAAGCGCAAACGTGTGTGCGCGCGAACGATAAAGAATGGAAGAAAAATACCAGAAAAACGTCTCACTTTTTCCCAGTTAACTCTCTCCGCAGAACCTCCCTAAAACAGCTTCGCCCTAAAAAAATGTGTCATGCTACTTATCAGTCTCATCACTGATGATGGCTGTTTTTAGTCGAAACCATTTTAATGTAAATTAAATAGAAATAAAATTAATGTAATCCTCTTTACCACCAATATCAACGCTCGATATTTCATTCAATTTAGATATTTTCCACCGTAAAGTGCTCGATTATCGTCGTTTTATCTCCCCAGACATTCTATTTCGTTAGCTATTTGTAACAAGAATAAACAATTTCATGTGTACATAAAAAGTACGAGCAAATAAGTCGATGGAGATAACCGCCGAGACTGTCAATTACGGTGGAGGGAAATCGGGACAACGCACGTATGTATGACGTACAGCGGGGTACCGAAAAAGGCCCACGTGTTGCCGTTTCGAATACAAATCCGATGGATTACTAATCGTATTACTAACAAAAAAGTAACAATAAACACGATAAACTTTTAAGAGCAACAAGTTTTTGTAAGTGTCGTTATAACGATGATTTTTTGCTTAACGCGGCGACCAAGTGTCAAATAGACTGTGACTTATAGAAGGCCCAAAAAGAAAAATTGAAAATGATTTGTGTTCGAGACTTTATTCGTTTGTTTACTAATCTTCTACAACTCAGAAAACAACAAGAAAAGACGTAACACTTGTCAAATTTGACGAAGTTGTCAAAAATTTTGACAGCACAAAAAATAAATAATAAGAATGAAGTTCACGTGTTAAAGAAAATACCTACTATAACGGTAATCTGCCACATGTTCTTTAAATCTGGCAGCTATATAGCGCATCTCGACTGTCCTATACATGTTTTATCACATTCACTACAACCGATAATCTGGGCAAACTGCGATAACAACGTACAATTACGAAATAAGTTACGACAGCATCACCGACTCCCCATCCCTGTATGCCAGTAGTTCTGTGTATATGTAAAGTATCGTAACTTATTTCGTAATTGTACGGTGTTACTGTTGTTTGACCAGACCAACAACCAATTTTACAGATACCCGACCGTTCTTCCAAATCTGTTTCGTCTTCAGAGTTATCTAAGAGATTGTTTTTAGATGTCGAGCACGCCTTCAGGTTTATTTTTTCTAGAATATTACGGTACAGACGGTAATTTTAATAAAATTTCTTTCACACGTCACTACCGGGCCTAGGGTAGTTGAATTTTTCGTTTGTAGTGAATGTGATAAAGCATATATAGGACAGACGAAACGCGCAATAGCTACACGATTTAAAGAACATGGGGCACATTACCGTTATGGAAGGATAGATTCGTCAAGTATCGCGAAGCATATGCACGACACGGAGCACGACACAAAAACGGAAAATTTAAGATTGATAAAATACGTTAATTCATCGCGAGAACTTGATGCGTATAAAACGATACACATACGTAAAAATACAATACTTCTAAATCGTGACGGCGGCCCCATTCAATATTACGCCCTGTTCAGTCTATTATAATTAAAATAATTAAGCAGTATTAATATTGGTAAGGTTAGTTATAATTTTAATTTTCATCGGAAAATTAACTAAATTGGTCACATAATGATACATGTAATTTTTTTAACGTTTAAAACTTATTCAAACCAGAATGCAACCTTTAACAGGTACTTTTTCTGTCTTTGGTTTGTAGAAATCAGACACGTTGCCACTTGTCATGTTCTTTACGATGGACGGACATCGTTGTGGACCGTCTCCGAGAAAACTATTTTTTCTGTCCTACACACAATTACAGTAAGGGTGGGGTGAAGATGAATGTTTAGAATTTTGAGTGTCAGTAAATAGGCCACAGTCCTTGCAATCACTATCATTAAAGTTGACATGTTAAACAAAATATAAAATTTGACATATAACGACCTTTGGTAGGTTGGGCCTATTGTTGAAACGTGACTGTCAAATTTGACGAAATTGTCAAACATTTTTGACAGTACGTAAAATAAATATCATAGTCGATAAATGTTAATCAATTCTGATGTTAATATGGGTAAAAATTGTAGAATAAAGACGACTTGTTAAACAAAAGATAAAGTTTGACGTCTAACGTTAATCCGATAATTTCAACATTTGGGCTATCGTCGAAACGTCCGCCAAATTTGACGAAGTTGTCAAAAATTTTGACAGTACGAAAAATAAATATCATAGTCGATATTTGTTAATCAATTCTGATGTTAATATGACTAAAAATTGAAGAATAAAGACGACTTGTTAAACAATAGATAAAGTTTGACGTATAACGTTAATCTGAAAATTTTGATATTTGGTAGATTTGGCCTACAATTGAAACACCTGTCAAATTGGACAATGTTGTCAACAATTTTGACAGGACAAAAAAAAAATCAATATCATAGTCGATAGATGTTAATCAAATCCGATCTTAATATGGCTAAAAATTGAAGAATAAAGACGACTTGTTTAACAAAAATAAAGTTTGATATCTAACGTTAATCTGATAATTTCGACATTTGGTAGGTTGGGTCTATGGTTGAAATACCCGCCAAATTTGACGAAATTGTCAAAAATTTTGACAGTACGAAAAATATCACAGTCAATAAATATTAATCAAATTCGATGTTAATATGGTTAAGAATTTAAGAATAAAGTTGGCGTGTTAAACAAAAGAGAAAGTTTGACGTGTTAAACAAAATAACAAGTTTGACGTGTAACCTTAATTTGAGAATTTCGACATTTAGCAACTTTGGCATAATGTTCAAACATCTGTCAAATTTGATAAAGATGTAAAAAATGTTGACAAGGGGAAAAATAAATATTATAATCGATCAATGTTTATCAAATGCGATCGTATGCGCGTAAAGAATGAGGAATAATGTTAACGTGTTAAACAAAAGGAAACTTTCGGCATGTAACATTGATTTAACAATTTTGACATTTGGTAAGTTTGGCCTACAATTGTAGATTTTGACGATTTTATTACGTTGGTGTAAAATCCAATTAACCCCATTTGTTTGACAGCTTCGCTTATTATTGAGAATAAGCTTTACAAACCTCTCAAATTTTACAGTTTTATCATATTTGACAAGCAGATTGGACAGCTTTTACATAATGCGTTTGATACACCTAACAAATCGAATTTTTTATAATTTCAAATTCATTATGGTTCTCCTTTTGTGACTTTTTGATGAAATTAGACGTATGCGGGGATTTTGACAATTTTATGGTAATATTTGACACTTTACTGAAGTAAATTTAACGACTACGTTGACCTAAAAGCGAGTAAACGGCCGTTAGTTTGATTTGCTTACTATTGAGAATAAGTTTCACAAACCCCTCAAATTTGACAGTTTTATCATATTTGACAAGTCCATTATGGGATCCTTTCTGTGTGATTTTTACGCATTTAGAAGGAATAGAATTGTATGGGTCGATTTCGACAATTTTATCGTAATGTTTGACACCTTACCCAAGTAAATTTGATAACTATGTCGGTGTAAAGAGGGACACTTCGTTTGCTTGACAATTTTGATAATGGATTCCACAACTTTATAAAATTGACACTCGTACGTCGGTTTTGATGTAATAATTTTGCCATATTTCGCAATTCGAGTTTATTTAACAGATTTTGACAAATTGGAACAGAATAAAAATCATAGACTCGAAATAAATGATAATTAAGGACAATATTTGCACCTCTGTTCCAATAGACTTGACAGTTCTGTCAGTTTGATTAGGTTAATCTTCTTCGTTTGACACTATCGTCTCTATGAGTCAAGAAATTGACAATGACTAAGTGTGATGGTGATCGAGTTAGCACGCTTGTTACCATTTTGATAGACTTAATAATTTTGATTTTACACACTTCAAATTTTTGTCGAATCGTTTGACAGTTTCGTCTTTGTGTCAATAAACTGACAACTGCGGTAATCGAATTTGACTTTTTGACAGTCTTATCGTACGATTTTGCTTTTTTAGGTTATTCCGATAACCGGTTTGACAGTTCTAACCAATTTTGACGTATAATTTTGGCGATTTCGTCAACATTTGCGTTTACGGTTGACAACATCGTCAATTTTTAGGCACCAACAAATTTGAGAATTTCTGGTAAAAAAATTAGAATTTGCGTTATCTTCGTTAAAGTTAAATTAATTTACGGTGAAGCGTTCGCCAGCAAATCGAGGGAGGGCCACGTGCCCCCTGCGGTCTCTTAACCCCTTATTACTCGACGAACGAATTTTTACTTTACTGATAAAATCCGCCGAATTCTCGAACGTGTGAACGTCAACCTCCCGGAGAAGTTCCCAACGAAAATATATATATATATATATAAAAGCGACTTATCTCAGTTTCCCCTTCCCATCGCGACCGATGACTAACAACAATAACTAACAACAATTGCAATTTCCTTTTTCTTATATTCAATTTCTGAGAAGCAACCAGACTATAAATAGAAAATACAGCACCGTGTTAAATTAAATGAGGTTATGTTACGATAATAAACAAATGGGATCTATTTATGCAGATGTTTATTAGATATAAGTGCCCGAGGAGAAGAAGTTCAGCACTTAAAATTATAACCCGTTTCGTGGAATGATGTGTCCACGTACCGCGGATATTGAGGAGATCCCTCAGGATCTAATCTAAGATCTTTGATGCCCGTTCTCGCTATCTTAATTATTTCTACACCGATTGGTGAGATAATAACACTCGTTTGAGATTAAAAAAAAATCTCTTCATTTCTTATTTTAGTTATCGTCATACTCCTAACGGTACAAGAAGATAAATGATGACGAAGTTATCTTAGTTATCTTCATGAATAGGTGAACTGCGTTGCCTCGATATTTGTTAAAATTCACAACGACTGACATTGTACTGTAACTTAGTAACTTCAATCGGTAATTGTAATGATTTACCTGTTCATAGATAATTGAGATATCAACTAATTGAAGTGATAGATTGAACGGAAAATCACTTCATGGTTATCTCAAAACTGGAGATATGAACCGATGAATAGAATTTGCACATATCGAAACTATAATCTACTCGATTATCTTTAGAAGTGAGGTATTTGTTATTGTACAGAGATATTAAACGATTGAAGATATTCCCCGTAAATAACAAGTTAACTATGCGAAGAAAAAGATTATTTTTATGGGACAAGTGAGATCTTTTATTTTGAAGATAAGTGGAGGAGACACTTATCTTCCAAGTAAAAGATCTCACTTTTCTTCTATTTATATGATTTCTATAGCAAAATTATCTCAAAACTAGAGATATTAACCGATGAAAAGAATTTGCACATATCGAAAGTATAATCTACTCGATTATCTTTAGAAGTGAGATATTTGTTATTGTACAGAGATATTAAACGATTGAAAATATTCCCCGTAAATAGCACGTCAACTATGTAAAGAAACAAATTTTCTTTAGGAGGCAAGTGAGATCTTTTATTTTGAAGATAAGTGGGGAGACACTTATCCTTCAAATAAAAGATCTCACTTTTCTTCTATTTATATGATTACTACAACGAAATTATCTCAAAACTAGAGATATTAACCGATGAAAAGAATTTGCACATATCGAAAGTATAATCTACTCGATTATCTTCAGAAGTGAGATATTTGTTATTGTACAGAGATATTAAACGATTGAAAATATTCCCCGTAAATAACAACTTAACTATGCGAAGAAAAAGATTATCTTTAGGAGACAATTGAGATCTTTTATTTCGAAAATAAGTGGGAGAGACACCTATCTTCAAAATAAAACATCTCACTTTTCTTCTATTTATATGATTCCTACAACGAAATTATCTCAAAACTAGAGATATTAACCGATGAAAAGAATTTGCACATATCGAAAGTATAATCTACTCGATTATCTTCAGAAGTGAGATATTTGTTATTGTATAGAGATATTAAACGGATGAAGATATTCCTCGTAAATAACAAGTTAACTATGCCAAGAAAAATATTATCTTTAGGAGACAATTGAAATCTTTTATTTCGAAGATAAGTGGGGAGACACTTATCTTCAAAATAAAAGATATCACTTTTCTTCTATTTATATGATTCCTACAACGAAATTATCTCAAAACTAGAGATATTAACCGATGAAAAGAAATTGCACATATCGAAAGTATAATCTTATCAATTATCTTTAGAAGTTAAATATTTGCTATTGTAGCGATATTAAACAATTAAAAATAACCCCTGTCAAGTATCCGAGAAAAAGATTATGTCTAGGAGATAAGTGAGATCCTTTATTTTAAAGATAAGTGTCTCCCCCATCGATTAATGAGACGTCGGCTCATTAAAGTGATCAATTTGAAGGGAACTTCGTCATCATTTCCTTCTACTTATATTATCTCTAGATCTGAACGATCTTAAAACTTGAGATATAAGCGATTGGAAGGATCTACAAATATTGAAAGTATAGAGGTGAGATAATTGTATCTCTTATGTCACCGACATAAACTTCCATGAATAGTTGAGATACTAATTGATATAATCTAACGTAGCTTAATATATTTTATATCTTTTACCCCAATCACTTCTAGTCAAGTGAAATCATCGTGAATCATCTCTTATTAAAAAGATCTGAAAATATTGAGTTTATAATGAAGACGAAAAATGAGGTAATTGTGTTCTGTTTATTATCTCAATAGATATCTCACAGAGGATATAATTTATTATCATCTTCTTATCTTAATTGCCTCTTGACTTAAAAGAGATAATAACAGATACAAGATTTAAGATACTAAACAATTGAACGTATTTGTCAATATCGATATCATCCAAAATTATCTCTAAATCTATAACCAATTACTCGACTATCAATGTTTTGGTTATCTCAATTATTTGTGTTAATAAATGAGATAATTGTGGTATCGTTACTACCGCAATACATATCTCATCAACAGGAAGTGTTTCGTTATTATTATTTCATTTTATTGTTTCTATGATTCATCGAGATAATCACAGATGAGATAGTAAACATTCGAAAGTAGATATCTGTCAATATTGAGTTATTTTCGATTTAAAACTTCATTGCAATTTTTCCGGTTATCTCAATTATTTGTGTTTATAAATTAGATCATTTTGATATCTTTACTTCCACAATACATCCCTCACTAACAGGAAGTGTTTCATTATTATTATCTTATCTTGCTTCCATGACCAAACGAGATAATCATAGATGAAATATTTGAGATAGTTAATAATTGAAAGTAGATATCTGTCAATATTGAGGTTACTTTCGATTTGAAACTTGATGGAAATTGACTTCATTGCAAATTTCCCGGTTATCTCAATTATTTGTGTTAATAAATGAGATCATTTTGATATCTTTAGTACCAGAATCTATATCTCACCAACAGGAAGTGTTTCATTATTATTATTATCTTATCTTGTTTCTATGACTATACGAGATAATCACAGAATCGAAAGGATCCACCGATATTGAGATCATGGATGATTATCTTTAAATTGATCAGTTTTCATGTCACCTCAATTTGGGTTAATAAAACATAGAATTGTAGCACCTCCACTATAACAATAGATATCCCACCAACAAGAAGTCTTGTCTCTTGTTTCTATGACTATGTGACTTATGTGGAAACAAGATATTTGAGATATTTAACAATCGGAAGTACATATCTGTAGATATATCATTTAAAATTATATGTAGATATAAAGAAAGTAACTTGGTTATCATTTTCACTAAACTGAATCATTTCTGATAAGGGAACAGATATGTAATCAACAGGAAGCAGCTTATTATGTGATATTTCATGTTCTAAATGAATGAAAGTATCAGAACTAATCTGCGAATCTCAATAAATTGAGATGCTATCTAATCAAAATGATGTAAGTGACATCATTTTAGTTAATCTTAATTGCCGTTCTAATTGAGATAATCTTAATACACACCTCTCATTGACATTTGAGATAGTAAACAATTGAAAATATCTGTCATTGTCGATATGATCCACAATGATAAGTGGATTGGTAGAATTGGTAAGTATTGCATTTCCCTGTTATCTTAATTATCTCTTGGAGAGAGCTTGGGGTTGTTCTTTTGTTATAGTGACAGTGGTTTCCTGTAGAGAAATATCGTATAAATCTGATACTAACCAGTTGAAATTCTCTCCTACGTTCGAAAGCTCTGCGTATGCCAGTGTCCTTCCACAATCTGGATAGATGGGGCGCGTAACTAACGAACACTCTAAAATCCAGCACTGTACTATTGTTAAATTCTAAGAGCTTTTGCCCGATTTCATTATTGTTAGTGTCACCCCATGGTATGTTCAACTTGTTCCTGGCGTCGACGAGTACCTTCATTCCCTTGACGACGTTCTGATAGATCACCTGGTGATATTCCTTGACGAGTTCGTCTTCGAATTTGATGCCGTGTATGATCTTCATCTGCTTGAGGAACGTCGACTTGCCACTCTCCCCTGCGCCTAGCAGCAGCACCTTAACTTGCCGCTTCTGGACCTGCTTGTCCTTTTTGATCATCTTGTCGATCTCCTGGCTCCGGTACCGTTGTTCCAGTTCATCCGGATTGAATTTGAAACGCAAACAACACGGGCAAGACCACTTTAGAGTGGACATCTTTAATAAACTACATCTTCTCGGACATTAAAGGCGAAATTTACGCATGCGCGCCGCGAACGGCACCCGAACGCCCGCTACCAACTGGGTACATCACGCGGTTGTATTCGCGAATTTTTTCTTTTTTAATTCTAGATCATGACACTTCTATATGCACACACGCACACGGACGCGATGATACCACTCCCATTTTCCGGTCGTATGTCGTATCTCCGCTTCGTCGTCGTGACACATCCAGACCACCGTCGATTATTTACCTTCGTCCTTCTTCCTGTCCTGAGAAAACCAGGAAAAGGGGCAGAAGGAGGATCAAGGCGGCTAGGGCGGCGAGTACGTTCCGTAAAGATACCTCCCCGTAACGACAATGACACAATAAGAAATTATTCCCGTTTCATTGCGTAACGAAAAACCCCCAACAATTCTCCGTCTACAATCTCATTTATGTACTACGTGTTTATCCCCCGCTTTTATCCGTCTCCTCCTTCACGTACGCGTCCGTGATTCAATTGTTTCCTAGAATTTGTTTAAATTTACTCCGCGAAAATCCCACATCCGCGGGAATATTTTCGATGAAAAAGAAATAAATATTTTGCGATTCTATTTATAACAAATTCCGCAGAGTTTTGAACTAAATTCATAATAAATTTGATCGTTGGTATATACCGGGTACGTTCGGTAAATCGCACCAATTGCTTTGACAATGACACGTTTCTTTGTTCGTCAATTGTTTTGAATGACATTGACAATTTGTTAATTAAATGATGGTATCTACCGGGTACGTTCATAAAACCGCGCGATGGCGAAGAAATAGGATATCTATTCTATCTAAATAAGACTAACAAGGGGAAGGTAAGGTAATCGGATTTTTGTAATTTTTGATATGTATGGTACCTGTAGTTTGGACCTTAAATAAGAATATTTTGGAGTAGTTCGACGCAACGTTCATAAATTACTGAGATAATCGATGTTGAAGTTTCACCCACCAGTTAAATCCACTAGATATAATACGATTGTCAACTGCACTCGTGGTCTAGGCGATAGCGTTTTGGTGCGACACTCAGTAGATCGGTGGTTCGAGTCTCGTCACGGGACATTTCTTTTTCTTCCATTCAAAACGCACCATATGTTTTTTTCATTCTTCTTCTTGTATAAAAAATTATGAATAAACGAAATATATTAACTATATGCAGGAACATTCTTCAAGTACAGCTCTCGCAATATAAGTTGGCGAGCGGTGGAGATGCGCCGTAAACATATTTAGGACACGTACCTCCCACCTGTCTGATTCAGATAGTGCATAGGATACGGGAACTAATACGGGAACGTTGCAGGACGAATGATAGGCAATCTACCCCACCTCTATCTGCGCGAACTCACTCCCACCCTTCGCCAACTTATATTGCGAGAGCTGTACATCATTAAAATGCACAATCGGTTGATAAACAATATTCATTTTGAATTAACTTAACAATAAGGTAATAATAAAAAATCTTGCTTTCCATGTTTCTATGATAACTACCATTCTGGCTCGTGCAGGTTTGCCCGTCTTCTCATATTTTCAAATACATTTTGCAGCATTTCATGTGGTATATTATACCCAGTAAACATTTTTTAAATTTCGCGAATAGTTTAAGTTGGTAGTTCCGACAATAGTGAACATTTCGCATGCATTGTATTTAGAAATTGGCGAGTATGTTCTTTATTGCCGAAAATACCAACTTAAACTGTCCGCGAAATTAAAAAAATTTACTGGGTATGGTTGGAAGGACCCAAGTTATTCTAATGACGTAACTGTCTTGTTTAGAATAAAAATTGTACATATCAATTGTTTCGATGACAATGCTATTATCTTTGAAAAGCATTGACGTTAACAGACTGACATTTCGTCATTCGTGTTAATTGCTTTTACATTGATATTTCTTTACGAATCGATAACGCAAAAGGACAAGCTAGACGACATTCATTAATTCAAAAATGACATTTCTGTATCCACCAATTAATATATTGATATTGCTATTTGTGGGAGTCTCAACTTCAAAAGAATGATCACTTACTTCAACTCTTTCCCTCAAACCATTGATATAATAGACAGATCAACGAGGTATTTTTTACATTTCATCAAAGATGCGAAATGAGCTTCGTTGATCTGTTTTTTCTTAATCGACTACGTTCATAAAACTGCACAAAAAAATGTCAATCCTTTAGATAATGACTAAAGTTTGTTAAAAGGTGGATGACGTGTATCATTAAGTAGTGTAAATCGAACTGACACTGTCACTCCTCCGAATTTTATTATTGAATGATAACCTCAATGGCAACCTATTGAATAATCAAATTCAAAAAGTTGTCATTGATGTTATCATTGAAGAATAAAATTCGAAGGAGTGACAGCGTCAGTCCGATTAACATAACTTAATGATAACACGTCGTCCACCTTTTAACAAACTCTAGTAATGAAACTAGATTCAGAGCATTTCAATGTCAACTGCTTAACAGCGTTTCCACGGTGTTCATCGATCAATATGTTGCTGTTCACATTTCTTGACATTGACATTTCTTCATTTATTAGTCAATATTTTGATATTATTTACTTAGTCTTCAATCGTCTCGACACTTCCTTACATACATCAATTGATTTAACATTGATAAGTAGAGTTGCTTACAAGCGCCAACGAGCAGTGGTTCGATACAACCTTCAGTATAACTGCGACTCTCAATGAGATCTATTGTCTATACATGTACGCTGACGTAAATACTATTTCGCAGGTTTCTAGGTTTGTTTTAAAAATGTTGCCTACGTCGCGAAAACGACCAATGTCTTATTTCATGTGTAAACTTTTATGCGCTCGCCACTGGCTGTTGGCCCTAAATTGAGCAACTCTATTGACATCTTTTTCCCATTTGTTTTGCCGTTTAGTCCAATCGTTAGCATCTGTCAAATATTTTTATAAAGCCGTGCGAATTAACAGAAACCATCAATTATTTTAACAATAACGTTTCCTCATTTCTTGTTTCGATTTTCAGTTCATAAAACCGTGCGTTGTCACCACAATTGTTTTCACATTGAGATAATTATCTTTATAAGCCTATTTTGACATTGACATTTCCTTGTCGATCAATTGTTTTGACATTGACATTTCCTTGTCGATCAATTATTTTGACAATGACATTTCCTTGTCCATCAATTGGTTTGACATTTCCTTCTCCATCAATTGGTTTGACATTGACATTTCCTTGTCGATCAATTGTTTTGACATTGACATTTCTCCATTAATATCAACCATTCCTTCACCTCCTATAGGCTGCATGTAGAATTTCTTTATTTACGTCAGTTTGGAACGTTTTATAATTTTTCTGATATCCAAATATGATAGTAATTGAGACCGGCTTATACCCTCAAAGCTCCCCCATTACTTTTTGAAACCGCCAAAAGTCATCGACTTTCTATCGATATTGAAATTGACATTGACATAGACATTTCGTCTGTTCCTTTATCCATATCTGCGTAAGTGATAGATAAAGCAAGAAGGAGAAGATGGAGGAAAAGAAAAAGCTGAAATAGGAAATGAAGGATGTGAAGAAAGAAACGAAGGAGACATAATATGGATACGATGATAATTTCCGGACACACGCGTATATAACAAGAAGAATGTACGTGGTCCATGGTTATCAATTTCATTCGTATTTATACTTTGAAGAACGCGTCCGTGATTTGATTATTTCGGCAGATTTGTTTAAATTTATTTCACGAAAATCGTAGCAAAACCTCCACACAATACGGAGATATTTTCGTAGAAAAAAACCAATATTTTGCTCTTCTGTATGTATTTATAATAATTTCGCCGATTTTCATCGAACAGGTGCGTTCAGAAAATAGCGCAATGAAACAAAGAAATGCCAGTCATTATTTTGACATTGACACTTCGTCCCATAATCGATTGTTTTTCCTTTTTTTTAAATTTGCGATCTTCTTTGAAACGTCAAGTGTTAGGGCGCCCATGGCGTCGTACGGGCTACTCCGATCATTCGAAATTCGGTAAAGCTGTGATAAAGCTTTGGGAAGTCATTAACATTATCCTTTAATAATGACATTTGTCATTTGTTTCATCCATTCCCTGATAACTAGATTAAATATAATGTTTATCTTTTGATTCACTTTTAAAATACGGCAACTCCACCATCTACCAATAATTTGATCCCATTTTTTTGTATTAATGCTTCATTCCAAGAGTGATTTCCGTTTCCTATTGTTGACGTCGACATCTACGTTGCATAGATAAAACAAATGACAAAGAAATGTCAACGTCAAAATGTCAAGTAATATTGACTTATTAAATGATATTTGTCAGTTTTTGCGCCGTTTCGCGTGATATGTAGATATATTACACATTATTCTCGATTGGTTTGTATTTATTATCGTTTATAATATAAATAAACCAACGCGACGCGACGTTTCAGAAGATGATAACATAATTTTTCGATTAGATAAGAGGGGAAATCCATAGATCGCGCTCCAGACGCTTATGCTTCTAAGCGGATTTATCGCTTATTTATTCATAATATAGAGTCATCTCGTGTTTGCAATTTTTATAGATTAGATAAGAAAAATAGCTTGTTCGTAACGTGGAAGTCGTATAACCGCAAGAAAAAAAAAGAAACAACGGGATATGGAAATCGTCATACAACCACAACATTTTGTGATTAGATCGCAGACTATTTATAACTCGTTCTCGCTAAATTTACATCTATTATCGTTCTATTGCATTCAAATGAGGTTGTAGCCGGTTGAAATTGGAATTCTCACGAATTCGTAACCGCCAATTACAAGAAATCTAATCGCGTCACAATCAGGGGCGTCGCCAAGGAGGGGCAAAGGGGAATATCCCCCTCATTCCCTAAAAATTGGTATTTATTGTACCTACAATTCATATTTCATCTAATCTTTATTCATTAGCTTGACGCCTCCCCTTCTCCTCGACCCAGTGGCTGGCAACGTCCTCGGTCACAATCTCATCTGATCGCCACAAAAGTTAGTTTTAGAGGAGTCCCGGAATACATTTTAAATCGATTTTGCCAGACTTAGATGATTTGTTCTACATCCATCTTAGTCCAAGGTTATCTTAATATTTTACTCTCTTTTGTTAGGGTGAGGGTAGATCGTTGGCTTGATGCATTTCTTTTCATCATTTCGCTTTGACGTGAAAAAATGCTAGGAAATTCACTTTCAAAAACATGGAGGGAAGGGACAGAAAGATTACAAAGAATAGAAATAGAAACTGTTTTTTTCTTATTGGACCCCAATTGAAAGCAGACGTGACGTCACAGTGGACTTAAACTTTATTGTTAACGCGCATTTTCATCATCATTATTAGAGTTGCGCTAATATCCAGTGGCGGGCGCATAAAAGCTTACATATAAACTAAAAAAATTGTGATAAAGAAAATCATTCCGAAGGTTCGAAATTTTTTATTATTTACGACTTATATCCTGTTACATCTTACAAAAGTATAAAAATAAATAAAAGAAAAGGATCAATCGACCCATCGGCTAAAAACGAACGTCCACTACACCATTTCAAACTGTTACTTTTCGCCATCTTTGAGCATGTTCAACACGTAATACATCCGATCCAACACTTCCGGATCGACCTCGTACTCCACGGTCAGATGAAGCGCTTTCAGCGCTTCCTGAAGTTTCGTCTCTAATCCGGCACATTTCAGCATCAACTTCGCCTTTTGATTGTTAGCAGCTAAAGCCCATATGATCGTGGTGACGGTTATTTTCTCATCGAGATTCCCAGAAACGAGTTTTCCACCGAGTACATTGAGGAAGTCCCCTACAATTCAAAAAAAAAAATGCGAAAATATTAGGCAAAAGCTCTGTTTCTTCCAAGGGTGATTTAGATCTTTCACACCGTATTTTATATTTTTCTTAAGGTTTATTACAGAGTGAACAACCGGAAGTGTCCTGGGTATAGGAAGTACGAAAATACAAGTAGGAACATTTTTATTTCTTAAGGTTTTCGACCCTGTAAGTTCTGTTAGCCGTACAACTATTTAAAACGACTGTACTAGAATAAAATAACATTGTGCTATACGAATACAGATGGCGTCATACTATACATTGAAACTGAATGTAAAGTACGAAGCCATTTGTATTCGTATAGCGCAATGTTACTATTCTACTATAGCCGTTTCAGATGGTTGTAGTACTATTGGCGCAAATTGAGCAACTACAATTATCTGTCGCCTGCGTTTGAAAAGATGGCGTTCACCACTCAACAAGACGCCCTTATTGTTATAGTTCATTTTCTATGTCGTATACAAACCGGAAATGATCATTGAACATACTCAATCTTGTAGAGGTTATGTATTCTTACCAAACGCGTTAAAATCTAATTAAAAAAATTACCTACCTGACGATAACAAGCGAGGTCTATTCGATGAATAAAACGAAATATTCCTTAAAATCGATAAGGCGGCTTGCCTATTTGCTAATCTACCGCTATTAGTTAGCAAGGTAATTAAATCGAGCGCGTCTGAAATTTTAGCGATGCAGAACTGTCCTTCCGAGTAGCTCGAAAACGCCTGGAGAAATTCTAACCAGATTAGCTCGACGGTCTCCCAAGGTTTTTGCTTTTTCGTGATGGCCGGATGAAGTCGAGTTAATGATTGTAACAGAGGACTCTGTAACCAATAGAAAGAAAGGAAAAATGAAATCGTCATTAAATCAATCGCATCGTTCAGATGTTGATGAAAACTACTTCTCACAAGGTCACACTGATGAGCGGTATAACCGCGAAACGCGTCTGCGAATAGTGGAAATAGTTTTCTAATTACAGATTACATTCAAGTTTACAGTCTACGACGACGGGGCCAATTTATCACCACCATTTACATATATACAGTCCTTCAAATATAGGAACGCATTTGACCTTGCGCGAACTGTGTGTGTGTGTGTGAGAGAGAGAGGCGTTCGACAAAGATGAACTACTTACATTCCGTCGAGGTACAGACTAGGTTAAGATTACAACTGTACTCGATGAGGTGCACTGCGCAAACTTACATTTTGGCCAGTGCGCATCTGACCTTGAAGTGCGTTCCTATATTTGACATGATTATATATTTTGTAATAAGTACCTTTGATAACATAATTCTGCATTCCGTCGAAGCGCAACAATTTTCTAAAAGATGAAAGCTCAATTCTAACGTCGACAGGTCACGAGTCCTGCTGATTTGCTCCATCTCTTTCGAAATCAGACTGATAATCGAATGTAAGAGGGATACGTTGCTCGGAAGTTTCCTCGGACCCGTTCCGGCGACCGAACTAGTCAGTGTAAGAGATTGACTTGCTGTAAATTAAAAAAGGGAATTCTTCAAAAAAGTTTTTCATTGATTCAATCCCATTAAATTTGTCTAAATTGAGGTTTTATGGTAGTGGAGGGGACAAAGGTAGTTCATTTCGAGCTGTCTGAAAACTGTCAGAGATTATCATGATTAATTCCATGTATTGTACTCTGAAGTTAGCTGAGAAAACAATTGCCTTAAACTGTCAGCTGTCATTGTCAAATCTGATCTGTCAATTCTAACAAATTTGTCTACATTGAAGTTTTATGGTAGTGGAGGGGAGAAAATAGTTGCTTTAAACTGTTAGCTGTCAATGTCAAATTTGATCTGTCAATTCTATTAAATTTCTTTAGTTTGAAATTTTATGGTGGTGGAGGGAACAGTTGCTTTAAACTCTCAGCCGGCGTCGATACCCATAACCTCAAAAAATATTTCAATAACAGTCACCCTCAAAATTGTTTTTAAAGTTTTATCTGTACCCTTCACACATGTATGTAACGTACCTGTGGGGGAATCACCGGTGTACGTGCACAACATCTTCAATACGTCGACCAATAAATTCTTCTGCGTCAAAATCCACACCCACAACTTATGTATTAAATCGGCCAATCCCGAAGAGCTGGCGGCTTCTTTCACGCCCACATCTCCGGCCATAAAATTGGTGAGCAGCCCGACCAAGGTATGGATCTCCTGTAAAATCGGCGTTATCCTTTTCTTATCCGACATCTTCCGTAACGATTCCACCGATTCCAAACTCAACTTGACGTGGATTTCCCTAATTTGCCGCGCGATAAAAGCCATCAGGTTGTTACCGAGGGCGAATTTCTTAGCTTCGTGCGATACCCACACTAAGTTGGTCAAACTGTTTAGTACCAGGGATTTTTCTTAACGTTGTTGTAGGGGATCCTTTGATATTGACGATTTCCAGCATGTAAAGTAATATACGACAGA
The DNA here is from genome assembly GCA_038088585.1 of Chrysina gloriosa. Lineage (NCBI taxonomy): Eukaryota > Metazoa > Arthropoda > Insecta > Coleoptera > Scarabaeidae > Chrysina > Chrysina gloriosa. The sequence continues at coordinate 5,486,506 of CM076091.1, forward strand.
GTTCGGCACCGGCTATAACGAAATTCGTTTCCTTCGTGGTAGTGGCGGCTGTGGTTTGCGATTGTTTTTTAGAGGATGGAGTCGATTTGTTGATTGGATGAGTATATAATTGTTGTAAAGCTTTCGAGGCGTTCGATGGAGTTTTCTTTGCGGCGGGATTCGGGGAAATGTTTTCTAAATTATCTTTATCGTCCGATTTGGATGACAGAGTAGTCCGTGGGGTGTGAGTGCTATCCAATAAGTTTTGAATCGAGTCCGAAGATCTTCGACGCGTAATACCTTCGGTAGTGATCTCCATTCTTAACAGCGATGTTAGTGAATTCAGAGCTGAGTTTTGTAGATCTAGAAAAAGAAAAGAAGAAACAAGTACAGACTTGTCGAGAATGATTGTCCACCACGTGACCAGTAATTATTTTTAATCTGGGGATTTTTGAGCCAATAGAATGAAGAGGCATAGCATAAAAAATTACGATCTATCTAGCGATAAAGCCAAAAGTACGCATATAAAAAAATTAAAACTTTATAATACGCCACTGTCTGCAATAGTGTACTACCAACTGCTGTTATTTGGGTTGCGTAATTTGGCAGTCACGTGAGGGATAGGAATTGTTGATATCTATGTACGTATTTGCCGATACATTTCATTGTTCGCCATTTTGTGTCTATCGAAACACTAGGGAGTTGGATATCAACCCCATTCTGGTGGGAGCTTTGATTTTGTTTAATTAGAAAAATAAGTAATAATAACATATACACGGCCTTACCTGACGAATTATAATTGCTAATCGCCTCGCATAGACTCTGCAAGAAAATTTCATTTCCGCCTTCGGATAAGGCCGCGGAAATCGTTTGCAGTACCTCGACGTTTTTCACTTTCGAATTTTCAGCCCTTCCATCCTCGTAACTCATCAAACTTCCGAAAAAATTAAATATGTCTCCCCACAATTTGTTCCTTAAATACACAAGTTGGGAAAATGCGCAATCTGAAATATTTTTCGTTCAAATAAAAAAAAAAAAACGCTATCTCAACCTCGATTCGAGGACACTTACTATAAATATTCACATTCAGTAGAGACAGGATAACACTCAGGCAATCCCTCGTATTCAAAATGGTGCTGAAACAAGCTTCGCTGCAAACCACGGTTCGATTCAGCAAGGCGCACACTGCCCTGTTCATTTCTAAAATATCACAGTAGAGGGCCAGATCTTTAGTGTCGGTGATGTTAACGTTGGGAATGTATAAGGACCTACGGAAGAAAAACATTAAAGACGGTGTCGATATCGAGTTCACGTTAAGAATGCAGTGCACGTGATGCTCCGAACCGAGCCACGACCAATCGAAATGGGACAAACTTCCTCGGATAAGTGAGGTTATGTTATATAAAGTAAAAACTATCAGATACTGCGTAATTTGGACGCCGTTATTGGCGAATCAGATATCCATGCACTACATTCTTAACGTGAGCGATGCTTCTGTGACGTCACGTATTAAGTAGAATTGCATTTCTGTATCTAAAGAGATGCTATATTTGAATGTATCCACCCTATATCAAGTATGCGTATTTATATAAGACGTGACGTCATTAGGAAATGCGCTGTATACGAAATTTCATGGCGAAGAATTCTCAGAGAAACATGCAATGTCAATTATATTTTAGACTGCCATTTGTAATAATGAAAATACATTTTGAATTTCGCGCCGAATTATATTTTAAATGTGGCGCTCTAGTTCTAGGATAAGTTAGTATTTGTAGGTTAGTAAGATAGATCAGTAATGCATGATGTATAAAAGGTGAATGAGGTATCACTAGGTAGTGTAAATCGGACTGATGCTGTCACTCCTCCGAATTATATTATTCAATGATAACTTATCATTGAATAATAAAATTCGGAGCAGTAGGGTAGGAGTCAGTTCGATTTACACTACTTAACGATTAAACGATAACATGTTATCCATCTTTTTAGCAAATGCTAGTAATCTATGACGGTGATGAATATAGGAATTATCAGTAAAATTTCTAGTGGCGTATCGGAAATTATGTGGTACAGTCAGTAAGCGCGCCATCAATCCCCAATAGATAGCGCGCGGTTACCAACTATACCGCATAATTTTTGCTACGCCACTGGAAATCCCACGAATTGGTTAAACAATAAAGATTTTAAATCATTGGCGTCATCAAGCAACATGGCAATGTTGCTTACTTCCAGGAATAAGAATTTATATCACCTTCTTATGAGAATTCTCCGCCGTGAAGGTCGGGAAACATACTTAAAAAGCGTTCTGATTAGTCCGTGGTTCTGTAATTCCCCCACGATCTCCCTAGGGGCCAAGTTGCTTAAATTGTAAAGGAATGTGGCTAACGACTTGACGAATCTCGGTGTTGTTATGAAAAATACGGCGGAGTTATCGCCGGAACCGCTGGAACTAAAGGAACGTTTCCTGTAACCTGTCATGAAGGTGTATATAAAGTTGTCATTTTTCGATACAGCTTGATCTGTAAATTAATTTAAAAAAATAATAGTCAGATCACATAATTATTACATCATTTTTGATAAATCAGAGCTGCGTAGTGCTGTGGGGACTACGTTGTCCCCGTACCTTGTGCTGATCGAAATAGGTTGAGTAGGGCGTAACATATCTAGTGAGGAACACGCCCACCAACATTGTTCTTGGTTAAGATTAATTTACTTAAAGAGAATTTACTCGAAACAATTTCTACCTTACAATGGAATCATAATAAAGCTGAAGTAGATAGGGCGTAACTGATATTGTACGGAACACGCTTTTTCATATCGCTGGTCGAAACCAATTTATGAGAATACTCTTAGGAGAATTTGAACTTGATAGAATTATAACGCTAAGATAAATGAGTAGTGGCAGATATAACAGGGGACACACCCACCTTCACTATCATTGGCGAAAATCAATTTGTAAGAAACTCGATGGAATTGCAAGTAAGGCTAGAATGAATATGGCGTAACAGATGTGATGTAGGACACGCCCATCTTGACTTGCCACTAGTCAGAATCTAATTTATGAGAAATATTTGAAAATAATTATAAACACAATGTAACCATGAACGAAGCACAGATAAATAGGCTGTCCTTGACTTGTCACTGGCCCAAATAAATTGATGAGAGATTTCTGAAAATAATTTTTAAATAAATAGAACCATAAACGATGCTAGTAGTAAATAGGGCATGGCAAATATACTGAAAGACACGCCCACCTTCATTGCTATTGATCCATTTCAATTCTTGAGATTTTTCTAAAATAGTTTTCGACTCGGTGGAACCATGAATAAAGCTAAGGTAAACGGGGCGTGGTAAGTGTAGTGAGCGACACGCCCAATCTTGCCACTGTTAAAAATCGAATTATGGCAATTTCTAACTCAATAGAACTACAAACATAGCTAAGATAAATATAAGGTATAAGTAAAAATAGAATGAATAGGGCGTAACAAATATAGCGAGGGTACGCCCAACGTGACTTGTCATTGGTCAAAACTAATTTAAGAAATTTTCTTACATAATTTCTTCTTCAACGGAAGAATGAACGAAGCAAGGGTAAATAGGGCGAGGCAAGTGTAGTGGGGGATACGCCCACGCTCATTGTTGTTGGTGAAAAACAATTTATGAGAAGGAATTATAGATAAGTATAACAGATATAGTAAGGGACACGCCCATCTTAACTTGTTACTGGTCAAAATTAATTTATGAGATATTTGAAAATAATTTTAAACTCAATGCAATCATGAACAAAGCTAAGGTAAATCGGGCGTGGTAAGTATAGTGGGCGTTACGCCCACCTTCATTGTCGTTGGCGAAAATCAATTTATGAGAAATCGGATGGAATTGCTAGTAAAGCTAGGATGGATTTTAATTGGAACAATTTTTAACTCTATTAAATAAACAACTAAGGGGGCGACACGTATAGAGAAGAAACACGCCCACCGCAACTAGTCATTGATCTGATTAAATCAGTCTGGATATTTTGCTCCAATAGGATGTAAATCGCAGGTCAATTACAAATTAGCCCCGCCCATTTGATTGTTTACCTATAATCTTTCTTACCTCGGGATAATTTCTTGACCGTATCCTCCTCGATGTAAAACTTATTTCTGACATATAAACAATCGATGATCAACTCTAAATTATTATAGAAATTCCTATCCGCCAATAATTTTAGTATTTCATTCACGGTCCAGGTACCCTGAAAAATTCAACGAATCAGCGTGAACTGCTTGAGGACTCGATTCGAGGTTCGCACCTGTTTTGAAGATGGAGCCACTGCTCTATCTAATACAGGTCCTTCCTGGGTAAAGGCACCGACGGCGTGACTGGTAAGATTTGTTAAAAAATCAGCTACATTTTCTCGGATAATACTCGGCTCCTCGTGATCTAGTAGAATATCTAAAGTTACCTCCCATACATTGGCTTGCCTTTTATGTCTATATTCTGAAAATAGAATTTTTAATCATTCCTAGTTTTCCTACGCGCCCTAACGAGCATAAGGTGAATTAATAAGAGAGAGAAGAAAATATATTTTTGATATTTTCATAGATCAAGGATGAAAAGAGAGGACGATTGACAAGGAAAAAAGGATGGATTGGTAACGTAAGGAGAATCGGTATTAAAATTGGAAAAATGAGGATGATAGTACAATGAGTCAAATACAGGAATGCACTTGACCTTGACTACTTACTTCCCGATGAGGTACAGTCTAAGATAAGATTGCAATGTATTCGATGTACACAAGATTGCAACCACCAGGTAAATGACGTGCGCTGTGGAAAGACGCGACCTTGAAGTGCGTTCCTATATTTGACTCACTGTATATAATTGGATAATAGATGGTTTATGAGAATGACATAAGCTTGCAGTGGCAACTCAGCCAGACGAAGGGTCTGACCGTTTGTGCGACGTTTTTGATCACCACTTGACTGGTCCACTGCGCTCTGCAGTGAACTTATCGCACAAACGAGTACGGAAACCTTGTCAGGGCGAGTGGTTCGACTTGCATTATCCCATAAACGTAAACCATTCGATAACTACACGTTATAGAAAAAACGGAAGATACCTTTGCCGAGGTGGAAGTAGGAACAATTGGAACATACGGATGCACCGTACACCTCAATCGATCTTATTTTATTTCCTTTCTGTTTCTATAATAACTCACCTTGAACGATATTTACAGCGCACCGCTGCGACGTTGCCAATCCAGCGAACAATTGGAACACTCCGGCTCTCAATATGACGTCACGACTACACCACAACGAAGTTAAATTGTAAAAATTATCTTCGATGCCTGATTCTTCGTCGATAAAGCAAGATTCCCACTCCTTAAATGATTCCAAACGTTATAATCTTTCTTCCAAAAAAAAAAATAATCACTAAATACGATTCCGAAACGTACGTTTATATTGGCTTGTTGCATTTCGGCCAGTAGATGGTTCAAAATGAGGACGGCATGACGCGTTATGCTCAAACCCATGACGGAATTAGCGGCCGAAGCGCCTTTACCGCAGTGAAAAGCGCCAATCATCTCACAGAGATCGGTAACCAATTGGATTAGAAGCGTTTTCGAGTTCGTATCGTTCTTGGATTTCATCCAGCCTAAGGTTGCCGTTAGGTGAACGAGGCACGATAGGAGCGAATCCAAATAAGCTGCAAATCAGATTTTTTTCGGTTAGAATGTTTGGCGATATATGCCCACCCCTAACTCGTTAAAAATGTTTGACTTTTTGCAATTGGGAGGGAAACCATCCCTACCATTAGCGAGGTGATGTTAGTGCCATATCAATGACCTTGAGGGACGTTTCTAAATCTCTTTGCTATTTATTATATACCTGGCCCCAGATCAAGGACTGTATACTGACAAGGATTGCCACATCTTGAGAATTTGAACGTATAACCTCAAACGTCGATGACGTCACTTGGTGACCTAAGCCCTCGAGTGGGATTGCATGAGTAACTTTCTTATTATTGATGATGGACTTTTGGTTAAATGGGATATGTTTTGTAGCTTTATATGCTGATTTAAAATCTGTTTGAAAAAGTTCAAAAAGTCCTATCAGAAGTTATTAGCAAAAAAAAAAAAGAAAACTGTAATTTTCTTGAACATTAAATATCTTCGTTAGTATCAGAGATACGAACAAAAGCTTCATATGAAAGCCATTGTTTTCGATAAGATCAATTTAGAATTGAAGTGAGCATATTCTGCGGGATCAGGATTTAGTTGATAACACCTTTTACAACGGTTGATCCATTCTGCTCTAATAGTTCTTGCAACTAGGCCCTTTCCTTTGAGTAATGGAATCTTAGGTTTTCTTCCCCATTTCCTGTTGTAACACGGTTCTTGTTATACCCGTTAACAGCACACCCCGTGCCTGCCATATTGAAATCTTTATTAAACGACAATCATAACTCCAGACTTTTTCAATGATTAATGTAATGTAAACAAAACAAATGTAATGACATAGATAAAAACGAGAAAACTAAAACTGAATACACTCGAAAACGTTTATAAACAGGATGTTGGTTAAATCGGAAGTCTCAAGCTGACGTAACATTGAGTCCTACATCACTTATCCGATTGGCTAACATTACCAATAGGGATATAGTAATTCTGTTTAGTATACTATCCTTGGGACCAGGTGACCTTGAACAACGTTTCTAGATCCTTTCGCTATTTTCTACGCATCTGAGGCTGAGGTATAGATTCTAGTGGCGGGAAGCGGAAGCTCTAGCGACTCTCCACTTGCACCATACCGATGACTTCAATTGACATTTCCAGATTCCTTCGTAATGCTTGCGCGTCTGGTGACGAAAAAGGCGGTTTCACCGGGCACTATATCAGCGGCCTTGAACTACGTTTCTATATCACTTCCTTATTTCTAAAGTTCGACAAACACGTGTTACGACAGAAGCGCCGAGAGGAGATTTAGGTCGATGCGTAGCCAGTGGCGAGTTTAGTCATTCGACAGCCGTGGAAGGGAACGGTCTTTCGATTAGTATTTTGTCATAGTGGATATTAAGACGTCAATAAAAGGTAAGAATATATATTTTTGAATAATACTGTATCTCATGCATCTACTGTTGGGCGATTCGCCTCCGACGTTGCATTCATTTGTCGAACCTTAGACATAGCCCTAGTGGTGGGAAGCTGAAGCTCTAGCGAGTTTCCACTAGGACCACATTTTTGACTTCAACTGACAATTTCAGATTTCTTCGTTATTTTTTGTCCGTCTGGTAACAGAAAACGGTGGTTTCACCGGGCGCTATATATCGACGACTTTGAACTAACTTTCTAGGTCCCTTCGTCATTTCTTACGCATCCGGTAAAGACATAGACTCAAGTGGTGGAAAGCGCAAGCTCTAGGGAGTCCCGGCTGACACTAGATCGATGACCTTGACCGACATTTTTCGGTTCGTTAGCTATTGTTTGTGTGCCTGGGTGACGGAAAACGGCGGTTTAACCGGGCGCTATATCGACGACCTTGAACGACGTTTCTATATCCTTTCGTTATTTCCTACGCACCTAGCGGAGGGAAGCAGAAGCTCTAATGAGTTCCGGATAACGCCATATCGATGACCTTGACTGATATTTTTAAATTCGTTAGTTATTTTTTTGTGCGCCTGGTGATGGAAAGCGGTAGTTTCACCGAGCGGCGGCCGAGCCCGTATCGATAACCTTGAACACCGTTTCTAGATTTGTTCATCATTTCTTATGCTCCTGAACGGAATGCATACGACGGCAATGGAAGGCGCAGGCTTCAGTGGACCACGGCTAGCACTACGAGATTCGCTTCGATCTATTAAGAACCAACCTGAAGTTGTCCAAGACGTTTTCGTTCTGACCCATTTTGTATATCAATGGCATACTTTAGATCAGTTAGCTCTCTCTTGTGGAATTTTGGTCCAGAAAAGAATTAACGACTCACGATGGAAATTGAGATAGTAACCTTAGCAATATTTCGCTCGCAATTATTGGTTCATAGAAAACGTTGAGTCTAGTCTACTTACCCAAATTGTAAAAGTGTTGAGAATCGTTGAACCTCAAATTGGTCGCAATAAGCTCGATCACGTGGATCCAACACGACGTATTCCGTACGAGATTTAAACCGTACATATCGAGATATTGTTGTTCGAAGGAAACACAGTTCGTGATCAGCTGTAAGAGTTCCTTGTTAATTATTTTCGACTCGCTGTCATCTATACTGTCTTTCGAAAGTAACGACAGTAAAGGATTCGCTTCCGATCTGAGCAATTCGGATATCCAACAATCAATACCTACAGAAGATGGATGATTTCAACTACATATAGTATATCCAGCGAACAGGTATAGTAAACACCACGCCCACCTAAGCCGCGTTATTTAAACAGTTTGTTGTGATTGGCTCTTGTAAGTATATACGTATTAATTCGCCGTACAAATAGAATCAATTATAATTGTTCTCCTTCGACCTGTTTAATCCTTTTACCCCGTTTGAGCGTCAGCTACCAATTACAATTAAGTCGTCAGACAACGCGGCAATTGTGGGCGTGGCCTTTTTAAAAATAGGAACCTTTGGCTTTGTGTAATGACACTAAAGCAGTTAAAAATTGCAATAGGTACTGTAGTAGTTCATTGTCTTCCCGACTTGATGGAATTATATTCAAAAACTTGGCGAACGTCTCTTTCCAAGGTAAAGTCAAGATATCATGCTCGAAGATGAAATCGTACTTGATATTTTTATAAAGATTAATGTACCTATAAAAAACAATATATATATATGCAACTTTTGTTTTCATCGAAACTGTTCTTGGGTGCTTACCCGGATAATTTGACTAGGGAGTCGACGACATCTTGATGATTACGGGCATCTTGTATCGTATCCAAGCACCGATCGATGCAAAATTCCAACGAGGAACTTTGGATTTGAACCAAATCAGCGTTCGAAAGTTTAAGAATCTTATCGAAATCGTCCGCGGTCTTGTGAGCGATTTCTTTCCAATTGAGCAATTCCTTGAAACTACCGAACCATTCCGAGTTCCAGTGTATTCGTAGCGATTGTAAGCAATGCTTGTCTTGAAGTAATATTTCTATAATATAAAAAAATTGAATAGGGCGTAACAGATACAGTGGAGGACACGCCTATCTTAACAAGTTACAAGCCAAAATTAATTCCAGGGGGATTCAGATACCTGCAACTTTGATTTGTTCCTCTCTGTTTTTGGACGTTCCTGATTGGCAGGTGAAGGGTACATTCAATTTATCAACTATGATCTGCGGTAGACTCAAATTACAATCGGTAGGGCTTCCTTCGATAAACTGGTTGTATAGAAGCAAGAATAGTAAGGTACTACCCTCGTGTTTCATACGTTCTTCAGTACAGAATAAGAATAAGCCTGAAACAAAACAGTAGTGAAAACAAAATTGTCCAAAGCGAAGCTACTACGTTCCAATTTGATATGTTGATACTTTGCAAGATGGAGAATACGATCTTGTACCTTAAAATAGGTAAAGGTTCTCGATACAGCGGTGTAAGCTTTGAGGAAGATGGAATTATCCCGAAATTTCGCGAATTTTCCTCATTTTTCGCGTTTTATACCCTCCAAATGAAGAATCGTTAAGATTTCGTGCCTGCAAATGTTTGCGGCGGTTTGTACTCGTCGAGAGCTTTAATTTGGTGTGTAACACAACTAAATTACCACCACTTCAATTTTTCGCAGAAATCGTAAGGGGTACCCCTTTGAAAATTTGAAAAAATCCAAACAATACCGATTTCGATATAAGTTGGTGAATTTATATTGTTGGGGACGTAGAATAAGATTTCGTGCTTCAAATCGACGAAATGCGAATCGTTGCTACAGTATGGGGTTTAGAATCGGCAAAATCCGCTCCAAAACTGATCAAAATTGCCCAAACCGAAGGTACTACGTTCCAATTTGATATGTACATACTTTGAAAGATTGAGAATAGGATCTTGTACCTTAAAATAGCTAAAGGTTCTCGATACAGCGCCGTAAGCTTGGAGGAAGATGGAATTATCCCGAAAATTCTCGAATTTTCCTCATTTTTCGCGTTTTATATCCTCCAAATGAAGAATCGTTAAGATTTCGTGTCTGCAAATGTTTGCCGAGATTTGTATTCGTCGAGAGCTTTAATTTGGTGTGTAACACAACTAAATTACTACCACTTCAATTTTTCGCAGAAATCGTAAGGGGTACCCCTTTGAAAATTTGAAAAAATCCAAACAATACCGATTTCGATATAAGTTGGTGAATTTATATTGTTGGGGATATAGAATAAGATTTCGTGCTTCAAATCGACGAAATGCGAATCGTTACTACAGTATGGGGCTTAGAATGGGCAAAATCCGCTCCAAAACTGATCAAAATTGCCCAAATCGAAGCTACTACGTTCCAATTTGATATGTTCATACTTTGCAAGATTGAGAATAGGATCTTGTACCTTAAAATAGGTAAAGGTTCTCGATACAGCGGTGTAAGCTTTGAGGAAGATGGAATTATCCCGAAAATTCGCGAATTTTCGTCATTTTTCGCGTTTTATATCCTCCAAATGAAGAATCGTTAAGATTTCCTGCCTGCAAATGTTTGCGGCGTTTTGTACTCGTCGAGAGCTTTAATTTGGTGTGCAACACAATTAAATTACCACCACTTCGATTTTTCGCAGAAAAAAGAAAATTTGAAAAATATCAACCAATACCGATTTCGATGTACGTTGGTGAATTTATGTTGTTGAGGACGTAGAATAAGATTTCATTATCAGTACCGTTTTAAATGACCGTTTCGTTTACTTTCACGACGGAGAGCATGTAAAACTCGTACTTTATCATAATAAAAAATAAAACAAGCGTCAAAAACTCACCCCTTAGTAACAGGAAGTACAGCTCCAAATTGATAGAGAGTTCTTGTCGAACTATAGCGTTATATAGGCAGATGTTTTTTAAAATTGAAACTGCCGGGATGATGGAATCCGGGTAATCCGTGTAATCGGAATCGTCTAAGGCCGTTTTCATAACTTTGGCGACGGTATCGATTCCGTTTTTTGAAGGAAGACGTTATGTAACATCGAATCTTCGGTCATGACGCTGATTTGAGTCAGCGCTGATCTTCTAATGACCGGCTCGACGTTATTGGAGTTTAAAAGATCGAGGACTTGTTGCAGGCTGCTAGGCTAAAATTTAAATTTTCACGTTAAGAATGCAGTAAGTGGCGCTTTAAACCGAGATACGCCAATAACTGCTCATAATCTTCAGATGATTTATGTCGATTTCTGGTGATTTTCTGATAATTTCTGATAATTTTGGATAAATTTCCAATCGTTTTCTGATTATTTTCATGGTTTCTTATAGATTATCAGTAACTGACCGTTGTTTTGAGATGATTTATGACCATTTTTGATTTTAGACCATTTTCTGATGCGCCGTAATGATTTCTTATATTTATGCCGATTTCCGATGATTTTCTGATAATTTCTAATAATTTTGGTCAAATTTGTAATAATTTTCTTGTGATTTCTGATACCATCGAATAATTTTTGATGATTTTTGTAGTTATTCAAAGACTTGCAATAACTGCTTATAATTTTCAGATGATTTATGACGATTTCTGATAATTCATGATAATGAGTGATATTTATACCAATTTCCGATGGTTTCCGATAATTTTGGATAAATTTACACTACTTAATGATAACACGTCATCCACCATTTTTACAAACTCTAATAATAAGACATTGAAGTTTAACATTCTCAACTAAAGAATGATGAGATAAAGATATGTATATAACTTACACATGAAAATGACAAGTAATCGATACAATAGGATTATTAAACATGCGATTTGGCATCAACGCTAGAATGAGACGTCATAACTATGAATGACGAACGTCGGCTGCTTGTTTAAAAATCCTCTATTTATTTATTTACCTGGTAATAGTGTTGAGCGACCTGAACTCGATTCAAATCGTAAACATGTTTAATCTGGCAGCACATTCCCAACGACTTATCGAATAAATTGTTAATCCTAGGTAAAAGATCTCGGGTATCACCTTGCGAAGCTAACAACCAACACAATCGCGATACTCCTTCATCTCTAATCGAATTATCCTTATTGAAAAGTAAACAGGAGTTTCCTCGAAGGATCTACTATCGAAATGCAACTTTTACAACGGAAATTCGACGTAACCCCACATTTATACCTCCAAAGTGTTGAGATTCATCGCCTGAGCCGTATCGGGATCGAAAAAATTCATGATGTTCCTACCTAAAGCACCCTCTTGATCTGCATGGCAAAGTATCGAGGGAAATGCCAGTATTAAGGTCTCGATGATCGAATTCCAGATATCCTCAGAGACTAGAATTTTACATTTTACTACATGGATTAAGATGTCTTCTGATAGTTTTCTTATCTGAAAAATACAAGTTGATTCTTTATCGATTGTAAATTGGTAGGGACTTAAGACAGTCTTGCTTATCATAGATCTTTTATAATAAATATATACTAAGCTCGTGTTAAAAATGCAGTTGGTACCACTCTGTACCGAGGTACAATGTAAGTGATGAGGAATGGGATTATGAACCTCGCTGGGGCCTCAAGGAATTATGCGAAAATATGCACTTACTTCAGGGTCTTCCGATGAGATTCCATTCAAAGCAATTTCGTTTAAGATCCTCGAATCCAGCAAGAATAAAATCTGTGAACCTGGTGTGCTTGATTTGGAAGTGTTTAATCGTGGTCCTACAGTTGTAATAACTTTCTTACTGCACAATCGATACGTTTCCTTTCTAACATCGATATCGTAATGGCTTAATAGATCCAGAACAATCGTCGAAGCATTCTCTTTAACGTTTCGATCCGGGATAAAAACCGGTAGCTTATTTGCACATAACTCGACAAATATTTTAATCAGTGACAAGTTCTTGTGATAATCGAGACTTGTCAAGCTTTCCTTTGCTAGCAATACTACTTCATCGATAGGAAGGGATTTGTAATTTTTCAGGAAATTTACAGCCGAGGACATGCTTTTACAAACAGCTTTGATATCTCGGTACCTCGCAAAGGTATCGTTTTCGTAACGATTGCTGAATTTCTAAAATTAATCAGTTGACGATTAGTTAGTTTTATATACAGTGGAATATTTCAGATTACTTGGCAAGCTCCAATAAGGTTTGATGCACGCCCGGATATAAACGAGCAATGGATGAATCCAACAAGGCATTAGAGATGGCACTTTTTAAATTTCTCGGTAGGATTATCTCGATTTTATCTGGTGGTACAGTAACTGTTAGTAATTTCAGGCAACTGTTGAGTAGGCCGATGTGGATGAAGCGTGAACTTTTTCGAAATCGTTTGAAGTTGTTTCTAATCTAAAAGAAAGACTTGATTTAAAAAGATACAATCATGAATGCCTAGATACGTGTTCCAGCCACCAACTGGTCATCATCTATGGAGAATATATAATAAAAAAGCATCCCTCATGAAATTTGAGTAATGATGCTCTTAAAACGGCAGACCTCACCACTTTATACCACGATGGTATAAGCAAAAATGAGTAAAAAATTTGTTGTTCTTATAACATAACCTCAAATAGCACCGAAAATCGTGTCTTTTAACAGTTTGAAGTTAGGACATCTCCAAATCGATTTGGGCTCAGCACTAAAAATGTACAAAAAATGATATGCTCAATTTTTTTAATCGTGTCATCGATACTTGATGGAGAAGTATGTTCATTTTTGAGGATCATGGTGCTTTCTTTTTTATTGTGTATTCTTCACTGAAAATGACCGTTAAGCGGTACGGTAAGGATAAGAACTAATTTCGGAACCAACTTGCCGAATATATTCAATAGTATCCCCATATTTGATAAAAATCTCTCTCAATATCTTGATAACATCTCGAACCACATCACAATTGCCCAAATCCCATATTGTATCGTTCAAACACAATTGTAACAAATCCAGTAAGACATTTAACAGCGACAGGGCTTTTACAGTAGTAACCTTAAAAGAAACAATTAAATCGTAACAAAATCACCTGATTAAAGGGATCCTAACACGTTCGTGTTTGGCTCTAGTTTTGCAAAAAACTGAGAACACATTATAACACATTTAAAGCACTCCTCTTCTTTTTACCTACAACGTAATTTTGTCCCACATTTTGTGAAAACTAACAAACACGAGCGTATCAGGAGCCTTAGCGTATCAAAATCATACCCTCCATCTTTTCCCGTAAATAGGTTCTTTACCGCTGCTCGGTCTAGTATTTAAATAATCCAAAATATTCGCAATCGTGCTTAAGCAATAATGAGGCAGGGGAATTTGCTTCGCCTTTAACAAATTCACCGTTTCTGGTTTCTCGATTTCAGAGCTTAGATTCGATCGACATGACGTAGAATTAGAATCAGGACTAGCATTGATCGGCGAAGAAAAATTCGAAGACGAATACGATGACAACTGGAATTAGTATTTCTTAAATTTCCCACAAATCCTAGGTTTTATGTCTTACTTACGAATTGTTTCAAGTTATGCGTACACGGATCGCTATAATAATTAATTCGTACATTCAACAGCTTAGTAAATTTGATCAAAGCACCTAACGCGGCCGATTTAATCCTGGACGATGTGCAAGATGTGATAATTTTTTGTAATTCCTACAACAGAAATATTACATTTATATGTGCAAACATTGAATTGCATCTTTAATAGTGCTTACTGATAGAATCGTAGGCCTTTGGAGGAATACCTCAGCCGGGAAATCATGTAACATTACATCAGAGAAAAACTCGCAGGTGTGTAACAAGGCGCTCGCTTCCGGAGGATTTCGCAAGGAATTTTCGACTGATTCCAAAACATGTTGATCGGTGTTGATTAAAGGATACCAACATAACGAGTAATAAGGTAGACATGAATTGAATTCTACAGATGTTGTAGTTGTAGAGCTGCTCGTGCCAGATTTTTCAATAACATATTCCACTCTGAAATATACTTCTATTGGCGATTTAGCCTTACTAAAAGAGGATACTTTAACCTTAATTATTAAACTAAAAAAATTCAGATCTACAGACAGATATGGATTATGGACACATATGTGCATATATCAAAAGGCTATCAATATGGTTTTTAGACGTATAAGTGCAGCCGGTAGACTATTAGTGTAGACTATGGATGCATTTGTACGAACTGGCGAAAAGCTTGTCTGTTAAGGATTCTTACTGTATAAGCGCAACACATGCAACCATAATCGATGCTTAAGATGGAAATCTTGAATGCACTATAACTGTGAACCAAATGTCCTCTGGCTAGTAAAAAATTAATTAACTATAAACACCCTGTTTGTTGTTCATTCAATGAACTTCCTCTCACTACTCCCTCGATCGGGGTAGCAGTCGATTCAGCACTGTACCATTTATTATCTGGTACATAAGCCTCCCCAGATCTATAACTTAAAGGGACATCACATTCAAATGGCGGTACCACCATATCATTTTTTGGTGAATTTTCCTTTACGCTGGCTATGATTTCATCAATTAGTTCATATTGCGTTTCTTGAATGCCACTTCGTATCTGTTTCAGCTCATTAATTATTCTTTCGGTTCCATAATACTTCAATAGGGTTTTTCCAGAGTCCCTCTATAAAAATTATGAAATGACAGAAACACTTTAAGGAGAGGTAAGCGTGAGGGCCATTTCACCTCTAATATATGTTTGATAAGCTTCAAAGCAAGATCCTCACAAGTACAATTGGGGAATATAAACCATTCGAACAATTTCTGTAATATTTCCTTGCTCCGGGCAAGATCGTTATCAAATGTATATCCCCCTTCGAGTTTAGATACGATATTTTCGAGGGCTCTTTCTCGGATTTCTTGCAGTTTGTGTCCTAAAACCACGTTAAAAACGATATAAAACGAAGAAATTATCAAGCATAAAAATGAGGTTATACCAAGCTTCGTTATGTGAATTGACGCTATGCATCTGTCTGACATCTCACCCCTTCGGAAATTGGAATTTAATTCGATTTTATTCGAATTTTGCTTTTTATAATTAATAAAACACAATTTCGGTTGGAAGTTTAAATTCTGTACAATTTTTGACAGTTACTGTAACTTTAAGAACAGCCGCTAGAGGGGGAAAGGCGGTGACTGGGTTCTACAATCACTAGAGTTGCTCAATTCGTGCCAATAGTCAGTGGCGGGAACATAAAAGTTTACACATAAAATAAAGCATTTGTCGTTTGCGCGACGTAGGCAACATTTTTAAAACAAACCTAGAACTACGAAATAGTATTTACGACAGCGTATATCTATATACAATAGATTTCATTGAGACTCGCAGTTATACTGAAGGTTGTATCGAATCCTGCGACTGCTTGTTGGGGCTAGTGAGCAACCCAAACAATCACCTTCAAATAAAAAGGAATTTCGTTTGTTCTAAGTTTATTTATATTTGTAGGAGATTAGGACGTGCGGCCAGGATGATATAAATAAAAATTTTTCTTCTCCGTTGGCGTTTTATTGTGCACGTGGTATTCACATCACGTTCGATCTAATTTCTAAGCGTATCAACCACTAGAACTAACTTCATACTAAACCATTTTGTAATGCTCGGTTTAAATTGAAGTTCAATTGAACCGAACCTTGAACCTTTACATGAGTTGCAAAGTTTAGTAAATTGTGTTCGGGTGAAGTAAAAGAATTCGATGTTGGCAGACCTGACAAGGCGAGCGAGCAAAAACAAGTGAAAAAGGTTGGTACAAAAATCTTTCTGTTAATGAATTTTTATGTTCTATTGCTTGCTTGTTTGCTTTTAATCTTGTATTTTTGTTTTTGTGAATACTAAATTAAGTGGTATTCGTTTGATTATGGTGTAATTTCGCTTTACATAGGGCGTCCAACACACATTAAAACAAAACTTCAATATTTATTCCTCCCCTTTTACATTTAGACGCAAATAACATCTATCAAGATACGAAACCAGTGACCGGATCCCCAGGATCAACTAAACACTCAACTTCCAGCGGTGAGATTGTGGCCGCCACGGGGATGACAAGCGGACCAGTGGGAACTAAGACTCTCGGCCCTATGTTAGAGTGACAGCTCTCCGACCGACTTTTACATTTCCTACCACTCCTCTTTCTCCCTGCACGCTCGCTCTCTCTTAACCTAATGACACTAAAAATAACTGTTGGTACTTATACAATCTTGCCAACCTTTGTCAATATCTTACAATGGAGCATCTAAAAATACAATTTACTGTCAAGGAACGTGCCTCTATCACGCAAATCTGCGCACAAGAATGCATTATATATTTGTGTCATGATGTAGATGACCTTTCTCGGAATATTTTTTCATTGTAGAGTTCGTTTCCTTAGACAAGAGCACATACGTCACGCATATGGGCGGAATGTGACGTTATGTAAACGTGCTTTATGTTGCCATGGTAACGTATACCGAACACTAAATTTAGTTCATGGCGCATGTGACGTAATGTGCTCTTCTCTAAGGAAATAAAATGATATGCCCCCAGAGTTGTAGAGTGTAGGACGATGGTTACGGGCCCCATTCACGATTTTTTTAATAAAACCAACCTCGAACGAACGAAAATAAATATATATTCTTCGTCTTTACATTCCGGTTCTCGTCAACATTATTATTCTACTGCATGGCATTGTGTTACCAACCTAAGAGCTAACCCAGTAAACATTTTTTAAATTTCGCGGAAAGTTTAAGTTGGTCGTTCCAATTTCTAAGCACAATGCATGCGAATATGTCCACTATTGCCGGAACGACCAACTTAAACTATACACTACATTTAAAAAATGTTTACTGGGAATGGTGGTTAACAGCAAGTAAAACCAACTTAAGATTATACCTTACAGAAGTTGTTTGCACTAATAGGATTTAAGAAATCGCGGTTTTTTCGGTAAGGTACGGTCTGAAGATGTTCTAGCCTCGTCACTAGCGAAACACGCGTCACCAGATTTAATTAAGTAATTGCATGCCGAGGAGTTTATTGATGTGATATAGTGTCATTAATTAACAATGCTTTATTTATTTAAAGTATATACATCTTCCTTAATTTTATTCAAAATTAAAATGCCACATTATACATCATCATCATCATCATCTTTAAGCCTTTCTACCTTTCGGTCTAAGGTTCTGAGCCCTTGAGCCGTATACATATGTATACCGCACCGACTTTTTCATTGTGAGGCACGTGCTTTACCACTCACAAACGGCTACTAACTACGTTATTATTGCAATAAATCGCAATAAATGCCTTACTGATTAAAGTATATCTAAACTATATTTACACTTATTTGAGGCTGAAGGTAGCACTTCAGCATCTTCAACAGGTACTGTGATCCTTGGTTTAGCAAATGAATAAACTGAAACTCACAATTTTAGGGGAAAGATCTCAACAGGTAATTCATATGAACCTGTGCCGTCTTCAGAATGCTTCATTCTGAAACTCACTACAGTAATTACCCATACTAGCTAGAACTAATTTGATATCCTCTAATAACAAAAATTAGAAGAAACGATTAATATTTACTTGTGTGTTTTTATAAGATTCACTAGATGACGCGAAAATTTATTACGGGGATGGGCATTGCTCGTATCAATACAGAGTCTCGCTCACTTGTGTGTCTTCATATGCTGAGGAATATACTTCTTCCGTTTAAACGTCTTACCGCAGATTTCACAAGAGAAGGGTGTTTTACCTGTGTGTATGCGACTATGATTTTCTAACGATGCTTTAGTTGGAAAGCTTTTATCACAGTCATTACATGCGTGGGATTTCTGTTTGCATTGTCGCTTGCTATGGCGTCCAAGGGCTATCTTGTTCGTGAAAACCATATCGCACTCGAGACATTTCAAAGTTATATCTATATCCTGTTCCGCATTTCCTTTCGGATGTTTTTTTCTGTGCTGCCAAAATTTGCTAGAATTTGAAAATATTTCTCCGCAAACATCGCACTCGTACGATGCAGGAACGAAATGGAGAAGTTGTTTGTGTCGACTTAGTAGATATCGCTTAGGAAATTTTTTATCACATTTATCGCATTCATATAGTTGCCCTGTATGATTGTGTGAATGTTCATCAACGTAGTGTATGAACTTGAACGAGTCATTGCAATACTCGCATATCGTTTTTTGTCCTGATCCTTTTGATTTTAAATCAGTCTTGCTTTTCGACTTTGAAGCCTTACGTAAAGGTGTTTGCTTTCCAACTTTCGCCTTATTCCTTTCAACTTCGACATCCTTTTCAACGCTTACAGGTGACGGACTTAAATCAGCTTCAGTGTTTTCACAGTCAGCGGTATTATTCAATTGATCTTGCTCACTAAATAAATCCGCACTCTGTTCGTTTATGTCCATATCAACTGAATTTTCACTTTCAGAATTTACATTTGGTTCTTGTTTAACTGCAATAGCTTCTTCAGTGTTTAAATTTTCACTACTACTATGATCACTTTCAATATCATCCAAGCAATTATTTTCATTTTTCATGGGCATCTCAAGTACAATCTTAGGTCTAATTCTTCTATCATCAATAGATGAACTATTCTTTTTCAAAGGTGACGTTTCCAGATTCGCATCCGCATCCGCATCCTGATGGAAACTACGCAATTTTTTATCGCAATCAATGGCCATTGTTTTAAAATTAAAAGCCACACTGACAGCCTTCAAACACGAACTGCATATATTCTTGGGTAAGCCATCATCCGGGTCTACCTACGTATATATATATTGTTGAATTAATGATTTCAATAGCATCGAGTATGATGCCTAGTACCTCTATGGTGATGCAATCCACCAGCATTTCCTTCACGGTTTTTTTATTGTGGATATGACTGAAGATATCGATCAATTTCTTCCTTGCCTTTAAGCAAGTACGACATATTGCATTCATAGGGCGCTTTAAATTAAGGGACTCCATTGAGAGGCGTGGAGGTGCCCTTCGATGGGGTGCACTACAAAGAAAGTTTTCTTCAAAACACAGTTGGATAAATAACGTCGTACCTACGTATTGTTATAACACGTTCTATCTTCTTTTAGAGGACGATTATGATAATTTAGATTATACAATTAAACAAAAAATTAACCTTGTAGTCCTTAGAATTTAAGGCTATCAATCATCTGATCATCTGTCAATAGTGTCAATACAACAACCATACAACACATTCAACGATTCAAGAATAGATTCAAGCGTGTTCAAGTATACAAGCTAATAGAAGGGTATTATCTCTGTATACAAGTACTCACATCACAAGCAGCATACAAACATCACATCTCAAGAAATAGAAAATTAAGGAAATTTGGACATGAAATAAAATTGTATAGACTTTAGTTACGTTTATTACGTTTAGTTGTTTGTGGTTTATTTGTTAACTATTTAATTCTAAGGTTAGTCTCCTCTTTGCTTTTTCCCTGCTAAAGTAAGCTTAAATAATGTAATTTATATACATCAAGCATCCATCAAACATCAATTAAAGCTTCAATTAAATACCTACGTGGGAAAGGTATATAACCGTCTTGATATAACCAAATTGACACTGACATAATTTTTTTGCAGTATAGGTATTTCTTTATATCAACTATCCAATGGAATCCCTCAATTTGAAGGGCCCCACGAATGCAGTATGCCGTACCTGCATGAAACCAGCTAGGAAA